>VYXC01008340.1:401549-528853 GCA_013397175.1 Platysteira castanea
TGTTTTGGAATTTCTTATTTAAAGAAAAAAAAAAATTAATTTGAACCATTTTTTCCCCAATGTGATTTTAAAAAAAATACATTATAGTAAGTTATATTCATATACAACATAGAGGACTCAGGACTTTGAATGACAAAGTGAACAATCTTAGAATTAATTGCTGTGGTATGTATTCTTTTCTTTCCCATCTTTTAGCTTCTTTCTTTCCAAACACTTTTCACGCTCAGTAAGAATCAGATTGTGTCACCTGAATGCCCTGAATGTCACAATTAGAGGGGACTAGGTGATCTTTAAGGTCCCTTTCAATCCTTAACATTCTATTTTTCTATGATTATTTTCAGGTTGTCATGTTTACTGCCAGAAGCCCAGAAACATTTCAAATGAATATTTTAATTTTATCAACTATTTTATGTGTTTATTATTTTCCAGTATTAAAAGATACATGATGTCAATATAATGATATGCTGATATATTATGATTCTAAAAGTTTTTGAAGTGTATTCCTTGACAGGAGAAGTCCGATTTCCTACCACCACAGAAGAGCTAGTAGAAAATAACTTTATTTCAGATAGGATGGGTAAGGTTGTAGGGGACCACAGCGAGTCACCTGGTCCAACCTCCCTGGCCAAGCAGGCCCATCCTAGAGCACATTGCACAGGACTGGCATCTAGCGTGTTCTTGAATATCGCTGGCGAGGGAGACTCCATAACCTCTCTGGGCACACACAGCCACGCAGTAAAGAAGTCCTTCCTCATAGGTGGAACTTCCTGTGCACCAGTTTCTGCCTGTTCCCTTCCTGTTGCTCAGCATCACTGGGAAGAGCCTGGATCAATCTTCTTGACACCCTCCTTTCAGACACTTATTTACACTGATAAGACCTCATCTCTGTCATCACATCTCAAGACTGAACAGGTTCATTTTTGCTGCCCTCCGCAGGACCTGCTCCAGGAGCCCCATGACTCTCTTGTCCTGAGGAGCCCAGAACTGGACACAGAACTCCAGATGTGCCTCACCAGGGCTGAGTGCAGGGGCCTCCCTTGACCTGCTGGCAGTGCCCTTCCTAATGCATCCCAGGGTACCACTGATCTTCTTGGCCACCAGGACACACTGTTGGCTCATTCACAGCTTGTTGTCCAGCAGGGCTGCCAGGCCCTTCTCCACAGAGCTGCTTTCCAGCCCCTGCCTATCCTGGTGCATGGGGTTATTCTTCCACAGGGGCAGGAACCTGCACTTGCTTTTGCTGAATTCCAGAAGGTTCTTCTCTGCCCATCTCTCCAACCTGCTGAGGTCCCTCTGAAAGGCTGCACAGCCCTCTGGGGTACTGGCTACTCCTCTCAGCTTTCTTTCCCTTTTGTTTTGTGTAGTATTTAGACTGTGAATTATTTATATATTGTTTTGTTTCTCATTCTTATTTTCATTTATATATTTGATCTTATTTTCCATCACTGTGATTTGTGAACTGAGAAAAATGTGTGACTAGATTTGATTCTCAGCATTATGCAAGTCCACTGTCCTTATAAAAAAATCTTTATCTTGTAGGTATCTTTATGCATAAGCCTCTTGATAGAAATAAAAATGCTATCTCACAAAAGTTATTTAAAAGCTATTTCCTGATAATCATTCATGCTCCCATTTGATGAGGTGAAGTAAACCTGGAGATGCACAAATCTTTGTAAACAGCATAGATGCATGCACTTTAATTTAAACCAAACAAGTGAACAAACAAATAAGCAAAAATTCAACATTTCAAAATCCTTTCCAGCTGTCATATCTGACAGGGTACAAATGAGTATTGGAAAAATGTTTATACATTTGTTTTCCCCAGGTGACAATTCTTTTCCTGAAAGGAAAGAATGGAGAAACTGCATGTTGAAGGCTCACTAATATTTTTGTAGCTGCAGAGGGACAAGTAGGTTAGAGCTATTTCAGCAGACTTTCCTTCCATTTAAAGTTTTACCTGATCACTGATCTGGAGATATATCTGAATGCAGTAATGGTCTATTGCACTTCTGCATGCTACATTAAGGTGTATGCTATGAAAGTGCTGCACTGAACCATCAGACGATAATATTTGAGAGAGCACCTCCCTATTATATAATGCTATGAAAGGCTGGCCTTTGCAATTATAAAGAGAATGTGACCTTGTGGAGGAGAGCATTTTTATTTGCATGTGTACAGAAATCCAACTTAAAGGAATAGATTTCAGCATTCAGTGCTATTGTCTAATGAAAGACAGTCCTAACTTCTGCTGTGTGTAAGGAAGCACAAGGTTAATTTTTTATCCACTTCCAAAAACATGAACAGTGAGCTATAGCAAGGCATATACATTTTTCTTTTATGGCTACAATACAAGATTTATTTCAGAACTTTTTTTCCTATTTACTTATATGGCAAATTAAAAGTGTGGTTATTAAAACACTAATATAGAAGAGATGAAGATAAAAAAGGAATTACTTGGGAGAAAAAAAAAGAAGCACTAAATCCTGAAAGGCATTAAACGCATAATTGAGGTGTTGAAAAATTGGGTGAGAGTTTGTAGTTTCCTGACAAAAATAGTTAGAAGATGACTTCATGAGTTCTCAGGAATTGATACCTAATTGTAACCTTGTTGTTCAAAATCAACAAAAAATAAAGAGTTGTGGAAGTCCTTTGATGCAGGCGCAAGCTGCCCGGGACTTGCCCAGCATCTGACTGCAGAAGGTGTCCCTGGGGACAGGATTTTAGCTGCAGGACAGCAGATGTAGCTGGCTTCCTCGCAAGGAGCAGGCTGTGAGCCGATGTAAAAGAAGCTCTGGGAGAAGCAAAGGACGAGAGAGGGACTCTCTGCACAGCTCCAATCCTTTACTGCAAGTGAAACATAGGAGCAGAAGAGCGAAGAGCCAAGCCGAGTGGGGATTTTGTATGGGGGTGAAAAGGGGTGGAATAAAGGGTTACAACCAATGGGGTTTAGTAAACTGTGAGGTGACTGGGGAAAACATCCAGTGGGACAAACTCAGGGGAGGGTTCTATTCAAATTAAGAAATGGGGTACCGAATACAGCAGAACTTTCCAGAAATCACACGTATTACATAAAGGATATGCATAAACATAAGGGCATACATAAAAACAGGCAGGGAAATCTGAAACCCATGGCAGAACAATATGCATAACCCAGTTCCTGGGGGAACATGGGAACTTGCCATGACCGAAAAGTTAGACTCCAGTGCCCTGGGTGCTTGTCCACCAGTAATTTTTCAGTGTGGACCCTGGGGCTATTGTCACATGCACTGCAACAGTCCTTAGATTATATTAGTAATTAATTAAACCACATAGTTGCACAGTTTCTTTTGACTTTGAGCTATTGTCACAAAGATGTGAAAAATTATGCTCAGTGCTTGAAAGAAAAATAATAATGGATTCATGAATCCCCATAAACTCAGAAGTATCTAATAAACCAAAAAATACCTAGGTAAATAGCAAGAATTCTGCAGATGTTAGGGAGTAAAAATCTAACACTGACTTTCATTTTAAATCTTTTTTTTCCAAAGCTGTCGTGTGAAAAAGGGAGATTGTCTCAAACCCTTGGTGTTTGATTAGTCTGTCAGAGCCCCAGTAAAGCCGAGACCCCTCGTGCCTGACCTGTCAGTGGCCTGTTATGGGGNATGGGGACCCTTCACTGAGCAGGTCACAGATCACAGGACAGCTCAACCAACTTGTTCAGGGTCACACTCCAAACAGAGAGACCCTCTCCTGGCTCTCCACACCTTTACCCACTGCCAGCAACTGCCAGTGCTCTTGAAGGACTCGCATTAACAGTTTACAGAATAATGCTCATAATTAATAAAATTGTGACAGGATAAGGTTCAAAGACTGCTGGTGATAGCATCTCACTGCAAAAATGTATTTAAAGTGAAATAGTAACAAGATCTAATCCCTAGGCACATATATAGCACAGTTCTTGTTCCCATGGGGAAAGGGACAAGTTTAGCCCATTCTTAACTTACTTTTACTCTTTATTTGCTGTTAGGGGGAGCTTGAGTTACTTTTGTCATACACCTTAGTCAGCGAGAGATGGTCATACCTTTGGGGTGGGTATCTCAGTATGGTATCTGAGATAACCCTGGGATGGGGGCATGCATCAGTTCAAGGAGAATGATTTCACCGTGGTTGCTGATTGAGCAGCAGGTCATTTTCCTTTATCTCAGTTGGTTTTCAGCTGTTGTGCAGCTTATCAGCTAAAAGTTACCACTAAGTTTCCTCCTCTGCAAGGATTTCAACTGAGTCTGGACATGCTGTTTCCACTCCACTCTACCCTCTGTTTAGTCCTCCTTAGATTGTATTCTGTGGGGGAGGTCAGATATGTTGAACGTGTTCCATCCAGGGAGTAGCAATTGTGTTTTCCCCTATAACTGTTGTATGATTCTCTTTCTACCCCCAGTTATTTTTCCACAAAAGGTCTATCAATAGACTTTTCCAAAATACTAGTGCTTGTATATTCAATATCATAATCAGTTAAGAAAAAAATCCCAGATAGAATGGCAGTCTGATTCCAGTCACAATGGTGTTTAAATTACTTGGGGTAGATAAGTTGCAACACAGACATTACTGGTTTCAAATAGCTGTGTCTTGTGAAACTTAATTTTGGTTATTTTTAATAACTATTAAGAAAGTAAATTGTAAACCACCAGTTAACATCAGGAAATCTGCTTGATATTTATTGGCATCACATTCTCTTGTGTCGAATAATGTGACTTACACAAAATTCAGTCATTTTGTTGACAAGCATTAACCACAGTATTTTCTCTTTTTTCACAGTCGGAATAAAGTTGTTAATAAAAAAAATTGCAGGGAAGGGAAGAGGAAGGGAAAATAAGAGGCTACAGGCTCCTTCTGAGTTTTCTTTCATTTCACAGTCCTTGACTCAAATGGGAATTAGAGATTTAATATTCTATAAAGTTCCCAAACTATAAAAATGAGACTCAGACTTTGACCCAGCTGTGATTTCTAAATACTTGCAAGAGGAAGAGAGGTGTTATAAAAATCTGTTCAAAAAGAAATATTTCTAGAAAGAGAAGCATCTACAAATGTTCATTATAATAATTTTATCTTCTATGATTATGGTGTAAAGGGGTAGACCATAAGGCATAAATCATAAACTATTAATAGGTGTAAGAAGAGACTGAACTGAGCTCTGAGTTACTGTAAAGTGAAATTGTGGGTTTGTGACACACATGGATTCAGAGCTTTATGCCACAAAAAAGATGATGATTTTTAAGCTTCATGGTAGCCAGTTCCTAAAGGCTGGCTCTTTTATGGACAGCACTTTTGTACAAAGCCACTTGTGATGAGGAGGCAGAATTTGTGTACTCAGATTTTCTTCATTCAGGTGCAAGTTTTCCCTCTTTAGGATGCCACTTAGAGCTATCCTCTCTGAAAGAAACAGTCATAAGACACGGTAATGTGGGGTCTTTTTGGTCTTTTTGTTTGTTTAGGGTTTTTTTTTTTTTTTGTTACACTGACTTTTCTTTTTTACCTCAAGTGACCAGCTCATCCAGTAGACTGTGTTCAATGCCTGACAGTAACAAACGTGAGCCACGCAAAAGGAATCCTGGTAACACCAGCAGCAAGGCAACAGTCTTGATGGGATCATGGAGGTGTGGTGGGATGACCCTCATAAAGTAGAATGTTGAAATGGAGGGATACAGTATCTTTAGAAAGGACAGGCCAGAAGGATGAATGGAGTGAGTTGCCTTCTATGTGACAGAACATTTCAAGTGCACTGAGCTCTGCCTGAGGATGAGTGAGGAGCCAAATGACAGTTTATGTATTAGGATTTAAGAGAGAGCCAGCAGAGGAGACATTATAGCAGGAGTCTGCTACATGCCTCCTGACCAGGAAGAACAAGTGGATGAGGCCTCTAGAGACAGAGAACAGCAGCCTCACATTTGCAGGTCTTGGTCCTCATGGGGGACTTTTAAGTATCCTGGTATCTCCTGGAGGGGCTGCACAACAGAATATAAGGAATCCAGGAGTTATCTGCAGTGAATTGATGAAAACTTCCTGTTCCAAGTGATAGAGGGAACCAACAAAGAGAGGTGTTGTGCTGGACTTCTGCCTCACTGAAAAGGAGGATCTCACTGGGAATGTGACAGTTAACTGTAGCCTTGGCTGCAGTGAACCTGAAATGGTGAAGTTCAGGAATTTAGGAGGGGGAGCAAAGTGAAAAACAAGCTTACACCACTGGACTTCAGGAGAACAGTCTTTGGCTTCTTCAAAGATCAGATTGGAGAGATCAATGAGGTAAAACCCTGGAGGGAAGAAGGGTCTCAGAAAGCTTATTAATATTCAAGGATCACCTACATGCTCAAGAAAGGTCTGTTCCAACAAACAGGAAGTCAGGTAAAAATGCTAGGAAGCCTGTGCAGGTAAAGAAGATGAAGGGGTGCACTCAAAAGTGCTGAGAGGTCTGGGGGCGATGTCATTGCTCAGCCATTGTCATTCATGTTTGATAATGAATGGGAGAAGTGCCTGAACTGGAGAAAAGCAAATGTCACGTCCATATTCAAGAAGGGCAGAAATGGGAACTGAGGGAGCTACAGAGCAGTCAGCCTCACCTCAGTCCTGAGGGAAGATGATGGAGTAGTTAGTCCTACCTGAATGACCACCCAATCAGCAGGAGTAGTCAGCATGGCTTCACCAAAGAGATCTCCTGCTTGATCAACTTGATAAACTTCTGTGTGGCACAAAATCTACTTGGAGACCAGTAAATAGTGGTGTAGCCCAGAAGTCAAAATTGCGTCCAGTCCTGCTACATCTTTGTTACTGATCTGGGTGATGGGGCAGAGTGTCTCATCAGCCAGTTTTTTGATGACACAAAACTGGAAGGAGTGGCTAACAGGCCGGAGGTTGTGATGACATCCACACAGACCTGGACAAGCTGGAGGAATGGGGTGGAAGGAACCACATGAAGTTCAACAGGGTTAAGTTCAACAGGTCCTGTACCGGGGGAAGAACAACCCTGCACATCAGAATATGTTGGGAACAACCCATCTGTAAAGCATCTTGTCAGAGAGAAGGACCTGGGGGTCCTGTTAATCACCCAAGTTGAGCATGAGCCAGCAATATGCCCTTGCCCCAAAGGGTCAGTGGTAACCTGCTCTGCCTTGGACAAAATATTGCCAGCAGGCAGAGGGAGGAGATCCTTCCCATCTACTCAGCACTGGAAAGACCACATCTGGAGGGCTGTGTCCGGTTCTGGGCTCCTCAAAACAGGAAGGGTGTGGACATACTGGAGACAGTATACAGCTAAAGGCTGTGAAGACGATGAAGGGGCTGCAGCATCTCTCCCATGAGAAAAGATTCCTAGCTGGGACAGTATAGCCTGGAGAAGAGAAGGCTTGGAGGGACCTTATTAATGTATGCAAATACTTGAAGGGAGGGCACGAAGAGGACTGAGCAGGGCTCTTTTCTGAGATGCCCAGTGGCAGAATCAGAGGAAATGTGCACAGACTTAAACACTGGAGGTTTCCTCTGAGCATCAGGAAATACTTTTATACTGAGGGTCAGGGAGCACTGCACAGCTTTCCCAGAGAGGTAGCGGGGTGCCTCTCCTTGGAGGCATTGAAAATCCACCTGGATATGATCCTAGTCAGCCAGATCTAGGTGTTCCTCCTTGAACACATGGGGTTGCACCAGGTGACCTCCAGAATTCCCTTCCAACCTCGTAAATTTTGTGATTCTGTGATACTAATATGCATTAACCTTTTTTCCTACAAACATACCTTGGCACTTATCCCAAGTTTACTTTTTATTCTGCTTTTATGTTAGTGGTATCAATATCTTATTTTAGGAGGTGTTCAACATTCAGGATTTTTTATATCTGTTTTTACAGTTAGTGTAAAAAGAGAAGAGAAGGTATAAAACCATCTAGACTACTCACTGACAAAACACTTTCGCATTATGAAATTCACTGCTATAGTTCTTCAGAGCAGCAGTAGATGTCTTGGTGAACCAAATATTTTAAAATAGTTACACCATTAAAATTATTTTGAGACTTTGTACCTTCTGCTTTTGCTAAGAGTAGCCTAAGAGAAATGGAGCTATTCTCCTGCATAAGAATTTATTCCTGAATCCTGTGTAAAAATACCTCCTATAATGCTGGTGAAATTTGAGGTCCAGTGTGCATTCAGCCACTAATGGGTATATAGGTCATATCTTACTGTGGAGAAACCTATAGCTTTCTGTCATTTGAGGCCTAAAATTTGAGCTGTGAACACATGATTTGTATGTGTCCTGTAGTCTGCTCATTTCTAAAATTTTGGTGTGTATTTCACTTTTTCCATATAAAAACCTTTGCTCGCACTGCTGATTGTAGTCAAATAGTTGGGGCAAAATTAAGGTTGACTGTGTTTCACTCTTTGTTTTAATCTGATTAGAACAATTTTTCCTTTATTTCCTTTTTTTTTCAACCTGAACTATTGGGTGAGTTTAGAACTGCATTAAGGATAAACTAAATAGGGTTTTTTTTTATTTAGCTATTTTTTTTTTCATGTTGTTATGTAGACCAGCTTGTTATATTTTGTATGCTTGTATTGTTCAAGATCAGATGAGCAACCAGCGCAAGCGATAACTTGTAGGTGCTTAGGTTCACCACTAAAAGTTAAGGGAGTTTTATCCTTCATCCTTACGTTTTATGATCATTACCTCATGACTCCAGAGCCTGAGTTTCTAGGAAAACCATGAAGAGTCACCCTAAAATTAGAGCATGGACAGTATTGTACTAATGTGAAACGGATTCTGAGCCATGTGATGACAGTAAGTGAAGAATTCAGAATGTTCTTTTTCTTTCTCTGATACTGTTATGAGCTGTTTTATATATGTAAGTTTATTTTACCTAAGTGATAGAAGGAAATGCACTATAGCAAATACTAAAGATATTGTTAAATAGAGATTCTTTTTTTTTAACTGCAAATAATCTTTTTGGAAAGAATCAGTCAGCTATCCTGATTTTGATATGGATTTTTTGCCTTGTATCAAATGACTGATATTATTACATTGATATAGGATTTGGAATTTCTCCTATGTCTTCCAGGCATGCATACATCACCAGTTCTACTGAGGTCTTTTTCTCTGCTGTGTGTACCTCAGCAGAGGTACACAGCGACAGTACCTCTGCAGACACAGACTCCTACATCTACACTAGGAACCACTCAGAGGTGTCAGCTCTCAAGTGAACTGAACAACCACATACACGTGCACTCACCACTTTACAATGCTGCTGCTGATCTGAAAGGGGAGGTAAGAGCTTGGAATTCTTCCCAACTTTTATATCTGCAGTTTCTCCTTTTCTATATGTTTGTCTGTCACTTCAAGGATTTCTCAGTATTTCTTGGTACCCACAGAGGCTTAAATCCTACTAAATACAAACCCACAATGCACAGCAATCCACTGCCACTTTAAATATACCAACAATTCATTTTCCTATAGATTGCTTATTTAGCCTCATATTCTCCCCTTAGTCTTCTTTACTGTTCATGAACTTGTAAAATCCAATCACAAAATGACTTACCTCTGAGATGATGAGCTTTTCAAGAACTTTGAACCACTGATGGTTAAAAAAACTCCTAATACCCCATCTAACCACACTAATCATAGGATGTTACATTATCACCCAAGAAGATTCTCAGTACATGTCTTTGAACCATAGAATAATTACAGCTATAGTGAGCAGGGGAAGCTACCTCTTACTGAATACAAAAAAGCTTAGTACTCCTAAGTACCATAAATAGATCTCATATCCTAGTCAGTAACTATATGCCATTACAGCTTTTGTATTCCTAACATGAAAAATAAGGCCTTTTTAACATCATGGTTTTTTCCTCAAATAAGCCTAGAAACTCTTCTCTACACCAACCTGCTTTAAATAAATCTTGTATTTTTAAATATCTATCAGATGTCTGTAAAGAATTATCCACAAGGCATTTTCAGTGCTTTGTAGATAAGTACACCTAGTTCCCCATTGCTGAATGCCTCTCTGTTCTTGTGTGTTAGGAATTAATTTAGGTCTTTTTCAGTCAAGTCGTAATAATTACCTGCAATAGTAGAATCAACCAATACCGCCTCTCTCATTTTAGGACATACATTCTTACTGTTATTCTCTAAGTGCACGAAATTTCTGTTGGAGGTTTGGGGGTTTTGTGTCTGTGTTTGGTTTTTTTTTTGTTTGTGTGAGTTTTTTTTTCTTTTATCTGCAGAGAAATCTAATTACTCCTGAAGGAGTAACGCAGTCTTCGGTAGTGATACTGCCTCTGAAACTGCCTCTGAAATTTGTCTTGCTAGAATTCCTCATATTACCATCAGCAGTGAAAATAATAAATGGAATCAGTAGCAAGATCTGTTATTAAAGGACATCTTTGGCATCTCTTGTGTGAAGACTTACCTTTCAACGTAAGTCTTTTTTTCTGTTGTTGGGTTTTTTTGGTTGGTTTGGGGGTTTTTGTTGTTGTTATTTTTCTGTTTATGTAAAATTTCTTGCTGTAAGTCAGTTCTATAAAACCTGATATTTTCTGAATTAAAAAATAATTTCCCATGAGGCATTCCTATCAGAGATTCTGCTTAAATTTAGATAAATTAGCATGGATGCATTTCAATTGTCTGAGAAGAGTCATAAAACAACAAAGGCACGTTTTCATGTTTGAAAAAAAATGTTGATTTTTGTTCACTTCCCTCCATGTACAATTACCTTTTCTTTGTAATTTCCTTTCTGAGTTGTTTCTGAACAGAAGTCAAACAGGACTGTAGTAGTTGAGGCATTTTTCTTTCCTTTTTTCCCCCCGTACATACTTCTGACAGTAAGAAGAATAATAGGCTTTCTATTTGTTAGTCCCAGGTTACAACCTCTATGTGACTGATTAATTGAAAATTTGCTACCAGAAGTCTATAAATATCCCAGTTTATGGATTTTAATTCCCTTCAGTTTTGACAAAGTAAGCTTGATTCTACATCTTGAATCTAATAATTTCCATTACCCTACCTCTAGATAACTAATTTTATGTTATTTTCAATTCCTTGGAAAAGTGAAATTCAAATGTGCTCGCAGATATTTGTATTTCTGACTTTGATTTGTGTAGATAAGTACACCTAGTTCCCCATTGCTGAATGCCTCTCTGCATTGTAAGAAATTGATTTAGGTCTTTTTCAGCCAAGTCATTGATCCTTTATCCATATATTTACAGATATTTTCACTTTTAAAGTTCTGACTTTTCTGCTTACTTATCCAAGCAGACTGTATGCCTTCTGATTTTCTCTTTTCTTTGTGAGGACTCCAGATACTACATTTCTATTTAAATTCAGTACTTCTACCTCCACATTCAAATCTTTGTGTTCCTCTGTTGACTTTATTTATCATCCTCCTAATTCTTCTGTCTGCCATACTAATAAGCTCAGCTCCTTAGTTTTTTATCTGTTTCTTTCTTTGGTGCCAATTTGAAACAAAATGAATTATCTTGAGATCTCTCCACCAAAAGGTGGATGTTTCTTTTCACAGAATCTTGAATGTTTACCAGGGCAGCACAGACGAATTGATTTAGGAATTGACTACTTATTTATATCAAAGCATGCCTGAGAATTACCATTGTGATTTGATACAGGTTGGAAGATAAATGCTAAGACATCAGTAGGAATCATAAAAGTAACACTACTTTATATATCTCACATAAACTTACAAAACCAAATTAACCATTTTCCAGCCCTGATGCAGGGGAAGTATTAGCATATACCTGAGAAGTCTTCAAAAAAAAGTGTTTTTTTTTAATCTATGGGGAATATTATCTTTATTTAATCAGTCATTTTTGTGAGTACACAGTACTGTACCACTACCTCTAATTTTAATTCCATCCTTTCTAAACAGTTAATTCTTTTATCCCAGTTACAAACGGTCTTGTTTTGCATTCCTGTTATGACTATAATGAATGGTTTCATATCTTTCAAACATATCTTTCAAAGAAGGTATTTAACAATGCCTGACTCAATGCGCTGGCAAACGTCTGTTTGAGTTGTTTCCCTTTGGCCTCATCTGTCTTCTCAACTGGGGGTAGAGTTAATTTGCTGGCTGAAATTTCTTACAGAGTTATGCTTGTAATAACAGGAAGTTTATCCTTTTCCTTAATGTTTCTTTTTCAATTGCCACATTCTTTTTCAAGGGGTTTCTCTTCTGCTGTGCAGGTTTGAAATTTTAACAGTCTTTCAAATTCTTCCCGTGCCCTCAGCTGCAACCCCACAAAGTGATGGTTTCTTCTGAATTCATTTGCCATTCAGACTGTATTAGGCATCTCTCCCCCAGTGCATTCCCAGCGTTTCACCTGAGAAGCAGCAAAGACTTCAGCTGTAATTTTGGTTCTTCATTGATCTCTTTTGTGAGGTTTTCAAGTAGCAGTTCCTGCAGCTAACACTATTCACGTCAAGTCAAAATATTTATAATTTCATGATGTCTAATTTACTTCCAATCTTCTTTCTTTTTACTATTGCCACAGCGTTCCTCACCCACGGGGAAGGGGTAATGATTTTAAACCTAAGGAGGGTAGATTTACTCGAGTTGATTAAATATAAGAGTGAAATTTTTTGCAGTGGGGGTGATGAAACATTAGAACAGGTTGCCCAGAGAGGTAGTAGATGCTCCATCCCTGGAAACATTCAAGGTTAGGTTGGATGGGGCTCTGAGCAACCTCATATAATTGAAGATGTCCCTGTTCACTGCAGGGGAATTGGACTAGATGACCTTTAAATGTCCCTTCTAACCCAAACTGTTCTGTGATTTTATTATTCTATTAAAAAGAAGGAGGGGAGGGGGAAGAAAAAAATAGAAGAGGCCACCCAACCACATATTTTCCAAATATGTCTAAATATTTGAATTCCTTGGAAGTAGAAAAACAGTTGTATAAATATGAAAAAAGAGAAAAGGGTCAGGGTTTAAATTTCCACTTTTAACTCTGATTTTAACTTAGCACTGTCCTACCAGTTAGGTCTTTCATTTTACCTTATCATTGCTGAAGTTCTCTCTTAATATACAAATATACCAAGCTTAAGGTTTTCACAAAATAATATACATATTTTTGATATTCTTTTTTAATTTCTAAAGCACATTGTTGTTATTATGTAACACCTGCTATGCTCCTTTCTTGAGTTTCTTGGTTTTAAAATAAGAGCTGATTTTCTTAAGGTTTGAAAATCTGTTAAAATTATTATTATAACCTATTTTCCTATTTATAGTGATTATGGTTCCTCTATCTTATTAGTAACTACTACTATTATGTCTCAGTACAGCAGAGAATATTATTACTACTGTAATAAGTGATTTATTGGTTATCATTTCTAGAGTACATGAAGAGTTGCCAGTACTTTTCGCACCTGCAGTGAGAATAGCAAGTCTCTTCAAGTCACTCCTAGCACAATTGTAAAAAGCCTGAAACAAGGAATTGATTTTTGAATAAGTTGTTACAGCTGTAGCTTCATCATTGTGTCAGTAGGTACAGTGTAAAATGATGTGCAGCTGGTACACCCACTCTGCATTCTGTCTTTTCACAGGGGGCTCTATGGAAAGGACGTTTCTACTAGGAATAAAAGTAAAGCAGCCTTGTTCTCCTACTTGTTAATTTGAATCAATGCATTTTGTATTAACTTCCTCGGAGTATAAGGACCTGACCTTCCTAGGTACTTCTGGTGCAGAATCACATCAATAGTGTCTCTATTGAAATCTCTGCATCTTCAAAAAAAAAAAAAATCAAAATTTTCTTTGTGCAGTGTGTTACTTATTTTGCACAACAACTAGCATTTCTGTGAGAACTAATGCTACCTGTCATTTAGCTAGAAATTTTAACTGTGGTAGATTTGCAGCTTCAAGTGAGTTTTCTAGTTGCACTGTTTCGCATGGTCTTCACATAGTCTTCTGTTATCAGTAGAATGTGAGTTGGTGAAAAGCTTTTTATATTGGTCTTCAGGAGTTAAAATCAATATATTGTTACTAGAAAAGCAGATTTGATCTTAATCTTGTTATCTAAGGGGCAGCAGTTAATTTGTCTGCATTGTGAAACTAATCCTTACCATGAACATTTCCTAAATCAAGGGGAAGTTTCCAAAGGATCTCTGTGATCTGATTTAGTAAATTCATGAGCTTAAACAGCTCTTGTTTTACTTACTTTAAATAAAATATAAATGAAATAAATTTCACCTTATTTTTTTTTTATCAATCATGCAGGTTTGCATAGCTTTTATGGCTACCTTTTGTTTCTAATATAGTGGATCATTTCAAGTGAGCTATTTTACATCTCAAAAAATTGCATCAAAACAAAAAAAAGGCTTTATTATGTATTGAACTATTAATGGTTTTGTGTATGCAGACCATATATAATGTACTAATAAAGTTATATCCTCCTGCTATCTCTGTCATCTAGCCAAATGTTTTGCTATGTAGACTGAAGATTTGTTCATATCTCAATTTTATTTGATCATGGTTTATTTTAGAAACATTATCTGAATTGTATTGAAATTATTATTGCACAAATTAACTATGTGAAAAGAGAATGATTATCTTTGTAAGCAAGCTGTACACTCAGGTTTTATTCGAAGTTTTTTTTTACTGGATAATAGGCAATAAAATATTTATATAGCCTACTTTGCAACCTATGCTAAATCTATGCTGCTGACCTCTCTGTGAACTGACATAAGCCATCTTTGCCTGCCTGCCTGCCACAGAAGCCAAGCTAAATCTGTAAATTATCAAGTTTCAAATTTAGTTTGTCTCAAGATTTACGTTAGTGATTAAGATTCTGCTCCTGCACACACTAAGTATATCTGGTGACTTCCATGTGCATGAAGAGCCATGTTTACTTTGAAGAATATTTGCATACATGCATTTTAACACGTTCTATCTTTGTTAGCAGCTGAGTGCAGTGGACCACAAATTCTGACTTAAAAAATCAGTATTATACTTCAATTCTCTTCATTTGCTACTGTTTGAATGGAGACTCTACTTTTGGCCTATATCTTTCACCCTTAAGTTGTCGACTGAATAACCCTAGGACAGCATGCTAACTCAAAAATTGATACAAAGTGGATTCTCATGTTATTTCTCTGAAAATAACAGTTGTCTAGATATATTCTACTAATGTACAGTAGTTTCTAATGCAGATGTTCTGTTCTGCAAGTTAGATGCTTTACAGTGTGGTGTTAAGGTGGTTTGTTGTTAGTATCTATTTAGTTTGGAAGAAAAGAGGATAGAGTTACAGGTTGAGATCAAACAAATTTCTCTTGCTAAGACCGACAGTCGTAGTTTTTACTTAGTGGATGGCCTCCTAGAAGATGACAAGAACTAAGTCTGTGACCTCTGGATTTAAATTCAAGCAAGATTCATCACCTCAGTTGTCCTGTGAAATTGCTGCCAGCAGAGGACCCTCACGGGGGTCAAAGTACCACGTTCTGCATTGTGGTTCATTCATCAAATAGGATTTGATCTTGTACTTTGAGGTAGCATGCAATTCAAATTAATCTGTAAATATCCATTTGTACACAAGCATGTAGTGGAAGACTGAACATACAGTTCATACAGTGATAGGCTACCATGTCTTTGAGAAGACTATATGATAAACAAGAAGGACTGATTCTACAGGGAAGGACAGGCTGTGTCCAAGGAGTCTTTGAAATTAGGCATTAAGTACCCTGTATTAACTAAGGAGCAAGTTCCAGCACTGCTTTTTTCTGTTTTAAAAGGTTTTTTAATGCATTTTGACACTTGACTCAACCTAAAAAGTTATCTTATGTTAAAAAATGTCAAACTGTTATCTCATTTCATATTTTAATGAGAACTTAGTAGGTTCTTAGTAGATTCTTAGTAGGTTCTTAGCAGGTTCTTAGAACTTAGCTATTTCACTTAGTGTTTATGGAAATATTAACTTCTGCTTTTCCCTACTTTATTAAAACCATATGAATGTTTATTAAAAGCATATGAAGTCATTAAGTTCCACTGAAAAATTACCAGACATTTTCTCATGTCATTGCATGTCAACATAACTGAGGTAACAAAGACTGGTTACTGAATTTAGCAAACTACAAGCTATTCGTTCAAAAGTTCATGATAGTTCACTAATTTAAATAGAAAGACTCCTAAATGAATAAAGCAAGTCCTACCCGAGATACTTGGTCACCTGCTGTGTTTTCTTTGTGCTGGCTCATTTACCACTACCAGCAGAACTTTCGAATTAGAACGTTTTTGGTCAGCACTCTCTGTCTCGAGTTACCCTGTCACAGCATTAAAGACCCAGATTCTGCCAGTATTTTGAAAGTGAGTGTATTTTTCTTCTGTGTGTCCTGGATTTATACAGTCTATCTGGAATATGTCTCACATATAAGAAAGAAAAATCTGTGTTGAGAATGACTTTCCTTACCACTCACTTTTAGACACATGGATGTGGGGATACGGAGCAGCGAACATTAGAACTGTCTTTGGGAAAGACATTATTTGTGGACAAATGGGGTGCCACTGAGTGGAAGGTAAATTATGCTTCAGAATAACAATGATCCCAAGAAGTATCTGAGATACTTCATCACCTTCAAATTCCTAAGCACAGAATACAGCCTTGTGCTCAGCCTAACCCGAATTTAGACCAGAGTGGACAATGACATTACTTTAATTGTGTTTTGGGGAGTGGATATGTGCCCTGCAAGTCAGCAAGCTGCATGAAAAAAAAAACATGTTTCCATAAATGTTTGGGTCTAAATATCTAGGTAAGTTACTTAATATAGACATAAAAATACTTTTTCCAAGTGGAAATTTTATTTTGAAATTGTATTTATATACTTTTTTCTCTAAAATGAGTCAGCCTCCTGCTTTGGCCTGGGATATAAATTACTGGTTTTCTTGTCTGAAATTCAGTAAAATAAAATAATCTGTAATTCAGAACATTTAGAATTGCATATTTAGAATAAATGATTTAGCATAGTTCCATCCTTTTATGATAGTGGTAGCTTGTATGTCTAAATCAGGACTGCCAAAGGGTTGTGCCACTAGAAAGTGATGAAAACTGCATGTTGGTCTGATGTGTTGAAGCTTTGCTTTCACTGAGAAAGACATAGTTCAGGCTACACTTCTCTATTACACTCTTGATTCAATAAATACATTCCATATTTTCTTGACAGTATTCTGTCACGTATGTTTGTACCAGTTTATATGATTTGCTCCTCATGATGAAAAGGGATGTACCCAAAAGTGTTGAGGGAAATAGTGGATGTCATTGCTAGGCCACTGTCAATCATCTTTGAAAAGTCATGGTGAGCAGGAGGGGTGCCTGAGGACTGAAAGAAAGCAAATGTCACCCCAGTGTACAAAAAGGGCAAGAAGGAGGACTTGGGGAACTACCAGCCAGTCAGCTTCTCCTCAGTCCCTGGAAGGGTGATGGAGCAGCTAATTCTGGAGACCATCTTTAAGCACATGGAAGACAAGATCATCAGGAGTAGTCAACATGTATGCACCAAAATGAAATCATGCTAATCAACCTTATTTCCTCCTGTGATGCCACAACTGGCTGGAGAGATGAGGGGAAAGCAGTGGATGCTGTCTACCTCAACTTCAGCAAGGCTTCCAAAGCCATCTCTCACCACATCCTCATATATAACCTCAGGAAGTGTGGGCTGGAAAAGTGGACAGTGAAGTCGATTGAGAACTTTCAGAATGGCCATGCCTCTCAGTCATGATGAGTGCCACAGAGTCTGACTGGACACCTGTCACTAGTGGTGTTCCCCAAGGTTCTGTATTGGCCCAGTATTGTTTAACTCATTAATCAGTGACTTGGGCAGAGGGGCAGAGGCCTCCTCAGCAAGGATTGTCATCGTTTTCACTGATGACACAAAGCTGGGAGGAGTGGCTGATACCCCAGAGGACTGCGCAGTCAGACTTTAAGAAGGACCTTGACAGGTTGGAGAGATGGGCTGAGAAGGATTGTCTGAAATTTGAGGACACACCCAGGGTCCTGCCCCTGAGGAACAACAATCCCATGGACCAGGACAGGCTGAGGGCTGACCTGGAGGAAAGCAATTCTGTGGAGAAGGATCTGGGAGCTCTAGTAGAAAACAAGCAATGTGTCCTTGTGGCCACAAAGGTCAATGGGATCCTGGGGTGCATTAAGAACAGTGTTCCCAGCAGATTGAGGGAGGTGATCCTGCACCTTTACTCAGCCCTGGTAAGGCCACGTCTGGAGTGCGGTGTCCAGTTCTGGGCTCCTCAGTACAAGAGAGCCATGGAACTCCAGGAGCAAGTCCAGTAGAGGGTTACAAGGACGATTAAGGGACTGGAGCCCCTCTTTCATGAGGAAAGGCTGAAGGAGCTGGACTGTTTAGCCTGGAGAAGACTGAGAGGGGATCTTACCAATGCATGTAAATATTGGAAAGGACGGTGTCAAGAGGATGGAACTGGACTCTTCTCAGTGCTGCTGAGCAATAAGAGGAGAGGCAATGGGCAGGAACTGATAAATGGGGAGTTCCACCTGAATTGAGGAAGAANCCAGGGTCCTGCCCCTGAGGAACAACAATCCCATGGACCAGGACAGGCTGAGGGCTGACCTGGAGGAAAGCAATTCTGTGGAGAAGGATCTGGGAGCTCTAGTAGAAAACAAGCAATGTGTCCTTGTGGCCACAAAGGTCAATGGGATCCTGGGGTGCATTAAGAACAGTGTTCCCAGCAGATTGAGGGAGGTGATCCTACACCTTTACTCAGCCCTGGTAAGGCCACGTCTGGAGTGCGGTGTCCAGTTCTGGGCTCCTCAGTACAAGAGAGCCATGGAACTCCAGGAGCAAGTCCAGTAGAGGGTTACAAGGATGATTAAGGGACTGGAGCCCCTCTTTCATGAGGAAAGGCTGAAGGAGCTGGACTGTTTAGCCTGGAGAAGACTGAGAGGGGATCTTACCAATGCATGTAAATATTGGAAAGGACGGTGTCAAGAGGATGGAACTGGACTCTTCTCAGTGCTGCTGAGCAATAAGAGGAGAGGCAATGGGCAGGAACTGATAAATGGGGAGTTCCACCTGAATTGAGGAAGAACTTCTTTAATGTGATGGTGACAGAACACTGGAACAGGCTGTCCCAAGAAGTTGTGCAGTCTGGTTCCTGGAGATATGCAAAAGCTGTCTGGACATAACCTTGAGTGATGTGATATGATGTGCTACAAGGCTTGAGCAGAAAGTTTGGACTAGATGACCTCCTGTGGTCCCTTCCAACCCTACTTATCCTGTGATTTTGTGATTCTGTCAGAAATTTAGATTTGGGAAAATGTTTTGAATTCTTTTGCTGTGTAACTATGCTGTCTTACAGGAGACTTGCAGAAGTCCAAAAAGTTCAGTTTGTTTCTATTTTCTTTTATGTATACTGTGGCTTAACCTGAATGAACTATTAAATGTTAACTTTTATAAGCTTCAGAGGTGATTTTCGACCTCCTGTGTCTAAGACTGCCTAGTCTCAGAAATTTCCTTTTGCTCTAGTAGACTAGATTGCTCTAAATATTCAAGGAATTTTGATGTTCAGCTACCTTATAATTTAGGGCTATATGTGGTTTCATCTTGTATTTGATGAAACCTTTCCTTGAATTTCTGATGTCACTATAGCCAGTACCAGAACAAAAAGAACTGAGACTGGGAGACAGAATTGCCACAGATAATATTTGGGTTCTGTCAAGAAGAATGTTAAATAGAAACTATGGTATTTTGGATAAGAATTCTGACTTTAGGTTGCCAAGAAGTGAATTTTAACTTCAAATCTCTTTCATCTGAAGTATGCCTATAACTAGCAATGGAAGAGACAACAAAGGAAAAAACCAGGAAGAAAGAAGACTTGAGTTTCTTTCCTCCTTCACCCTGTTCCCTTTGCGTGCCAGAACATTCTAACACTTGTGCATGAGGGAACATTTACTTCATCACTCTTGGTGTCATGGGACGTATTTCATAAAGTGGCAGGGAACACACATGAAGAAAATAACTCCATCATTATTTTACACCAATACATAAAACAAACCAGAGGACTACAAAAAGAAATGTTTTCCATTCACAATAAGTCGTGATCCCCAGCAGGTGGTCCTGATTAGTGTGGATAAAAATGAAAAGAGTTATTTCTAGTGAAATGAGGAACAATTGTGCCTCCGTATCCTATTGAGAGACTGGATCTTTTCTACAGTCCAAATCAAAACTACATCACTGACAATATGTCTTTGAAACAGTGAGTATGTGCTCAGACTGTGAGAGGTTTGGGGTTTTTTTATCTTTTACAATAGTTTCAAATCAGAGAAAAAACTTTGCTAAATTTTTCTCTTTTTATTTCCATTCACTCTAAGCAAGAACTTGTGCCATGGACAATCACACCTTAGGGAATGCAATTTGTTTGCAGAGCAGAGGTCACTTATGTCTTTGCTCTCCCAGTTTCCCTTTCCCTCCTACCTGCAGTTTCACAAGTATATTGCAGGGTCAAGTAAGGTATCAAGATGGGGTCCTGAGGTGTCACAGACTAAATGAGGAAATATATTAAAATATCATACTAAGATTATTGATGTGATTAATCTTGTTTTTTATAACAAGTAATTCTGCCTTTGAATAAATATTTGGTTTGTATTTTCTTAACCAATATATTACATTAACAAGCCAGTACCCTGAATTTCCACAGGTTCCATTGTATCTATATTGAAATGAAAAGATGCTTTCAGAAAGTTCATTTTCGCTGTCCTTTCTTATGGGAACCTGAAAATAGTTACCTTCAAAATGCTTCCCCTATTTGTATAGGATAGAAAAAGAAATCAACCTAAATAATAGAAGGATATTTCTTTCAAGATATCTTTTCACCCAGAGTAGACATGCATATCCTGGAAAATAAGCATGAAAATGTTCATCCTGAAGAGTTATATATCCATTCAATTTTTGATACTAGGTCTGAATTCCAATACATATAAAACTGTCTGGGTAAAGCAGCAATATCTAAAAACAGAGACTAAAAAACATGTCTGCTGCAATTGTGCCCCCTCCACTTGCCCAGTTATCTATATCACAGGAATTAGAGAAGAGAAACAGCAAGTCAGCTTTAGGAAGTAATCATTAGCTTATTCTTTTGTTGAGTAGGACATATCGTTAAAACTCATCATGAATGATTTGGGAATATGTCCATGAGAAGTACATTTTGAATTATACTTTATATCACTATTTCCTCCTAAACGGTAGTTTTTAAGCACTTCAGGAGCATGAAAGTTCTAATAACTGCTACTGTGAATGAATAATACAACTAATTATAATTTGAGTCCTAGCCAGACACAATAGACATGAAGACAGAATAAAACCCTTCTTTTGGATTATTGGATTTGTTTGAGTGAGAATGTGAGCTTTCAGCAGAATAGTTTGTACATAGCACCAACCTGAAGAGTGTGGAATGTGCCAGAGGAGCCACTGGAACTTTCACTCACACTACAAGTTCCTAACCAGCACTTAGGCCTGTGTAGCTCCACTGCCATGGGGACTAGAAACATAACAAGAAGTTAGAAATACCTCTTAATTTCTTTTGCATGGCTGGGCTGAGAGTCTGTACCTAAATAACAGCTTCAGTACATGCATCAGACATTCTGTGCAATTTTCCAATGTCTGCCATGAAACATAGGCAAATAGAAGACTGTGACAGTCTAGGAGCTCTTGTACAAGCAAGGAACATAGTACAATTCTTTTGTTGTTTGTTACTGAGACTTAGAATGATTTCTAACTCTTGTTTGCTTGGCAACCTTTGGAAGTCCATGCTTCTCTTGAAAGGATTCAGCTTCTAAGTAGAGCGTAAACATGGAAATAATCCATCATGTCTCCTATAAATTTCTCAGTACCACTTAGAGCCTCAGCTGAAAGCTCTTCTGTGCATAACTGTGTGAACATGAAAGTCATTCTCATATTTAGAGTTTAAACATGCAGAGGCAAACTCTAGAGCAGTGGTGAGTTTTAAGAAAAAGAGGTAGTTCCACGACCAATACTCCCTCAAATCATTGAACAAAACCATTGGTCTAGCCCATATTAGATGGGTATGAGAATAAGGAGGTATCACAATCATGGCTGCTTAAGCAGATAAGCATCCGGTTCCCACAAAGAAGTGAGATCAGCTGAGCACCAAGATTATGTCCTGTTTTTGGAAATACATGACTGTGGACAGATTACCTGAAAAGATTTCAGTGAAAAGGTCCCTCAGCAAAACTATAAGGTAATTATCTTGCTGTGAAATGGTTAAATTTACCATCCAAAGCTATTCTTTCCTTTTTCTGCATACACGCCCTGATTCCGGTTTCAATTCTGCAGGTGCAGGACACAAACAATACCCCTTTATTTTAGACCAGTCCAGGTAAATCTGTTTTCTTATGTCTGGTGTTACAGTCAATTTGGTCTGTTGGGATTGACAAATTCCTCTGGGAATGGTAATTATTTGGCAAGGAATGTGTACACAGCAATTGCAGTGACATTATGGTTTTTAGCATAGGAAAAAGTAAGGAAAGGATCAGTGTCTGAATAACTTGAGGACATATTGTGAGGGAGGAAATAAGAATGGGGAAAATTTACTACTAGAAGAGGAAAACACTACAAAATAAAGAAAAAGAAACAGAGAGTTTCTGGGGGAGATGGAAAGAAAAATTATCATTATGGGAGGAAAAAATAGATATTCTGAAATCTTAAGCACAGTCAGGTTTCTAAAATATTGTTTTAATTACAGTGCTGTCTTTAAAACACTCATAAACAGAATAAAGGAATGAAAGTGGAGTGAAAAGACACTGGAAAAGGAAAGAAAATAGTCTAGAGGAATCCAGATAGATTACACTAAATTTTAAGGCTGACCAAACTGAACACAGAGGCTGTTGTCTTTCTGTTTGCAGTAAAACCAATATTTCAACAGTGTGTATGGTTGTATAAGGTCCAAATTTGGTCAGCCTTGCTCAGTTCCTTGTTTACTAGTGGTGTCACTGGCTTCAGCACATGTGAAGTAAAATACTGTATATGTATTAAGGACTGACCCTAACATATTAAAAAGTACATTTTCAGAGTAAAAATGCTTAAAATATTTTTTTAATGAAAAATACGCTATTTGGAGTATATTTTAAGTATCTTAGACAAATTGCAATCTTTTTTTTTGCACAAGCACATACATTTCTAATGCTATACAATAACAATAAATAGAGGACAAGGAATGGAACTGATTACCACCTTGAAAATAAATACATCAAGCTTTATACTCAGTTTATTGAGTCCAGTGCTCCCTGGAGCAGAATGCTGTTGACGCAGGAAAATCTCTCATCTCTGTGGAGGCAGATAGGTTTCGCACTTGTTTGTTTTAGGATTTTCATAAGGGTTTTGGTTGTTTTGGTTTGTTTGTTTGTTTTTAAGCCTGAAATACCTGTCTAGAAGTCTTTGGTCAGGAAAGGAAATAAAGGAAATAAACGTTTCCATTTCCCTGGTTTAAATATCCAAGTGTGGACTATGAAGTAGGCCCAGGTGAATTAAATATGATTCACGTAAGAGTCTTTCTGGTGTCATTGTTAGTGGAATGTGTATTTTCACTAATTTGGTTTTAATTTATTTTACTGGGTTTTGTTTTTTTTTTAATCTAATGTAAGAGATAAAATTTTGAGTGCAAGTGTTAAGCTCTTCTATCCAGTGTCTTTGAAACTGCTGCTTTTAGTTCAGCTCCTACCAGACTCAGCTGCCATCATTAAAATGATTGGTTACTGTTATCAATTATTAAATCTCTGTCTGGATAGCGTGGATTGAAAGGTAAAAGGTAGAATTGCTCTTGTTTCTTGAAGAATCTCCCTTGTCTCAGAACTGAGGAACAGTGGTGAAACAGAACAGAGTAAAATGATTTGACCTATTTCCCAGCCTGATGTTTGCAGGATAAATAGAGCTGCTAAAACCCAAACTTTTATTTTTTCTCATGTGTTTGAGCCATAGGTCAGATAAATTCAGCAGTTTTGATGAAAAACCTGGAAATTTTAACTTCAAAACTCAACAATCTCTTGTCTCGCATTTATCAACCATAAGGCTTTTTCTGTCTATCCAGTTGGAATAATCCACAGTAAAATGAGTGCTGCATGAAAACTTCATTGCATATAAGTACTTTTCATTCCACATACTGTTCTTTATGAAAAGCAAAAAAAAATTTAGATAGACAGAAGTATCCCAAGCTTCCGGAGTGAAACATTCTCCATCCCAAAAGAATGTTTTGTGAAGAGAAAATTGTGAGCCAAGATTAGATAGGTGAAGTGAAGCATCTGCTTCTGCTTGAATTTGCAGAGCCTGAAATAAAGCGAGTGCAGGTCCAATCTCTGTGCAAACAGAGGTGACAGGGAAGTCAGTAAATGCTTACGCTCATGCCAGTTATAAAAGATGGGTTCTATCTGCTCAGAGACATCAAAAAATGTAAGCCTGCTCGTAGAAAGAGTTAACCCAAAAGGAAGAGTTGCAGTGTTCTTCCAGTTAACTGCCTAGATTTGAGATCCCAGGGGAAGCATACACACCTTTCTAAAGAATCATTTGGGTCAGTAAATAGATATAAACAACCATTTAGCCACCTAAGGACACAGCAAGAGAGAAGCAACTTTCTTGCTGCTGGGGAAGAGAAGGAATCTGGCAATGAATTGAGATACCTGCATGCAGTGGTTCTGCCGTCTTACATTTTGAATCATGCCTGGGCTCTTGTATATTATAATATTTATGCTTAAAGTGTACCAGGAGCTAAAGTGAAATGTAACAGACAGGGTTCACATTTTTCTAAAGGTAGGTGACTCATGTCACTCTTATGCTGACCTTGCATACTTCAGTAGGTGCATAAATTATTGGTATATTTGACTTTCTACAGTGGCTGATTAATTGGATTATTGACTGCTAAATGCCACTTACTTGTTAAGATACTGTTTCCATATTATTCCTGGTAAGAGGCTTTTAAAATACATTTCATTTCAGAAAAATGGAGTGCAGCTGAAATGGCCTTGCTTATTTATGCGACATTTATTTCTGATCCCTGGAAAGGCGTGGTGGATGAGTCACAGTTCCTTCTCTCCCGCTCTGCAGCGGTGCAACAAACTGGAGTTAGAGGAACATAGGTTACATACAGCACATGGAAGGGGTTTTCATAATCCCTAAAATTACTTGCTAATGTTGGGGAGTCACGGAAGGATTTTTTTCTCTATTTCTGTACATGAAGCAGTTTGTATGAGGGAACTCCTCCCCTCTCACTCAGCATCTTTAGCAGGATCCCTGACTGATGGACTTAGGTTTGAGAAGGTCTGAGTGAAAACTGGCAGAATAATGGTAAGAGCCAGAAGGAACTTTGCAAGAGCTGATTTCAGAGAAAAAAAATACATTTTTCTTTTTGTGTTTTCTCTAAATTTCTGTATCACAAAAAGAAATATTTTTTGTCCTAATACTTGCATGATACAGAGACATGAATGGCATGGAGTAGCTACATGAGTGAATGTATTTCCCTACATTTCTTTTACTGTTGACCTTCAGTTTTGCACATGTCTTTCATGGTGTGGATTATCAAAATGAATGTCAGGAACTTTCCATAAAACCTTTATTTCTGTGACTGATTACTCATTCTTTCCTTTATAAGGAAGAGAAGGCTTTGGGGTGACCTAGTTGTGGCCTTCCAGTACTGAAGGGACTCTACAAGAAAGACAGAGAGAGATTTTTTTACAAGAGCATGTAGTGCTCTTGTAGGAAAAAGGGGAATGATTTTAGAATGAAAAAGAATAGGTTTAGGTTAGATATTAGGCAGAAATTCCTTACTCTAAGGGTGATGAGACCCTGGAACAAGCTGCTCAGAGAAGTTGTGGATGCCCCATCCCTGGAAGTGTTCAAGGTCAGGTTGGATGGGGCTCTGAGCAACCTGGTCTCATGGAAGGTGTCCCTGTTCATGTCACGGGGTCTCAAATAGATGATTTTTAAGGTCCCATCCAACAAAAAAATTTTATGATTCTATTATTCCATGAAAAATGACTGATTATGTTACCACAGAAGATACCTACATTAATAGCTCTTCTGCCCAGAAATGAGAAAGAGAAATTAGGTCTAACTCATGTCAGGGTTTATCAAATTTCTATTGTTTGTGTTTAGAGAAGTAGAAAAGATTATTTTATGCTAATAAATCCTTTGTTAGAATTTGATATTTATCGATCTTTTTGAGTTCTTAAATTTAACTGTCTCTGGAGGATCAAGTGAGAAACAGTATGTTTGAATTTTAAATTTACCAATTCATCAGGCAAGATAAGAAGATAATAAGAAGAAAGAATAACTTTTGGATACCAGTGTTCAGACAGGCAGTAGAGCACAGAGGAGTAAGGACAGAGGGCTCAGCCCAGTTCCTTGTAGAGAGAAAGGAATCTAACCAGACTGTAACAATAGCCATTTCTGCTGTGAGGCTTATTGCACGTCTTAGTTGAAAACAGAATTCACAGTTTGTTATGTTTAAACCATACAGAAGCAGCTTAATTACTTCACCATGTGTAACATTTTTGTGAGTCTTAACTCTACGAAAGCTACTATTATTTTACGTTTTTAAGAACACAGGAGTTTTTCCTTTCTAAAATATTCTAGATTAAAGGTTTTCCAGAGAGCTGGAAAGTTTGTTTGACTGTTATTTGAAGTTTTTCAATGAACCTCAGTAGGAGCAGAATCAGACCTTTAAGATTACCAAACATTTGTGACTGGAAAAGCTTAGAGAAATAATGTTCTTAGGATGAAAGGAGCAGGAAGAGTCCGTGATATTTTGTGCTGGAATTTCTATTACACAAAAATGTCAGAGGGCATGAAGTGTTTGAAGAAGGAAAAGAAAGAAATATAATGTCAGGTAATACTGGATCTAAAAGCCAAATAGAAAGTGTACATGCTGTTAGGATACGTTTAAATCCCAAATTATTCTAGAGTTTAATGAATAGCCCTGTTAACATTCTTTATAGCCTAAGTAAATCTTCTTAGAATTCTTCACACATCTCAGCTACTTTTAAAAAATTACTTTCTTTTGACAGCTATTTTAACATATGGCTCTGCATAAAGGACTCATTTCAAATATGTGCAATGTAATATTGGGATATACATTTTAAAAAAAGAGGTGAGAGGACTCAGAAATATAATCTTCTTCTTGTAATCCTGTATTAATCCATTCTGTACTGCTAAAGTTTTCATTTGAATGTGGAGCTCACAAAGACTCTGGCAGAAGCAAAAAAAGAGAAAGAAAATGAAAAGTCTTCTGTATATAAATCCCCAGAGCTACACCTATAAAGAATTTTTGCAATCTGTGAAGAAAGAAATAGCCCCAGGAACTAATCTCTTATTGCACGGATTTCTCTCTTTTTGTCCTGACCTTGACTCTTCCACAGCCCCTGTAAGTGTGCTTCTGCCTCGTGCTGAATTCGCTGCTGCTGCTCCTCTCTCAGGGCAGGCCTTTGCAGCATCAACTTGCTGTTTAACTAATCCCACACTGAGATCACTCAAACACTTAAAACGGGTTTAGTTTCACTATCAGATAGATCTGCAGAGATAATAAATCAATTGATTTCATGGCACGTGATGAAACTGCTAATGTTTAATTATCAATGCAGTTCGTGAACTTCAGACTGGGGTATGATCTAAGCAGAAAATGGATCACGCAGCACCTGCTTGGAGCTGGAGTCCACCTTAAAAGCTAAGAACACCAAGAATATGTAGGCCTCTAGCATTTCTGTAAACACTGGCTTAAAGATGGTTAGCAAGGAAGAAAAATCTGTTTTTTCTTCTGAAGTTTGAATCAACAATTTCAGTATTAGAAATGGATCAGGTTTAAATCTCATAAAGCGATAAGTCTGAGAAGCTGTTCCTAAGGGTAGGTAATAGTCTAATTCTTATTTTAACAGCCTTTCTCTCCAACTGTTATGGACTGTAATGCTAAATACTACTATTGCTATTTTTTATACTCTTTCCTTAAACAAATCATCTATTTATTTGCCCAGAGAGTGAAAAACACATCTGGAAACTGAAGCACATGAGTGGATACCTTGGTAAAAACAGGCAGTACAGCAATCCTAAATTTGAAGCATTTATATATTTATTCTTGCATGTCTTACATTGCTCATTCAGATTTCTGGTTTTCCACAGTTTTAGATTGCATCCAAGATATTTCTTGAATTTTTTTTTTTTTTTCTTCTCAGACATGGAAGTAATTCTTTCCTCTCTGGGAAACCAGGCCAATTTTAGTTCTTGGGATACTGCTCTGTCTTGTCAGGGCAGCCTGCTGCTTTGAGTTTTGCTAAGGGTCTGTGTTCACAGACCTCACATTTCCTCTGTGCTTCTGACAACAGCTTCTCTCCATCCCCTCTTTTATTGCTGTTCTGTATTTGTTCAAGGGACAGAAGACTGTAGAGACATTCTGCTTGTACCAGCCAGTATCTTGTTGTATTTCTGGCTTCACAAATGACTTCTCTTGCAATCTGCTGGATGATTTTGATCATCTCACAAACTGTCTTTATTTTGTTATACCATGATCCACTGGTGGTGTTTGCCACAGTACCACACCTAAAGTGACATCACACGCTGCCAAAAACATCAATTAAGAAGGAAATTTTATATCCAAAACCACTTATTAAATGTGCAGATTTATGTATGATATTTTTATGCCTTTGCTGTTGCTGACAAGATTGTATTTAAATGATTTCTGTATTTGTTGATAATATTTTCATATTAACACTGGTTCCTCTTTATTTCTTAGCATCAGGTTTTAATGTTTGCTCAAGAGCACTGCTTCATATTATTCCCCAGGTTTCACAAGTGAAGACTGTGGAAGATTTCTCAGCTATTACTTTTCTCCTACTTTCAGCCCTATTTTTTGATTTTCTGAGAATAGGCACTATGCATTCAGGGTTTTGATATTTTTAGGGCAATTTTTCTTGATGTTCATTTTTAGAGTTTGGCAAACAATGCTGAATTTCTAAAATTATCCTTATGCTGCTTGCTGTTCATGGACTGATCCTTTTGTTAGGTTTTTTGAGTACCTTTCTGTGTTTGATATTTGCCCTTTATACACCTTTCATTAGATGTTTTGTATTCTATGGTTTTCTTGGTACTAGGATTTAGCTGACCCTATGAATTTAGAACTTTAATGAATAATTTAATCCTACTGTGAACTTTATATATATTAATAAGACTTAGTATGCACATTATCTTGCAGAATTGAGTCATTGCTGGTGTATAAAATAGAGATGAGGTGCATAGCTTGAATCATAGAAATCCTTGTAATCCTTGCTGCAACTTACTTGTGTAGAACCCATTGTCTTTTTCTTTGCTTGTTGACTTGAAAGTGCTGAATAAGAAAACAAAGTTTGGTTTTACATCTACAACACTTTTTATGAACAGGATCAGTGGGAGCATTTTCTCATGTATCTAATTTTAGAAGGTCAGAAATTTCCAACTGTATTGATAGAGAGTGGGTGATTTTTAGTTCAGTAATATTATGTCATTTTGATAACTATATTTATAACTTTATTATTTCCAAGACTTCATGACATATGTTAGAAGTAAACAAAAAAAAAGATAAATAAATCCTATAATACACTTCCCTATCCACCCTGTTGCTGAAGATAATGAGCTTATATATATCATTTGTACATAGCTCATTTTGGTTTTAAAATAATTATTCTTTATAATTGTTGATAGAAAATTGCAGTATCGTGAGGAAAAAAAAGGTAATATGTATTTTAGAAAGCTTGCTTTCATTCAGTTTCGGTTTATCTTCATCCCAACAATGACTTTATTAAAACAGTGACTTCTCATAAAGGGGGAGATTTGAACAGATGGGCATGATAAAGATTCTGCAGTATACCTGCCACAAATAGTTGAGCACTGCTACCAAAGTAGGACTAAGATATGACTGAGAATAAAGAACTTTCAGATTGTTTGAGCTCTCAGTGAAGGAGTTTCAGATGGAAAAACAAAGGTTGTGATGTAAAAGAACAAAATTCTAAGACACATAATAGAACCTTGCTAAAGGAAAATCCACTTTCTACCAAAGTAATAAAGTATCAGTGTGCTGCAATGGGAAAGTAGAAAATCCTGCGTTGTTTTGGGTTTATTTTTGGTTTTGTTTAATTTACTTCCACTCCTAGTTGAGATGTTTTCTCCTCTTTTGTGTAAAAAAATTTCAAAGAATGCAGATGGTTTACAGTGTCACCAAAAAAAATGCTATTGAACCTTTATATTTTCATAGGTATCCCTCTTATGAATCTTTGTGCAAGGTCAGAAGAAGTTACTGTTATCATTCTTTCTCTGCTATAGACTTTTTTCTTTGCAATAATGCATAGAAAATTTGACAATATTTACACCACCATGTTTGGAACGACCAATCACTTCAAATACGTAATTACTGAATAAAAGGTGTCACAATGAAGACCATATATATTTTTTTAATTTCCACAACATGTTGGTAGAGCTAAACTGATTAAATTCAAACAGTGCTGTGGCCTAAAACTTAATGAAAGAGGAAATTCAACTCATCTGCACATTTAAACATTAGTAGTCAGGGAGTTAGACAAGAGCCATTATGTACTTCTAGTCTCTATATTTTGATAAAGAGTTCACAGCCTAGGAGAATTGTAAAGGACTACTTCAACGCATCTCTGACTTGGCTTTGGTAAAACTGGGTAGGGTTGTGGGTTTCTTTGTGCTGAATTTTGAGATGTAACTTGAAGTATTGTCTTCCAAAAAAAAACCAATTTCCTCTGTATGCTTCCATCAATTTCCTCTGTAAACTTCCATCATAGTCACAACGTAAAAATTTGTAACAAGGCTTTGCTTTGTACAGAGAAAAAAGTTACTTCTGAAATTCTGAATATTTTGTGAATAACTTTGGAGCAGATTTTCCTTTCAGCTATTCCAGTACTTTTGTTTAGAACACTCCTATTAAAGTATCTGGTTTGAAAATTTTAACTTTTTTTTTAAACATAGTCAGTATGAGTTCTGTTATTTCCTCAAATACAGATATTTCTTTAAATATTGAGTTTAATGGTGATATGATAAATAACTGCCTAGTCTCAGTTATCAAGATTAGTTTATATGGAGAAGAATGTTTATTGATGTATTGTCACTGTTTATTTTGGTTTACACAAATTTAAATCTAACAGCTTTACAGCAACAGACAAATGCTGTTGCCTTATTCAAAACAGTTAAATATGCAGATACTCATCTATTGCAGCTTGTATTTACATGGAGTGCAGTGAACAAAACTTGTCAACTTTGTTACAGCAAAGCTCCACTTTTAGAAAAATCTGTTTGGTCTTTATTTTTTAATTAAGGTACCTGCTGCCTACAAAACCTAAACAGAGAACTGGAAATGAGTATTCTTGCTCTAGGACCTTATATTTCATGCAGTTTGGTGAATCTTGAAGTGTGTTTGAGAATATGGTCCCCTTCTCCTCTGTAGGAGTTTAGCTGATTTTTGGAGGCTGTCTCACTGAAAAGGCATGTTGTGAAGGAGCAGTCAGAAGAAGCCCTAGCTGCAGCTCCCTCCACCTGTGCTTGGGGCAGTGACTAAGATCTGAGGGTCCTGTACTTGATCTCCACCTGAGCTAGTCTCTGGACACAATGATGCTCCATCTGTACCTCATCTCATTCCTCCCTTGTCCTGATCTGCATCCCAACATGATTGGCTTTCTGGTTAGACCTCGGGCCTTTCTTCTGGCTATGGACTTGATGGGTGTTTTCTGGACTCTTGGCTGATCCTGCTTACAATCATTGGGTCTGATCCAGACCCTGACTTACTGACTTGGTTTCCTGGCTCCTTTTCAGGGAGGCTGCTGCCCACGCCTGCCTTGTGATGCTGAACTCCTATCTTGCCTTCTACAGGGCAACGTGCCCTTTCTGCTTCGTGACAGGGCTAAAGGGAAAGAATCCCAGCACTCTCTAAACCCCACTATTTGTATTATTTTGGCTAAGTGTCTGCTCTTTGCTACTGTCACCCAAACGCTGAATCTGTCCGCTTGTAAGTGACCTTGAAGCTGCATAAGCAAATACTTATGGGTACTTATGTTCTCCCTGTTCCTTACTTCCCACGTTTAAATCACTGCGTCCATCATGAAAGTGCATGTCACTTCACACTAATGGTTATTTGATTAGCAGCAAATTGAAATTATCTGGATGAACTGTCACTGGCAATGATTTAGGTATAGCTCAGTGTTAACACCAGGGTGAAACATAAGGGGGATGGAGCATTGAGGCTGCAGTGAGCTCTTGAAGAACAATCAGAATAAAGGGTATGACCATTAGTCTCAGCTTCCCATCACCTTTATTGGAATGAGGCAAAGACACAGTTTAACTGGTTTGAAGATTGCTACCATTTCGGCATGCTGCATTCTTAACTTAAAAATGGTCATTAAGATTTAAGCAGGTAGTCCAGTTGCAGTGATTCTCCTTGGAGGAGGCTTTATTATCTGAATTACTGTGCAGGAAAATGTGCAATTAAAAATGCAAATGTTCTTGTGCTCTTGATTCATTTGAGTATTTCTAGTGAAGACACAAAGCTGCTTATAAAGAAGTCAACAAGAAAAAAGAAAATACGTTTATAAATAAAACATAGAGGAAGAAATAGCTTCATTCCTTCCAAGCTCAGATAGTCTATCCCATCAGACATTTAAAATAAGCAACTTTGAGACAGGAGATATTTTAAGAAAAGGACATATGTCTATACTCTTAAGGTATTACATTTTAAATGTTTTTTCTTTGTCATGAATATCTATGTGATATGTCCTCAAAAAAGCTCTTTAAAACATCTATTGAATTCAAGGACAGGGAAATAATTTGTATTCAGTCTAAAAGGTAGAAAGATTATATGTATTTATTTGCATAATACAGAAGGATAAAAAAAAAGACCATACTCTGTCATAAACAAAATAAGATTGTGCAGTTATTAGTAACGGGTGAATGCAGGACCAAAGTATGTACAGATACTTTAAGGAGGAGGAATTATTACATGCTTGAGTGTAGCTGAATGGAATAATAAAAGGGAGTTCCTGCTAGGATTATACCTGCAAATAGGTCTTTTTAGCTGTCAGCTTATGCTTAGAGAAAAAAAGAGAAAGAAGAAAATCCAAAGAGGTTTATCCAGTGTGATTTCAAACACAACCGAATAGGAGTCAGGATTGCTTGTTCTAAGAAGAAGCAGACTGGGGCAAAAGCAGGGTATCCTGGAAACCTTGAATCATGTAGTCCTTGTGAAAACTGCCCCCAAGTCCACACCCAAGTCCTACCAGCTCGTGTTGCCAAAGGCAGTTGGGTTAGCAGGGCAGAAAGCAGGGAGTAAAAAGAATTTTAGGAGGAAAGTGAGGACTTAGAAAGTCTTACTATGGCATTGCTCAACAGAGAGATGATGTCTGATAACCCAGCATTTCAAGCATGAGTCGCAGCTAAGTAGCAGAGCTGGTTTGGCTGGCTTTGCAGAGCACAGCTGTGACACAATGCACACAGAAAGCAACAGTACTGAAAACAAGACTGAAAGATCTGTGTACTTGTTAACATTTCCAGTTACCACAGGATGAAGCATAAATGTGTCTAAAAGATAAATGAAATTTATGTAAATAGAAATGATAAACAAGAGATAGAAAGTGCCTATTAAATCTGGGAAAAATCAAGGAAGAAAGTGAATACAGCAACAAGACCTGTAGCAACCCAGATCTGAATTTACCTGGGAACCTCCAGAAATGTGAAGCAGTCTTCTTCTCTTTGTTTATGGTTACTGCACCCTGTCTGTTCAAAATCGCTCTGATTAAATCTGCTGCAAAATCCAGCTTCCATTGTAAGTTCATGAGCCATAGTATATGGGATGTGAGTTAAATCATTCACAAAACTTACTTAAAAAAATCTCCCATTCAAAGTGTTGAGAGGAAACATCTCTGTTTTAAGGGTAGCATAGAAAATATCTGAATGTATTCTCTTTTGAAATCTAAAGACTGGTTAATACATCCTGAAGGCAGGTGTTAACATATCAATGTGTCAACTATGTGATGAGGATAAACAGAATCAAATAGGTCAGAAAAGGTCCTGAAATTCAGAGAAGTTGTTGAAAAAAAAGTCTGAAGGAGCTTATTGTCTTATCCATATGCTTCCTAAACATTTGACTTTATTAGGACAAGGGAGAAAGCATGGATTTCTGTTCATTTTTCAAGGTTTTATGTTTATCTTAAAGGGAGCTGTGTAGGATTAAGCTGTGACGTACATATTGACCTGATCACAAACTATTTAACTATAACTCTGTAAAAGGACTAAACATAATTAAGTTTAAATCAACTAACTAGACATATGTTATGTACTAATTACTTTAGTGTTTACTGAATACAGTAGTTTGTGAAACTGCGTCGGTTTTGAGAAAATTGTGAAGACAAGGACTGGGCGAATGACTGCACAAAAGAATGTTATATCATGTCACAAAAAAAAATCTAATTCTTTTTCACGCAAAAAAAAAAAGGCTTTGATTATTCATAGGACTTTTCAAACAAAGTATAGGTTTTCCAGGTAATGGGCCGGCGATCTCAAGTATTCAACACTGCTCTTTCTTCTTTCTTTGAGTCCTCAGATCTGTGTGCATGTGTTCTTTGTACATGACTGTAGGTGGAAAGAAAAAAGCTACATACATATAAGAATACACATATAGGGGTTATTCTTTTGGTGAAGAGATGTAAGTAATTGCTTTTGCTAACCCTGTTTTTGTGCTGAGATCTAAGTATCATCTTATCAAAGCAAAGAAACTGAGAAGGAAAACTCACTTCTAAAGCTTGAGTGAGCAGTCATTTGCCTTTGAAGATTACTCAAGATATAAAGTTTAGGTGCCAGTTATGGAAGAATTAATTATAATTGTAAATGAAGGGGACAAATAGAATAGATCAAATAGAATAGTATAAATGTCAATGACTTCATAAATATATATATGTACCTGAATGCTTTTAGATAGATTATACCTGAAGAACTCACACACCTAATATAGAAACAACGACAATAGCTGAGCTAAAGGCAAAGTCATTAGTTTTTGTCAGCAACTAAGTAACATTCCTTTCCATATTTTTTTCTTTTTTTGTCGGAAAACTTATGAGGTCTTTATTGGACATGGGGAAGTGATGATACATATAGGTTTAAAAGAGTTGATTTAGACTAATTTTTTCAAGCACCCTCACAAGAGCGCTTTCATCATTACAAGTTATATCTGCAGCAAATGCTAACAAAGGTATCTGGTAATATCAGAGTTCATTTCTGTGCTTTTTTGTTGGTTTTTTTTTTCAGTTCTGCTCATTTTAGATATTACTGTGAGGTACTTAGGCAGGCTTTCTGATTAACAGGTGAGCTAGTTACTGTATTCTTATTGATTTTTTTGTGGTGTTGGGGTTTGAGTGACAGCCTTACCTATGAGTTAATTTTGTTTTGCCACCTTGAAGCGACCACAGGTTAACATAATTTAAACAGGATATTAAACCTCAATATATGTGGTTAAATCAAAATCTGCTCTTGATTTCAAGTATAGTATAAACTTTCATGTATCAAATTGCAGGTAGACTTTGTTCTTACTGGCAGAGTAAAATATATTTTACTATTAAACAATGCCATTGTACTGTATACATTACCTGTTAACTTGAAAAAATAATGATTTATTAACAGAAATAACATGTTATGTATCTCCCATACTGGTTAGTTTTCTCATTAAATGAGGTCTGAGAAACACAATTTTGTTAATAAAACTTGAGGATTTTGTTGTGAAATAGTAAAGATTCCAGTAAATATGTTTAAAATTTGTGCTTTGCTAGCCATAACTTGGCAGCCTGAAGTACCTAAAGTCGTAAACATTTATACAACCCTCTGAAGGAATTTAGTTACTGAATTTCAAGTATAGATATAGCTGAACCAAAGTAATAATGGTCATTAGTAGCTCAACTTTGATTTTGTTATTACTGGTCTTGCTGTATAAGAAGATAAACAGATCAAATAACTGTGTGTATTCAAACATGTGATCTCTTCCTTTTCCAGGAGTCTGCAGTAGTGGGGACCATCTGTATCTGTGTACGTTTCTCCGTGTGTGTATATATGAAAGAAAATTTGTTAAAATTTAAATTTCAGCTCCATAGTAAGAAATATTTCTAGTGTTTCTTAAGCATCCTTGACCTCAAAAAGACATCTTAAGGGTTTTCCAATAGTGGATACTCTGTTGGCATAAAATTGGACAAAAGTTAGGGGTTTTTTTGCCGAAGTTTGATTACTCTTTGGGTCTAAGGGACAAAGGATTGAGGGAAAGAAGGGGAAAGATATCTAATATTATAATATAATATCGTAATAGTATAACTAATATAATATTATATTATATATAATATAACTGCCAAGGCAAAATAACAGGTCACATCTGGTCAGGAAGAGCCTAACTAATACTAAATTACAAGCCAAAATTATTATTTGTTAATAACTTCAGAATGTTAGTCTTAGTTGCTCTCAGCAGTTATGTTCCACCAATATGTGCAGAATAATCCTTGTTCTGCTATATGACAATGCAGGTTATACACATATACATACATATAGTTAAATGGTTATGAGTCCATGACTGTAATGTATTTTTTCAACGCTTGAGAAGTGATCACTGTTCAATAGATAAATCAGTATAAAATCTTTATATTTACCTTCCCACCTCTGACTACCCTGTGTTGTGCTGTGGACAACCCACACTGCTCTGTAGTGGAAAAAGTAATCCTTGGATCTTCAACCTCATACATACCATGTATGGAGCTACCTGTATTTACCTGTGGAATACTATTCTGATTAACAACCTGGACTTTGTGTTTTAAAATTTTACATTAAATGCCTCATATATATTACTGAGAGATCTTTATTTCTTTGCTTTCTTGAACTGAGTTCCCATGCCACAGCCAGAGATCAATACAGTGTAATCTCAGAGTTTTGGAGCTGCTCCTGGCAATTTTGTTCCTGTAAAGAGACTCACCTTATGTCTCTATTACTAGGAATTTCTCTTTTGCAGTATTGATGTAAATATTAGCCTAGAGCTGTAGGCTTCAAAGTTATCTTTCACTTATCCTTTGCCCTGGTACAATGGCAAACAACAACGAATAATTTTAAACCTTTTGAAGACATGGTAATTTAAGCATTAGAACTTGAAAACTGTAAGAAAGCTTTCCTTTTTATTGACCTCCCTCTTTATTTTTCCTTTACCTTGTGACAAATTTTGTAGCGAAAACCTTCTCAGTTACTTTGAGTTAGTATTAAGCCTTAAAGTTTTCTTTTAAGCCAGGGAAGATGATGAAGTGCATTAAAGGTGTTACTTGTTTCTGAAGCTGTATTCTCAGAAGGGACAACAGCAGCTATGAACCTTTTCCTATCACTTGAAATAGAATTATATATGGCATTTTCAGTGTATCACATTTGGAAATGTAGAAACCTACCACTAATGAGTTGTTTAAAGCATTATATTTGCTGTGTTGTGAGCTCAGGCTAATGCTTTTGTTTGGATCTTAACTGGTTAAGGAAGGCCATAGCCAAACAAAATGAAAAAGCTGGAGGGATTCCAAATGGATGGCATCAAAAAGTGACCATAAAAGCAAGCCCTTCTTACACACATCCAAGTTAAATTAAGGATTTTAGGAAAGAATGATCACCAGAACAAGTAATTTTCTCTTATTAAATTTAGCAAATTTCTCTTGCACTGAATTTTCTTTCTCAAACTGCAATCCTGTAGCCTACAACAACCCTCTATTATGGTATTGCTTCATCATCGTTTTCAATTCAATTTAGTCTGTCTAATTTTTGATACAGTTTTTGAAACAGCCACCAGCAGTTTCTTGTCATAATGACATTTAAGGCCCCTGCAAGGGTCTTAGATTTATTAGTGTTTTTCTTTATGACTTCTGTACTTTTATGTTATTTCCTACACACCTAAAAATCCCCTGATCTTCACAAAGTTTTTCTGATCCATTGTACAATAGCCTATTTTATTGCCCGAAGTCTGCACTGAATGGCGCAGCATTTCTATGCATGTAAGCAGAGGTTTCTGTGTCCTTGCAGGAATAGAGGACAATTCACTTCTGAACCTGACTGATAGGGTTATATCAATTAGTTAACTTGTTTATACCTGTTTCTGGTTAGATAAGGAATTCTAGCTGAAGTGGTGAAGGTTTTTGGCCTCTGCATGTGAACTATTTGATTGTCTCCCCTTTCAAAAAGCTTAAATCTCAGGTAGGGAACAAACCTCTTTCAATAGCAACAAACTGAGTCAAATGGAGAGTTCGTAGATCTGATCTGAGAGAACAGAGCTCTTTGGGGTTTTTTTCTTCATTAACTAAGATAGATTTCCAGATTAAAATAACTAGCCAGCAGCTAAAGGACTCTCAGAGTCAATTTACTTTGTAGTAATAGCAGAAACCTTCTCCCCAGAGTCCATTTTTAGTTCAGAAAATATGTTGCATGGAATTATAGAGAAGAAAATCCAGAGCAGATGTAAACTTATTTTGTTCTAAAGAAGCAGGAAAACAGATACTCTATGAAAAGTATTAATGTACATTTTGGAGGAGATTCTAATGTCTGGAATCAGGACAGTTGGGCACATAGGTGCTCATCTAGGGCTACAGCTACCTTAGTGTTTTAAGTACCTTTTGAAAGTCTTCTAGATAAGACATATATAACCCGCTGCTCTAAATATTTTCCATGTGCTCTGAAAAGATGCCCATGTTTTTTCAGCTTGACAATTTGATTTTCAGTGGGATGGTAAAAAGGTATCAAGGTAATAAAGACTTTCTTCTTCAGTGTCTGCATTAGAATTAAGATGAGAGGGACAGGTCTCTTCCAAAGAATATTGATTTTCTAAAACTTAAAAGATACTTTATGTCCGTGGAGACACAATAAAGAGGCTCTTACGCCTGCCAGGTTCAGCAGAAAGGAGGATATGACGACGATTTATTGACATTATCTTATTCTTATACACATTCCAATTCCACAAGGGATTGGAGAGCATGTCACTTCCTTCTCCATCTCACTGGAGAAGAAAGATGCTCATCAACGTGGCCATATCACAAAAGGAATGAAAAACAGAAGATACCATTAAGTAAACATCGGCTACTATTTACATAAAACTATGAGAAAAAATCTGACTCCAAGGTTAAAAACAGAAGGCTTACAGAAAACAAGGCGACAATACTTATGTTTTTATTTCTACATATAGTTCGCAAGCAATCTTCATCCTAAATTCCAAGTCCATATCTATTGCACTTATGGGCTCACCAGCAGTTTGCCTCCTGGATTTTTAAGATGACTGCAGATGTGTTCTTTGTTTTTGAAGAAAAAGCTAAAGATTCTAGAAACCTTTGAAGTTTCTAAATGAACAATCCATGCACTTCTGGTCGCATTTCTTATGTGAAGACTAGTAGGCACAAGCCACTAAAAAAACTTCAGTGAGATTTGTCAATTCCTAGTCCTGGCATTGCTACATTTAGAGTTGTGCTCAAGTGGAGAAGCTTGGTTTGGAGGAGCTCTCTGGAGGTCGCCTGCTCCTGTGGCCTGCACAAAGTGGAGCTGTCCTCCAAGTCAGGGTGGGCACCACAGGCAGGCTATTGCCTGGCTGTGCTGGGAACTCCTCAGGACAGGGGCTCCACGACCTGTGCCCATGCCCTGCTCCCCACAAGGAGACACTGCTGTCTCCTCTGCAGATGTGTTGGAAAGAAAAGGCTTTTTTTTCAGAGAAATTCTGAAGAAATATGACTCCAGATGCTTGAAATATGAAGATTTTATTTAGCATACCAGTGCTTTGAGTTAACAAGATGTCAAAACAACCCCATTGTGTGTTTATAAAGATATTCGTACTGATGTTTATCATCAGCAGGCACTGACTGAAACAGGTGTAGCAGGTAATATTTCAAGCCTGATTTATTGCTAAAATTACCTTCGGACTTACTTTCTTGAACTTTGTAAGACAAGTACTTAAGACATAGCTTTTTCACTATATTAAAAATTTGCGGATTACCATCATTCACCAAGGATTTATTTGCTCTAAATTTAAGCTTATTTAAATTCTGACTTATAATGAAGACTTATACAAATCTAATGCAACATAAGAAACACTTTTGAGTTCTGCATGCTTATAATGTATGTCAGGAAAGAAGTTTGATAAATAAAAAATTGGTTAATAAAATTATCTGCCAGACATATTTTTGATTAAACTTTCTCAGGTCTGTCTTATCTGGTATTTTACTTCTGTTTGTTCACTCAGGTTTTTTTCCTAAGAAATGTCTGTATGTGTTTTCCTTTATTACAATGAAGGTGGAAAAGAATAAAAATTGCTCGTTGACTGGATTCAGTTAAGGTTCTTTTGATACAAACACACAAAAATATTTCTTCTAAATATGGGAGGTAAGAGAAGGAAACAAGGATCTTTCTAGTTCATTTATTAAATGTTCAGTATTGTAAAATTTATGTAATTAATTTTTTTATTAAAAGTTTTGTTGTTTGTGTTGTGTTTACACACAAAACAAGCTTTTAAAAATTATACGGCTTTATTATTAAGGTCAAAAGAAAAACCAGATTGGAAAAGAGCTCAAGTAATTAATTTTACAATGCGGTTTCTTTAATGTATTACCTCTGTAATACCTCCAACTTCCCTCATTTTAAAGCACTGCTCTATTCAGCTGATGAACTACAAAACACAAAACAGTGCAACAAGATTTTAGCCATCAGAAATTGCCTCTTACAAGTAATCAAAATATAGCAGGTATTTCTTATGTCTCAGTGTACATGAATTGTGCCTTTCTGTCTTCCACTCTTCTTGTTCTGGACTAAAGGACTGCTCAAGGAGCCAGGATTTGGTGTTAAGTTTTCAAACTCAGTCCCCAGATTGTGTCTGAAAAAGGTGTACAACCCTTCATTTCTTTGGTATATCTTTCTGTTTTTACTTCAAGCTCTTGAAGGCAGAACTTAATGCAGTAAGGACCTTCTCTTTATTTTATGCTTTTTTAATGTTTTCTGATTTTCAGTATATATATCATTAAAAGTACTAAGCTCACTTTCTACAATGTCTGCAAGTTCCTGGTGATATAAAAGTGAAACTTTATTTTTCTTAAAGATCAAGATATCTCCTTCAGAAGTGCATGAATGTGAACACCTCTGACAAAGTTTTCAGTGGAAAAAAGAAAATGGCTAAAATAAAAGACAAAACCCATCAGCTGTTCAGAGAAAAACTTCATGTGATATAATTTGAAGAAAAGCCAAGTGACTGAGGGGGGTGAGTTTCAGAAAAGGTTTCATCTTGTTATGAACATAAGCAATATTTAGACATCTCATCTTACAAAGAGCAGTTCAGATTTTGCTTCATTGTCCTGATCCCCTCAAGGGTAGTATAGTTTATACCTTTTGTGGAAAACTCTTTCCAAGTTATTTCCTTGAAAAAATGTGTCCAGCAGACTGTATTTCTCTATACCTCATTATTATTATTTATTTACTGTTCAATAACTTTTTAAAACACAAACAATTGTGAGATTTATGTATATTGGTCTCTTCTTATTGAAAAATAGATAAAAATCCTAGTTATTAAAAGATTAATTGAGTTTTGGAGATTGAAGAAAGGCCTTCATAACACTCATAATTTTGATTCTAAATGGTATAAATAAGCAATTCTCACTGAAATTGTACAGAATTTAGTTATTCAAATTAGGGTTGACTTAACGTGACAAATGCTTCAGCTAACAATATGTCAAACTGACAATGACCTTGTTATTTTCATAAGGTAATATATAATATAAGAATAGAGTGTTCTTGTACGTGATAGGAATAGTAGCATAAACAGGATTCTGTCAGTTTCTGAGGCACTTGAAAAATCTACCTGTATTTGATCCCCCTCCAAATTCACCAGCTGCTAATGTGAATTCTCAGAGCACTGAATCAGTTACTATTTTATAAAACAGTTAGAGAGTAATTGATATGTTTTTCAGTAATTTGCACACAGATTACCCATAGAAGAAAAATACCACTTGTAGGCCTTGTAGAATTTTAAGTACAGTTGTGGCAGTTCCAAACAATAAAAAGAGAAGGGTGTACACATTTAATTTTCATCCTTTGAGTATGGGTTCTCCCTTGAGTTCATATGGATTCAGGAGGAAGAAATTAATTTCTCTAGAAAGGAAATTCAAAGCCATTATCCTGCCGTTATCTTCTATAGGAGTTTGCTCTTCTTTTCTGCCACTGTCTAGAGATGTTACTGGATTTCCTTTTCTCAGAAGAAAACTGCTTGAGTGTAGGTATGGGTTACCACTTAGAATCTGAAGTCTCATGAGGTCATTGCCAGCTTAGTAGAAAATTTGATTACAAATAAGAATTTGACCTCAAAATACAGTTCTAATGGTCAAATTTCTGACAGGTGAGAAACTTATTATCCATAAAAAACTTGAGTTTTCTGCCTCAGTGTGCCTGAACAACCATTCTGAGGAGACATTCTCTCCATCTCATGTAATATGTAAGTCATCTGTCCATTGTGGTGAAATCACAGGAGATAAATCTAAATCCACAAGGTTTAATATGCAATAGCATGATGCTGATTCATTCATATGGTGTATCAAAACCTGGGTTCATTTGGAGATACAAATTCAACCTGAAAATACATCTTCCATTTCTCCTCCTAGTTTAGTTGTCGTTTCATTCACTTTGTGAAAACTCCTGGTTTAGACATTTCCTTGTGGTATGTTATCCTAATGTATTTCACATACAGCATCACTAACATTCACCCATGGGAAACTGGAAAATATTTTTCAATTTTCATTTATTCTGTTTTATGGTATATACTACATCACAAAATATGTCAGAATTAGTAAAAGTAAAATTTTAAAGTATTTTAAATTCATCATTTCAGCTGAAACTACTTGGTCAGCTTTGATACAAATTTGGAAGTACTTTTCCGTGACCTTTAAGTTCAGGCCTGTGAACTACTTTCTGCACCTGTCAGTCCAGGATGTCACTTGATAGTTGGAGTTAACCTTGGCAACAAAATGGTCAGCCTGAAAAAAGGTTTACCTGCCTGAGTGTACTCTTTTTGCTCTCCTTGCTGCCTCTCCATCTCTGTCATTTGAGTTAAGCTCCAAGAAACTGTAATTGTGACCCAGGGTGGCATCAAATGACACTCATTTGAGCCCTTGGTCCTGCAGTCTTGACTTAATACAGCTGGGCACCCTCACTCTGACCATGGGTGATCAGGATTAAGTTCAGGATTATGTCTGCACCATGCAGACAGACACAGGAAAAGAAAAGCAGCACATGATGCCTCCTATCCTCTTCCTCATCCTTTTGAATTAAGATATAGAGTTCCATGCAGCCCCAAGGCAGGAAAAGAGGACCTAAGGGCTCACTCTGCTCTATTTATGTCAGGTATCCAGTGCATGAGAGGAGGGACACCTGGCATCTAGCTCTAGAGGGATGACTCATAGTTTATAACACTAAAGATAGCCTGCCTGCCAGACAGCACCTCCATGCAAGGGTGTGCATGTATATGTTCACTTGAGAGAAGAGTGGTTACTTGCACAAAGGTTTGGATGTAGGACAACAAAGTTGTTGGTCTCCTAGTGAATACACAGAAGGATTCAATATTCAACTGTAGAAATATTTAGGAGTTTAGCTTTGCAAATGTATCTGAATAGACAGTCACCCTGAAGGCTAAGAAAGACAGAATTATATATGGGGATATAGTGTTTTGTATAGTTGCAATGAGTTGTCTCAGTTACCGAACAGAAAGAGATGTGGACTTTCTAAACAGGTAATCAGAGGATTTAGGCATTTAATGAACAACTAATTTGAATCATTTGTATTTCTATCATTTACAGATGGAAGTGTATGGTACAGGAACTGTATTATGCAGTATTCCCAGTGTTATTAGTGAGAATTCTTATTAACCTGGAATTTTAAGATACCACAGAGTAAGTATTTATAGCTCTAAAAAGGCATGTCCTTCAAATGCAACTAATTTTTGTTCATTTTGTTTTAAAGTGCTGGATTTATTGTTAATAATAAAGCTAATTTCATTATCTCTACCAATAAAGGCCATTGATTTTAAGTTGCTTTTTTCCTTCCTCAGCCATCAATACTGGGCCATTTATTAGAAGGGATAAACAGTATTAGGATAAATATTTTTGTCAGAAGTTTTGCACAGATAATACATAACTTCATGTCCATCACCTTACTGATGGCAGAGGTGTAGTGCCACTGTTTTAGTGCTACTGACAGAGAAGCAGGCTAGGAACAGCGCTAGAAGCAGTAGAATAGTGTCCATTCTGCTCTGTCTCTTTCTAATCCCTATTAGCCACACCATGTTCTGACTTCATTAAGAAATTCAACATGGGTCATGCAGACAAAAGTCTTGGTCTTTACAATTCCCTCAGCTTTTCCCAAACCACTCACCCTCCTGTTCCACCTTGCCGGAAGGATTTTGGGCATAAACGTCTATATAATCACAGTTGAATTATTAACAGAAGTCATTGTTGTGGGGTCTTCTAGAAGGGTTTTACTAATGACCAAACTATGATCACAGCCATAATCAATGGCTGAATGAAAGTCAAACGGCAATTAAATGATGATTATACAATAATTGATTTTTAGTCAAACAATGATTTTTAGTCAATCAATGATTTAACAATGATCTGTCAACTATTTAAATTATAATTTAGTCAGTAACTAGATGATGATTTAGACAATGATTTGGACAGCTGTCAAACTAATACTTCCTACACTTCTAATAATTAATTTTATCTCTGGCTATATATAAATGTCAGTAGCTTAAAATCTACCTTTAGGCCTAAGGCGAAATGTCACTTACTTCATTATAGATATCAGATGTCAGGCAAGGGATCTCTCAGCCTCAAGGGGCAACCCTGATAGGAGTCCCTTGTCGACAGGGAGTTCACCAGTAGGCAGCCTGGTGGGCTCAGAAAGGCTACAGATTTTGTAGCATAAAAGTGATTGACTGGTATTCACCCTCCCCACTTCAGTGTGTGTGCAGGGGTACAGCTGTAGCAGTTTTACCTCTGTGCAGTCCCAGCTCGAGCTCATATTGCTGGCTGCTGCTAAAACATGACTTAAATTCCTTAGTTCCTGAGAAGAGGCGGACTAGCACAGATCTCACGGTTTGCACAGCAGGGCTGATTTCAGTCAGGACCGCTTGTCAGTGAGGACTGCACCACAGCACTGGGCACTTGCTCAGATTGGGTGCATCTGTCACAGTGGTCATGTAATTAGAGACCCTGTAAAAGGCCTCACTCAAGGTGGCAAAGAAAATATGATTTACTGAAGTATTACCTATGTAGCCTTAGGGTTATTTTATATAACTTATATAAATTAGATATAATTTATAATTAATATCATTTATAAACCCAGTAACAAGAGAAGCTTGTGCTTCTGAAATAGTTTATTTTGTTTATTACCACTGTCAACTGATATGCAAAGTCTTTTGGGGCTATAACAATACCAGTAAAATATTTACATTATAGTTCATTATAGCTGTGGTAAATATACAGGCATGAGGTTGGCCTCAGTGCATGTGAACATGACATTACTGACTATAAAAGTATAAAGCTGCATTACTGACTTGAGTGGAGTTGCACTCTTATTACTGCATCTGACTACTGCTGCATCTGTAGTGTATGTATGGGCTAACATTGTTATACCAGTGTAATTCCATCTTGAAATACAACACTCTATTGATTTTCCCATTTAAAATTATCACCACAGAACATTTCTCCAATTAAACATTGCTTTAGACAATAATGTGCTTTACTGTACTGGAAATAAAATTTAAAGTTTAATTAATAAATCATTTTGAAGTTAAGCTTCTTTATATTCAAGTTTGGTTTTGTTTATAAAACAAAATAAAAAAGTAGAAGATGAAAATCATTACTCCAATATTCATTAACTTTATAGAGTGGTATTTTAATATTGAGATTGTGTATAATATATATCCTATTATATAAGGTGCACCCCTATTAGAGTGGTATATTCTTATCTATAAATAAATACTATGCAAAAGCTTGATGTAGTGAAATATTTGGTTATTTTGAAAAGTTTCTTCATATGCTATTAACTGTACATATTCCCTAAGATACCACCATTAACTATATTGTTCTTAGAAAACCTTGACATATTATACCTATAAAGAGTATAGGATTTGTTTTGAAGCTCTTAAAGTTTTTCACAGGTGTAATCTCTCTTAATTAAAACTCTCTTGCTCATATTCACCTGGCCCTTTCTAAAAAAAGAAAGACACAGAATATTTTTATTTCCCCAAGAAAAAAAAAAAAAACCAAACTAACTTACTGTCAAATAACATTACATAGGACAGCTCATCTGAAGTTTCTGGTGGAATATATTCTTTCATTCTTTGAGCACCGACTTTAAAATAAATGCTCTGTGAGCTCTGTTTCCTTGCTTCCATCTAGTTTTCACATTTAGTTCTGACCAGAAACTGGAATCGTATCTCTTGGTATTTGCAAGTTATTGGAACAGTTCTATTATAAGGACAAGCTGATCAAAAATGTGGCCAAATATGGTCTTTTATAGGTTTGTCTTGTTTTAGAAGTATTTCTTAGCAAGCAGCTTTGCAAGAGGAAACAAGCTAAAAAGAAACTGTAAAACACTACAGGTTTTCTTCCTAGCAATTTCTTCACTGTAGGCAATAATAATGCCAAGAACAAAGAAGTGACATAGTTTTTTTAAATAGGAAATGCACAAGGCATGTTACCCTTTGGCTTTTTTCCTCTGTAACATTTATCTTCTGCATATATATTTTTAAAACAAACAGCAACCAACCAACATTTCCTGAAATCGAAACCCCAAGAGGATTTGAATATGTTGCGGCAGCCGTTGGGGGTCTGTTAGTCTGACCCAGGATGCCGCGACCTTCCCAGAGAGACATCCCACAAGGGCCAGCTTCCTAGGAGTCTCAGGCAGTCCTTCGGCTGCAGGGACACCTCAGCAAGGGGACAGCCTGTGGCTGCAAGCGATCAGCTCTTAGCAGTGATTTCAGCTCAGTGATATCAGCTCTGCCTTGCGAGGTTATCCCAGGCCGACTCAGAGACAGAGAGACAGGAGCATCGTGTGGCATTTCCACAGAGATAGTCTTTATTGTCCAGCACTCTGAAAAGGGAGCCAAGAATGGCAACTCCATCCTGAACTGGGCAGAAGCCATACTTTTATGGGGGAAAGAGTGGGTGGTACCAAGGGGGGAGACCAATGGGTTACAAAGAATTTACGTGTGCACCAAAGCATGGTGGGATCCCATCCTAACCAAAGAGGACTGCTCCTTCCAAGTGGCATCCTTCCAGGGGATAATTGAGATAAGCTTGTCACAGCCCATGTGTCTGGGAAAACACAATAAAGACAGTCTCACACCTGCTAGGTTCAGCAGAAAGGAGGGAAAAAAGCAACTTTATTTACATATGTCACATCTTATGGAACTCTCAACTCCACAAGGGATTGGAGAACATGTCACTTCCTTCTCAATCCCACTGGAGAAAAAAGATGCTCATCAAAGCTCTCTTATCACAAAAGGAATAAAAAACAGAATAGACGGTTAAATAAACATCGGCTATTGTTTACATGAAATTGTGTTAGAAAGAATTCTGACTCCAAGGTTAAAACAGAAGGCTTTAGCAAAACCAGGACAACACAGCCCATTCAAGGGACGTCTCTCCAAGGGAGAGACCTGGCAAACTTATCCTCCTCCACAGTGATACAGTAAATTTTGTCCTGTATGATTATTTCAATGCAGAGAAAAAAGATTTCCTCCAAGCAAACAGTGAATGGCTTTCCAATGAAAATTATCTTTAGAAGCCTTCTAAAGTAAAAAGATGTCTAGAAAATATGGGAAGACTGAAGGAAAATCATTCAGATGTCTTTTCTCATACTAAGGTGGTCATTATTTTGTAGTCATTGCCTCATTTGTGAAGTAATCCAATTTATTTCTGGTTTAGCCAATAATGTTTTCTTTATTAGTATGCCAAAGATTTGCTGAAGACCACAAAAAACACTCATGCATAGTTGTATTCCTGCCTATAAAATCTATTATATCAATAGGAAATAATGCAAAGACATTAGATTGGTGCCAGATATTCTGTCTATAGCAAATCTATTTGCATTTTTTATTTCTAATCTTATCAATGTATTTAATGATACTTCAATTTTTAGTGAAACCTGTCATGTTTTGAAGCTTTTAGTTTCCTGAATCTCCTTTACATTTATGATGATATTTTTCTTTTTCTGTGTCTGCTATTAGAATATCACTCCCTATTAAACAGATTTGCTTAAAAGGTTTTCTGGAGATGTTTGTCATTTAATGTGCCAGTTTTTCCAGGGCTCTGGAGACAGTCTTTTTAAGACTTCTTTTCATTATCTTCCCTTAGATTTCCCAGGCTAAGCACTTTCAGTTTTGATTCCAATTTGGATATGAAAATTCACATACCCAGGTTTCTGTAGTTACTCTGCCTTTGCTCTAGTGTTAAATACAGTTGTTCAGAGAAAAATTATTGATTTTAGGGTCATATGTAGAAATCTCTCATCTCTAATATACCAGTCTCAAAAAACAATTCAACTCTAGGTCTTACATTTTTTTATATAATCAAAAGGCCTTGCAAGAAAGAAAAAAAAGACAAAGAGAAAATCTTGTTCTTAGGAATTCAACCTCCATTTTGACAGATGCTATTCTTGTTTGAATATAATTTTTATTAATTTATAAAATACATCTTTCTCCATTTCATGTAAGCTCTCTGTTTGTTCTGAGGTTGTAATTCATGCATGTTACATATTCTTCAAATCTTTACCTTCCCTTTTTCCTCACTACCAGAATTTTATTCAGGTTTCCTGATTTTAACTTAAAGATGTGATTTTAACTTAAAGATATTAGAAACCTATTTTGCATTCAGTGAACATGAAATATATCTAGTTTGTCTCTTTCAGTGCTAAATGTTTGCTGCTTGGAAACCTTAAACCTTATGCAGATTTAGTTTTGATGCCTTTCAATCACAGGTTTTTGAGACTATGTGTCAGGATTTTAAAGGATAGTTCACTTTCCATGTACTTAGGATAATAAAAGTCTTCTGGTACAACGTGTGGACCTCCGGTTGTGTGAGAAATCACACAAGTAATTGAGCTTTCAGTTTGTCCTGCCACCCTTTCCTTCCTCATGTCTACCCTTCTCAGACCCCTCCCACCTCCATGGAGTATAAGCAGCTTGAACAGATCCAAAGGCTGACTGGAGTAGAAAGCAGACAAGGCATTGTTCTTGGTTATCTCTTTCCTCAATATCTTCTTAAATCTAAAATCATTTGTCTCTACCTACTAGACATGATAATTGCATTGTCTTTCTCTTTTTCCTTTTTTTTTAATTAAGTCAAAAACATCCAAATATTTCCTAATTACAAATGTAGAGAAAACAGTTCAAAAGATTTAGAGAAGAGAAAGAATTAAACAAATGAATACTAGGAGCCACTAGAGCCATTTTGGATAGGAAAAGTGAAGAGAAATGCATTGAAAATAATGTAATAACAGAATGAGAGGATATTTTTTTTTTAAAGTGTACTTGGATTCTTAGAAATCCCAGGACATCATTTGTAGAGGGAAATTTAAACAAAATTGTTGTATAAAACACAATAAACACATATTAGTGCTGATTTAAAGTGTATCTCAGATGCTTGCAATTTTGAAGAGAGGCATTTTTTTTGTACAAAACTCAAAAAGTACTTTAATAAGGATTGTTACATTCTGTGTCCTAACTGTAACACCTAGATGGACATTTAACAAGAGTATAGTACGGAGTTTCTTTGCTCTTAAGCACAGTAATAATTCATGCAATAACTTTTATTCTGCAAATATAAATGGAACAAGCTAAGCAAGCTGGCAATTATTTTTATATTGCAGGGATCATAGCTTAGTCATATGGCAGCTCTTCTGTCAAAATTCTATTTACATGTATGCCAGTCACATACAATACTAAGCTGAATTCTGCAAAACAAACAAACAGACAAACAAACCAACCAACCAACCACCAAAACCCCCACAACTCATTAACAATGGTTGCAAAGCAACAGAGACATCCTTACTAGGCAGTGTAGAAATACTTCCTGGACACAACTACAGTGTGCTATTCATATGGAATATAACAAAACTAGGAAAATAAGTTATTTAATTAAAAAGCAGTGTAACTCTATTCTGGTAACATTTTTGCATCAGTGACAAGGGCTGAGATTTCTGCTGACACTGTATATGAACAGAACTCGAATAATTCCACGTTGATTTTACACTTAACTTCCAGAGTGATTTCTTACAGTCTTCCATACATGATTCACAGGATTTTTGAAAATCTGAAGGTGCCATAATAAAATATGCAGTAACCAAGGATCTCTTATGTGAATTATCAGTTTATAACTTTCAAAAATAAAAAGGAAGCAAAAATTAAAAAAAAAAAAAAGAAGAAGTGTGCATTCCCCATGTACTGTGCAGGCTTCTGTTTATTTTTATGAAGTCAGAAACTTCTAACAAGACTTGTAAGGCCATAGAAAGAATATTGCCATGTTTTAATAATTAATTAATCTGAACTACCTGTGGGAGTTTTGTTGTTGTTTGTTTGTTTGTTTGTTTGTTTGTTTGTGGTTTGTTTGATTTGGTTTGGGTTGTGTTGGGTTTTTTTAACAACTTAAAATAACACCTTTTTTGGGAGGAAGAGGAAAAAACTCTGCTGAATGGTGCCCTGTGTGGGAGGATTGTACAATATCAACTTAAGCAGCTTTGACATTAGATGTTTTATTCTTCCTGGCATTTAGGCCCAGGGACTCAGGAGCACAGTACTTTCACGTATGTCTTTATGCATTGCAGCATAATTGATTGAATTACAAGACATGCTACATTGTAATCTTTTGGGGTGATGTGGGTATGTTTCACACCCTGTAGGCGTTAATGGGACACAGCTCATAATAAAAAGAAAAACCTAATGTAAACAGAGAGGTAGCATTCCTGTTTACTAACATTAGGTTGCCAGTTGTTACCTAAAAGTACCTTTGTCTCTGCAGAAAAATAGACGTTTTAGTGCTAGATTCATCTGACCTATTTTATCTATTTCATTATGAGGTGAATCATGTCTAAAGAGTTCAAAGCCTTGTGGGAGAACCTCATCAGACGTACCTCATCAGCTCAAATGTACGCATGCATATTTTGTCAGATCAAATCGTAATGAGAATGGACAGACAAACCTGAACTGATTGAGTTTGTGTTGAAGTTATTCTTACTTGTGGAGGAATACTAGGGCAGGAGAGTGGGAGGTGGTGGACAGCAGTGACACGACCTATAAGTGGAATTTTAATGTTGCATAAAAGGATTTAACAAAAGTAGCCCTCAAAAGGCAACACAGAAAGATAATATGACAATCTTCCCAAACTAGCATTCATCAGACACTGAGAGACCCTTCAAAGGCAGTGACCATAGACTCCCTAAGTGAAATAGCAGTCTGTTTTTGAGTGAAGAAAGTTCACTGTTATCTTACATAAAGGAGATGTGCATCAGAGCCCTAGACACCTGAGGAAAATAAAGGCATCATCGTGTCATGAAAGTTAATGCTCTACTTCACCAGAGCTGCTGAGAATGATGCCCAATCTTTATCTGTTACTTGTAGGAAAATATATTATTTATCCCAACAGACCTTTTGTGCTGGTGATCTTCCATATTGCCTTGGTGGGAAGTAATTGTAGGTTTTGTAATCTCAGAGGCTACAACACTTAGGCATCTGGGTTTACTTAGCCTTTGAAGGAAAACTGCCTGTCGCTACTTTCTGATATTGTAGCTGCCTGTCAAAGGTTTCACTGAAGCTATTTCTTTACTTTGGTAACGGGAACTTTGGCGCTGAGCTGAGGTGTGTTCCTGGAGAGCATCACTGACCAAGGAAAAACTTAAAATGTGAAGATGTTATTAAAGCTACTACAGTTTAAGTTGTTGTAATTTTCAATCTTTTCTTGCTTTTATTTCTTTCTTATGCACATGAAAAAATACATTTTCAAAATCTCTGATAGAGGTTAGAGAAAGCACCATTCTCAGGAGCTGGCAGGAAATACTTGAAAGAGAAATAATCAAATATTTGAACCTGGAAGAGTGGAAGTTACAGTGTCCTACTGACCATGTGGCAAACAGCAATTTCCAGAGTACAGACTCTTTTTCACAACAGATTTCAAAATTTCTCTTAGTTCCAAATGAAAGTGAAAATAGAATGTTTTAAATTCACTACAATTGTGGTTTAATCTCTGCTGGCAGCTGAGCCCCATGCACTTCTCACTCACTCGCTTCTGTGGAGATGGGGGAAAGAATCAGAGCATAGGAGGTAGAAAACTTGTGGATTGAGATAAAGATGGTTTAATAGGGAAAGCAATAGCTCTGCCCACAAGCTAAACAAAACAAGGAATCAATTCACTGCTTCCCATGGAGTGCCGGTTTTTGCTGAGGTAGAGTTAATTGTCTTCACAGTGACTGGTATAGGGCTGTGTTTTGGATTTGTGCTGAACACGGGGTTGATCATACAGAGATGTTTTTGTTATTGCTGGGCAGGGCTTACAAAGAGCCAAGGCCTTTTCTGCTTTCTGTACTGCCACACTGGTGAGGAAGTTGGGGATGCTTGGGAGACTGGGAGGAGACACAGCCAGGACAGGTGACCCGAACTGACCAAAGGGATATCCCAGACCATGTGACATCATGCTCAGTATATAAAGCAGGAGGAAAAAGGAAGTATAAGGGAATGTTTGGAAGATGGTGTTTGTCTTCCCAAGAAATGGTTATGTGTCATGGGGCCCTGTTTTCCTGGAGATAGCTGATATTGTTAGTTAAGAAACCCTAATAGCTCTTGGGCATAATCCATTTAATTTTAGTGTTTCTACTTCTTCCGGGTAAATTACCAATGTTATTCTTTCTCAGACCTATATCCATAAGTTCTTCTCTTGCTATTGTGTTCTTCCCTTAAACAAATAGGGTAATACTTCTATTTACCATTTTCTTTATATGGTGTTACTTTTTATGAATCATGAGAAAACTGATCTTTAGGTTTAAGATAGGTATTATCATTATTATGCTGCTCAGACATTAAGATGACCACAATGACAACTTTTAACAATAGCCCATTAAACCTGTACCTCGATTGACAGACATGAGTTTTCCCTCTCTTTTTTGACCACAGAAATCTCATGAATAGCTGAGTCCCAAGGAAAGACATATTTCAGTTGACTTCAGCAGACTGTATGGACATATGTGGGATAGGTGGGATCTAGCTCTGCTTGGCAAAGTAGTAAAACTTTTACTCTTCCACAGAGGAAAGTATACATTTTAATGGCTAATACCATCAAAAATAGAATTTTAGTTCTCACTGGATACAGAGAGATTCTGAAGAATAACATTACATATCTTTGGCAATTAAGCACTGTTTCATTACCTTTGATTTGATGCAGTGAATATTTAAAATGTCCACAGAGATGACAGTGTAACACAATTTAATGAATATCAAATGCATCCTTTCCCAGTATAGTTAATATTATAGACAGTAGCTCTAAAATACTGCAGTCCATTTAAAAGTGATTTTATTCAAGATGAAACAGAGTAATTTGCATTTAAATGCAGTGTAATAGAGAAAGATACCAACTTGATTCTGCATTCAGTTGCATGGGTGAGAAGCCTTTCTGGAACTTCAGTGAACTCATGCAAGTCTGTCAGTGGAAGTATCAATGGCCATCAGATCATTAGTGTTCAGACTTTTCTTTAAATGTAGTTTTTGGAGAATAAATGACGTAATTAGAAAAAACCCCAAACCACTTACTAGTGACGATGGACTTTAAAATTTTAGATCAGCTGAAATCTCTGGCCCTTTTTATATTTAGAGTGTTTGGATTCTGAAGTCATGTCATTGCCAACCACTTCATAAGCTCTTTAGCAAAGTTAAACATTTTCAAAATGTCAAAAGCTCTTTTTATTAGCAGTAATGAAATTTCAAAAGTGAGCTTCAGAGCTGCAATCAACTGTTTTCAAAATCTTTGCTAATTGAAAGGATTTTCCCCAGGATTATGCCAGAGACATTGTTAATATGACATCTGTTAAAAATGTATTTAGAAATTATTCAAACATTTCCCAACATTTTCAATTTTTTTATCTTTAAAAAATTAATCATCAACCTAAACTTTAAAAATAAAAAGATTTAACCCTACTGTTATGTCCAGGAGAAATGAAGTCTGAAATCAATATTCAAAGAACTATCATAGCTACCACTCTACCACTCAATAGAGCAAAAAATGTAAATGTATTTTAATGTACAATAGCAAGCTAACGGTCATGTTTGAAGAGCTGTTCTTTCCTGCATCAGGTAGGAAGCAGGACACAGATAAACTGAATGGTGTTAGCACCCTGCTTCTTTATGTTTATATTTTTAAAAATACTGCAAATTCTTTATTTCTTTTTCAATGTAACTCTGAAAGATTTCATCATGAATTTAAAAGAGTAAATTAGAGGATTGCATGGGATACTTTCTGCCTCAAGAGCTACTGTTCAACAAACTTTAATATGCTTAAGAAAAAACTTGAGAATGCATGGGAATGCCCATAAGAGCATGCAATTATTTTAACATTTATTTTTAAATTATATGGGTAAACAGTTTCCTTTGCCATCACACTTTTTCACACTGCAGGTACCTACTAATTTAGGGAAGAACAAAAAACCAGTAAGCTAATTAACTTTCAGAATCCTCAATCTAAAGAATTCAACCAGAAAACCCACAAAACATCCTGTATACAAAACCTCATTTCATAGAACCTTCCTTACTACTTAAATGACAGAATTGATGTATGTTCCTGAAACAGAATACATGCTTTGAGATTTAATATTAGTTTTTAGTTTTTAGTACTTTATGTAGGGATGGCAAAATCAACTTCTAGCCTTGGTTTCTTTAAGTAAACAGAGAAGGTCAAGTACAGAATTGGCTTGTGTTTAACAAGCCCTCCTCCATATGGAAATTCATGCCTAGTATTTATATTCATCTTAAATTCTTTACACTAATTATAGTGTCCATTAAATCTGAGTTTAACTTTTGCTCCCCAAATAATTTTTTTTTTTCTTTCTAAAATCAAACTTAAGAGCTGTAACTACACGCACCTGCTACACCTAGAATATTTTTAACTCTCTTGGTGAAAAGAAACCTGAGAGGTTTTTTTTCTTTTGACTGTAATATGCAGCAGAAATCAGGTTCATTTCACAATATTTATTAGAGAGCTGGCTTTACTTGAGAGTGAAGGTAGTACCACAGAGCAAGTAGACTTACTATCTATCTCTATTTATTACTGTACAAGTGCCTATTTACTCACCCTCTTTGTTGGTACTGGCAGAAAAGAAATTGTTTCACTGTGATCCTCTCTGTAGAAGCCTCTGTCTTATCAGGTTGCATACAAGAATGAAGATGTTACAATTAGTGAATTAGTTATACTAAGTATTGAAAATAAATTCAGACAAGATTGAATTTACAAATTCAAAAAGCAGGAAGGGGTTGCAATTTTTAAAAGACAAGTAAAATGAAGCTGTATAAGTTGATTTAAATCACTATAAAATCTAGATATTTTCTCATCTTTCTTCTCATTTTTAATTGATATCATGTTTCATAATAGTTATCCTCTCTGTTCATTATCACAGATGTGATGCTCAACAGTTTATCAAATTATATCTCGCTGACTTTTCTCTTTTTTTTTTTTTTGGCAGGTATTTTGACATATTTCACCACACACGAGCCTTTTCCTTTTATTGCTGAGGTTGGAAAAGACCTCCAAGTTCATCAAACTCAACCACGGAGCGAACACCACTACGACAACTAAACTAAAACACAACTAACCTATAGCACCAAGTGCCACATCCAGTTGTTCCTTTAACACTTCCAAAGATAGTGACTCCACCACTACCCTGGGCAACCCATTCCAACGCTTAGGCACGCATTCAGTAAAGAAATCCTCCTTCATGTCCAACTTGATCCTCTTCTAGTCAGCTTGACTCTAAGCCCTCTCATTCTGTCACTGGTTACTTGGGAGAAGAGGCTGAACCTGGCTACAACCTCCTTGCAGGCCACTGTAGAAAACGCTAAGGTCACCCACGAGCCTCCTTTTTTCCAGGCTAAACAACTCCAGCTCCCTCAGCTGCTCTGCATCAGACTTGTGCTCCAAGCCATTCACCAGCTCCGTTGTCCTTCTGTGGACACACTCCACTGCCTCACTGTCCCCTCCCTGAACTGGAGGGCCCAGAACTGGACAAAGACCTCAAGGGCTGGCCTCACCAGTGCTGGGTACAGAGGAAGGATCATTTCTCTAGTCCTGATGGCCACACAGTTGCTGCTACACATCAGGATGCCATTGGCCGCCTTGGCCACCTGCACACATGCTGGCTCATGTTCTGCCAGCTGTTGACCAGTTGACCAGTACCCTCCTTCCCTCTTCCACTGGGCAGTTTTCCATCCACTTTTCCCCTAGCAGTGCCTGGGGTTGTTTTGATCCAAGTGCAGGATGAAGCATTTGGGTTTGTTGGGCCTCATACCATTGTCCTCAGCCCATGAATGTGGCATGTCCAGATCCCTCTACAGAACCTTCCTGCCCTCCAGCAGATCAGCACTCCCACCCAACTGTTGTCTGCAAACTGACTGAAGGTGCACCCAATCCCCTCGTCCAGGTCATTGATAGAGATATTAAGCAGGACTGGCCCAAGTCCTGAGCCTTGAGGAACCCCACTAGTGATCAGCCACCAACTCGATGTAGCACCACCACTCTCTGGTTCTGGCCACCCCAGCAGTTTTCTTCTCCTTTCCTTTGCATAGTTACTTCTCTTTTATTGATGCCTCCGCCTTCCATCGAGATTATGCACATAATTCAAGATGTAAATTCTTTCCTAAGCCTCAATAATAAACAAGAAATATGCTTCCAGAGAGATCCAAGAAATTTTGCTTGTGCAGTTTTAGTGATTACAAGATCCATTTTTTTTCCTGCTTGCTACTTTGAGAGTAGAGTTAGTTCTGTTGTATTTTCACAAAACGCTGTAACATATGTGAAGAACTTCACAGAAGAGAGAAGGGTAATATTAAGAAACACCAGGAGCTGGCAATACATAAAAGAATAGCTGTAGTCCGGAGAATTTGTGCGAGAGCTTCCCACGCATATAGAATTAACAAAATAACTTGTATTTAATCTGAATATGTAGCTATATTGTTTATCAGACTGTGACTTTACACTGAACACTGTACATGTAAACTTCATTGTGAAATAAATTCTTAATACAGGCTTCTGATGGATATTCAAAGATTAATGTCAAGAATCTGAAGGAGGCTTGAATTTCCAATTATGCTACCTTTCTAACTGGGTTTTTATGTAACAGTTCATTTCTAAAAAAATCGTAAAAACGTTGTCTTTTTCCAGTATGAATCGAGATAATTTTTTCCCCTGGATAAAGCCATATTTTATCATTTGATGAAGACAGATCTTCTCAAATAAAAGCAAACACATATCCCAATGAATAACAGTAATAATAACAGCCATTATTTTTATTATTGGTATCATACAGTTGGACCAGAAAGCACTTTTATTTCTTACCTATTATTTCTGTCTTCTCAACCCTTTATTACAAATTTTAAATCAGAAATGTTGCTGATATGACTCTGGAGCACAGTACACAATTTGACTTGTATTAGTAATTACAAAATTACCTATGATAAAGGTAGCAGTAAATAACAGCTCTAGAATTTTTTGCAAGAAAATGATAGTTTGCTATTGACTTAAGTTTTCAAAGGAAAAATATTTTTTTCTTCTTCTGGAACTATTGAAAGTCACCATTATCTGCCCACCCTTCCCAACCTGATAATAGTATACCAGATATTCTAAACATGAAGTCTAATTTGATATAACATTTTGATATAAAAGTCACATGCCTGCTAATGAATCTTGATTTTGCAACCCATTTTGCCTTGTAAGTAGTTCAATATTTCACTTGAAATTTCTATTGAAGTTGTGTCTGCAAAGGATGCTGAAAATATAGAAATCACAATAGTTCTGTATCTCAACACGTAAAATATGTGCATGGCAATCAAACACAAAGAAACCATCAAAATGTGAGTATTTCTAATGGTAGCTACTGGAGTACCCTTATTAAATACTTTAAAAGCACTTCCATTTCCTCTAGTCTCTCTCCTGTAGTTTTGACTCAGTCTTTACTGGTGCAGAACCCCCATTATTATCTATAATGAGAGCATCTGAAGTAAGGTTGGAGCTGCAACATCATTACTCCTTTTTTAACCCTGAATATTCAGCAATACCTCTTCAATAACTACATTTTTAAAAAAGTAACTCACAACATGCTCTTGCTGTTTTTAATGCTGAACCATCTAAAAAACATTTAGTTTATTATCTTGTTCCTGATATTCAAAGCAAAGCTAGAAGGATAATGGCTCTCTTTGAAATTGGTGGTAGGAACTTTCAAGAAGGCTGGTAGGAATTTTTTACAGGACTATGAAAACCATACCAGAAGAATTAACCTTGGTATTCAAACTAAACTACAAACTTTCCACAAAAAATTCCCATTTTCACAAAATCTTTCCCTGAGCAAAACCTTTGGTTCCCGTTCAGAGTTAAGGAACGCAAAACCCACCATTTTTGTGGGGGTAGAAAGGGAATGATAAGGATGTGCAACAGTAGGAGATACAGGTCGGCAATATTTTAGAAGAGGTAACCATTAAATAAATAAATAAATAGATAGATAAACACAAAAATGTCCCAAACATAAAATCACTTACTCTGACATCCTGTTTATATCCATCATCTGACAGTTTTAAGGAACTCTAAATAAGTACAAGAATTTTTTTTACCATCTGAGGCTGTTCTTCACTTATCCCAAGGGCTATGAACGACCCTTGATTACTAAGTATGATAAGTAGCTCAATATTTTGAATAATTGCTGTAGTCTCCAAAACTGTCCATAAAAAAGATATATATTTTTTTCTGATTAAATTTCTGATTTAACTTCTTAAATTTAAAATTCTTGAAATTTTATCTTAATTTTCCAACCTTGCTCTTTTACCTTCTCTCTGTCTTTGGGTGCATGTGTGTTTGTATGCGTGTATGTGCAGATATCAACACGATTAACCTAAGATGTCTTCTGCTTGTGAGGAAATCTAGATCTCTGCAACAATAAATCCACAAGTGATATGACTTATCATGCCAAATACCTCCCTGTAACCTTCCTCAAAGCTTAGATATCACAGAGACTCTGCCATGAGTTGCTGAATTTTGCCTTTTGACTCATGTGCTGTCTTATTTCATTAACAGTCTTGACTGAGATGATTTTTCTCTGGGAGCCAAATTCTAGTCTGTTACAAATTCTGGCCTGTGTAAATCACAGGAGAATTCTCTGAACTAGTTACAGATTATTTATACCTGTCTTGATCCCAGATAACCTAATCCTAATAGTTTGACCAAAAAAAATTAATTATTATATTGTGTTGTATAAATTAAAATTCACCTGGAAGTACAGAGATGGGGAATAACTCTTCGTTACAACTTACACTCCAAGTATATCCATCTTTTTTCCTTTTTAGACCATAGCATTTCTAATAAGAAAAGAATAGCCACAGTCGTCATTAATAACACAATACTTTATTTATATCCAGGAATCAAAGGCCCACTACAGATGTCCTGGACTTATCAAGATGCTGTCTTGGTGGTGCAGACAATCATGTGGTAAAAAACCAAGAGAAGGGACACACAGCAGCACCCAGTTTCTTTGGTGCACAGTTGCTCTGATCCAGGTGAAAGTAGAGTATCAAAGTCTATCACCTCTTCAAACACTTGATTTTTAGAGAAAGGGTGGATAGTGAACATTTCAGGTTTTTAAATCTGTTTTTCTTTTGTAGTTTGGTTCTTTTGTAGTTCTTTCTAGGTGGAAAATACTCCCTGCTCTTCCTGTGTGCCATTGGCTGGTGGCTGACGATAAGAACAGTCTGAAGTTTTCTTAAATTACCTTTTTTTTCTATTCTGTAGTGCTATTTAGACTGGCTGCATTTTCCTAGCATAAGTCTTTACATTTGTTTTCTTCATCTTATGTAATGAATAATTATTTGCTTTGAATAATGTGGGGAGGATGACTCTCCAAGGGGAGAAAAACTTGTCGATTCTACTGCGGTATGATGTAGTGGTTTGGTTTGCAATCCATCACTTGCATATTTTCCTTCTGTGAGGTAAGAATTAGGAGAAAGCAAAGCAAGCACAAAACTTTAAAGAATAAAAAACAGCTTTATTAACAGAACTAAAAAGGAAAAAATGGTCAGAATAAACCTTCAGAACATTTCTCCTCCCCCCACTTACAATGTAAAGACAAAAAACTTGGGATCTTTCAGTCAGTTTACCACCTCTATAATAGTTTTTCTTCAGTTCACTCAGGGAGAGGAGCCTCCCTTGCTTATGCCATGGGGACATCTCTACAAGAAACAGTTTTCTCATGGCTTCAATGTCACAGAGAAACAGCCACTCGGTCTCTGACTGATGTGAAAGTCCCTTCCCTCAACTTACAGCTTTCCCCACAACTGTTTTCGAGGGTTCAATCTCAGCTAATGGGGTACCATTTTAAGGATGAGCTGTTCAAAAGCAAAGGATCCCTTCATTTATCTCTGGGATCATTTTCATCTCTGGGAACAGAGGTCTTCTTCTTTCCTGGGAGCAAGGGGTTTCACTTCATCACTTTCATCTCTCTCTGTTCAAGCTTCTCTTTAGATCACAGCTACTTCAACATTTGCTTGTCTCAGCACAGGTACCTTTGCTCATGGTTGCAGTTTGAACGCTTCACCCGCCATGCTTTTCTCATGAAATTACAAGAGGTATTCTGATGTATCGTAGTTCATCACCATAGAATTTAACCATAGAAAAGAATTTCAGCTTCTAGGTTTGAAGCATCTCCTCTTTCTCATCTCTTTGGGCTTCAACTCTTCCTTCTTTACTGACTTTGGTGTCTCTATGATGTTTTTCCACGTGCCTTCACCTTTCCCTTTCTTTTAACTTGGGAGAGGATTGATGTCTGCAAGTTTCATCTGTTCTGGAGAACTTTACAGCACTGAAGAAGTTAATCTTACTCAGGCCTTGCAGCTGGGACTTCTCTCTCGCTGTTGGCTACGTGATCTCAGCCGGGCGGCCAGAGCTGGTTTGGGTGCAGAGTTTCATTTCGGTGGTTGCACTGGGCGGGGGCCGGTCCGGCTGAGCCAAGCTGAGCCGTGGGCCAGCCTGCAGGGAGCAGAAGCAGCCAAGATCTTACCAAACTACGCCACGGGCCGGGTTTCATGGAGCAGAGCCGCACCCCGGCCCCGCGGGGCCAGGCGGACAGAGCCCAGCTGGGCCCTGCTGGTGACGCGGACACCCCAGTTACCTGTCCAGAAGCCCTTAAGTAAGAGAGCTTTTCCTGGCCTTGTCCGTACTTAAATGTGGTTTACATTAAGCTTCCCAAGTGGCTTAACAGAGTTGTCAATATTCAAGCTAGCCAGCTGATTGGGTTTATTGGGTCTGCAGAAAGTTAGAGCAGCCCCTTGCAAAAACATCACTTCCGCAGCTGGTGGATTTTTCCTTAACTAAACCCCAAGCTGTGCTAAACCACGACATATGATGAAGAAGGTATTATTAATATTTTTTCGTAGCACTTGTGTCTTCCTATCACATTTTGAAAATTGAAGAGCCTTTTCTGGAATGCTAATGGATAAAGAAGAAAAGTATACATAACTAAAATGTAAATTAGTTTTAAAGTTTATCAAAATATTTGCAGAAAGCTGTTTGCATCAGTCACCTAAGAGCATTAATCGTATCAATGTTAGTCATTGAGTGATGTTTTTCAGTACTGTTCTAGGAATTTGGAGCAGAAGTACTTATTTTACTGCTTCTTTTGGAAAATGAGGTCAGTTTCCCAATTTTTTTTTTCTTTCCTGACTCATCTTTTGAACTTTACTGTAGACTTTGATCATTTAGATTAATATAGTGTTTTCTTTTATTTTTTTTTTTTAATGGAGTAACAGCCCCCAGGATCTCCCCACATATTTCTCTTTCTATTTCTACTGTAAAACACCCTAAGATACTGGATATTTTTTTGTCTTGACTATAATAACTATATTGCTATGTTTTTTTTTTTTTAATCATCTTGCTTGAATTAGGTATACCAAAATATTTTTTAATCTTTGCACTATCTGTCACAATCATTATCTGAGTCTAGCTAGACACCTGAGAAGCAAAGCTGAAAAAATAATTTTCCCATTCTCACTCAGGAAGAGTAGATAAATCTGAAGCAAATGAAAATGCTTTAACCCCAGTACAAAGAAGCTGGTTTAGTCCTGATCCTGGCTAGAATGATTTAATCTAGAGATCCTTCCAAAAGCCTGTGTTTGATTTTTTGGATTTTTCTCCCTGTACTATACAATACTATTGTAAAACATATCTTTTAACAGAAAAAATCTTTTATAAGATTTTTCATATGATAAAAAATCTTTCCTATCCTTATATATAGAATGTTTTCATAAGAGAATCCTCTATATTATGTCATTCCATGGATTCTTATGGATATGTTAACAAAACTACTTTCTTCCTATTGTATGACTTCAAAGCTGCAGATAATAAACTCAAGTCATGACATGCCACGAACTTCCATAAAAAGTGAGCTGAAGTACAAGGCACACTGGATGAGAAAAAGCCCTTGCATTGAAAAGCTTGCATCAAGAATGATCAGAAAATTACAGGGCTGAAGTCACTTCTGTTTCTCATTTCCAAAGTCATGGTATATTTAGTTTTCATGGGAAACAACACAAATACATGTACAAACATCACCTGGCTAGGCAATGCAACACATTTTGTGGGGAAATAGATTTTTAAATATGTACCTGTCAATATAATGCTGTAAGATAAAGCCTTGGGGATCCCTTGAGGCTTCTCCTGTGGATATTTCACTGTTCCAATGAAAACATTCATTTTGTTTACTTCTTCTCAAACCCACCTCTATATTTTGAAGATTACCAAAGTGACAATATGCCATGCTACATTAATTTAAACTTCTACCTACTGAAGAAACTAGCACTGCACATGCTTATTATAGTAAAAAGGGGAAGAAGATAGCATTTCAGGATTTCTGGTCCCTGAAAATGCAATTCTTTCTAAACTAAGCAACACATTAGTGAACCACTAGTTTTTAAGGTATGATCCTAGACAAGTGATGCATTCTACGAAAGATTATTACTGGAATACAAAGTGTATAATAGAGTCCATTACTAAGTACATTCATACCATATTAGTTTTGGCAGCCTTACTAAAATTAGCAATTTTTACAATCAAATTCTTTGATTGTTGTTAAGATTAGTAACAGGATTTTTAGGTTTTTGTCAGTCTTCTTTGTTTCCTGGTATCACTGAATATTGGAACAGGAAGTGTTATCATATTTAAATTCCAGCGTCTAGTGAAGAAGGGAATAAATATACAAGATTATGCAACAAGATTTTATTAAATTTCATCTTGATTTTTCCTAAAACTGTGCAATCAGAAAGTTCAACTAAGGTGTTTTGTAAGAGAAAATTAGAAAAAATGCAATTAGGAAATGAAAACACTTTTTAAGGGTATGTAAGAATAAAAGCTGTAACAGGAATCTGATGGAAGATACATTTGCAAAATAATTGTTCTGTAAGCAACACACAGCATAGCAAAAAAGTCAGGAAAGAACATCGGTGTGGGAAAGAAAAAGAAAGTAATCAAAGGGGAATATTCCCAAATGTTTACACTTGCTGTTTCGATGTGTTTAATTGACTCCCTTTTGGTTTTCCCATTGCCTGACAGAGACAGAAATAATAGAAGAAAATGTTGATTTTTTAACTACTTGTTACACTTCAGGAGGGAGATAGATGTTCTCGCACTTTGCGTCGCACATTGTCAGAGGATGTATTTGAAAAGAAGAAAATGAATTAAATACTCAAAATCCCCAGAGCTTCACTCAGAGTTGCTGGTTTATTGCTACTTTGAAAGACTAGGGAGATCATCAATGTTGTACTGTAGACACTGGTAAAACTGGGGAGATGGGTTGTCACCAAGTGGTAAAATCAAGCAGGGAACTTTTTCCCTGCTGAACTGTTTTTCTGTTACCTAAATTACAATAGGTAGCAGTTCTCATGTTAAAGCTGCATTATTTACTTTGGCAATTAAGTTATTTATTAAAATTATTCAGAGTAACTTTCAAAAAAAGATATTTATTGTAAAAAATGCCAGATTACAGTAAGATATCTAGCAAGATTCAGGTTTTAGCAGGAACTGATTGGTGCGGATAGTACATTGGAATATTGTAACTTTAAGGTACAGTGTTTCTGTGCAAGGACCAAGGACTTATTCCTTGAAGTGGCAGATTCTCAAAAGCACTTTAATGAGAATAAGTATATGAAACATCCCTGACATGAGTGCGAGACCTTTCCCTCGATGTTATGCGAGAAAATAAATAGAAACTTTATTTTATATTTGAACAGTTACAGTAAACATTAAACCTTTTTTGGCAGCATTTTCATAGCTACAAAGAATACAGTAACTACATGAGAAGTTAAATGAACAGTACACCGGACTGTATTTTGAGTGGCAAGTGTTCTGGCAGGACAAGACACTTTGAAGACACAAAGTGAGGGTCCCACTGAAATACAGTTTATTGTGACTAAAGAAAACTTGCATAACAGAAACAGATTCTCATTCTTCAGCCAATGTGTTTCACTTTGTGTTCTCACTTGTCTTTTGTGACTTATCTTGCTATGCTACATAGAAGCTACAATGATGAATGTTTTGGAATATTTTGTTTTCAACTCTCCTTTATTTTTAGCCAGTTCTTTCCTTCTCCTTTTCTTCTTCAGCCTCTTCCCTTTCTCAAGCCTTGCTTCAATAACTTGGGTCTCCCTTTTTTGCTCTCTGATTTAGATACTTAGATCTCAAAATAAATCTGAGATAATCACTTTATCTTCTCTGTACTGGTACTTTTCATCTGTAGCTCTTTCACCCAGAGACTTAAATAACCAATCATTAAAAATATCCGGCTTGTTTAAGACCCCTACTTGTTAGCTTTTATATAGAACAAAGAGTAGATATAGAATTTTCTAAACTAAATAATTTAATCATCAACAAGAAAAAAAGCACACCCATGTATACATGCAAAAAACATACTGCAAGGAAGTGGGTAAAAAATATTCTGAATTAAAAATAATTAAATACCTTTTTCATACCTCTTATTATTGTTGAAAACAATGTTTTGATGAGTTATGGTCATTAACCTCCTGTGAAGTAAACAGATTGATCTTATGAGGATTAGAACTGTTATTTGTACCTAAGCTGCCAAACTAATGAGGTTATTTGAAACCACGACAATACATTTATATTGACATTAATATACTGTGAATTTCATATAATAATGACTCATCATTGGTAAGGAGGAAAGATATTACAAATACTATGAATTAAGAGAGAGCCTAAAACAAGCTGATTTTTTTTTTCTTTCATCATCTTTCTGACCAAGTTAAAAAAGGACTGGCAAAGCACAATCTGATGCTGATCCTGCTCATAATAAAAGACATACTTCCTTTGGGCCAGATTTCAGCGTCTGATTTTCAGCTTCCTACAGTGCAGCCAAGATCAAAGTAGGATTATTATAGCACCAGTGTTAGATAGCAGGCATTAGAAAATTCCGGAAACAACTGTCATTCTACACAGGACAGACAATTCATCCTCTATATGAAAAAAAATGTATAAACCCCAATATTTTTGAAAAATTGAAATAGAGTCAGATAGGAAGTCTCATATGAACTTTTGCACGCAGACCATGAAATAAAATCATAGATTATGAAAGAACTCAGATCACATGTGACTTCTGTTCATTTCTACTTTGTTTTCGAAGTGCTGCTGGCCAAGAAGGTAACAGAAAGGCATTGAGTGAGTTTTCTTTACATAGGAGAACTTTCCTAGTCAGACTAATAAAATTCTGTTTGGACACTTTTATTAAAAATGTGACCTTTATATAAAGATCACTTAAACTGCTTTCTTCCTGATGTAAACCAAGGTGAAAAGAAATATTGCTCATATCAATAAGGTATTTTACACAATGTATGTCACCTCAACCTTGAGGACAGTCCAAATGTCCCCACTCACCCACTGGGAAACAGAATTATCTAGGGTAATGCACTTTCATCACATATTTGTGTCCTGGGAACATTGTATTTGCTATGAATTAGGAAGGGGAAAAAGCACAGTCATGGCCGTGACTTGTCTGTGGTGAATTGTAATGCTGTGACATATTTTTTTGATTCTTCTGAGGTTTAACATAGTTGAAGAAGAGATTAGCTCAGAATTTGGTACTTATATTAACTGAAGATTTTATGCCTAAAAATCTTTTGCATGTATTCAGGACCTAGAGGATTTTCTCCCAGTAGGTTTCTTATTGGACTGTTCAAAACACTTCAAGCATTCTTCAGTTGAGATTAATATTCTTCATAGGTACTCCTTCTGTTTAAATAATTAGTAATGTTGAATTCTGGGCCCAGAAATGTGATGGTTTTGTTTCATCTATTCCTTTCCAGTTTCTCAACATATAGATACAGAGGCTGTATGGGTAAAAGAAAGATCTTTCTATTGTCCTTCTCTGTTCTTCCCCAGAACTATTCCAGAAAAAGAGGACGATGGCCTACTGAGGGCTAAGAAAGTCTAAATGTAGTTGCAGTGACAGCCAGTGGGATGTAACAATGTGCATAGGAGTGATACAATACATTGCCCAAAAAAGCTGATGTATGAATCTACTCTGTGTAGGAATAGTGGAGCGTTCACATGCAGTTTCTGCTGCAATGTCATTCCAAAAGCCCCAACCCATTAAGATTTTTTTCACTTATGGCATTGTTGTTTTGCTTTTATTTTTCTTTCAAAGTGGCCATTCCCTTTTCAGCAATATTGAAACTCATTCATAACTGGACTGTTCTGTACACAAATCTATGTATGCTAAGAAGCCTTTCAAAAATATTTGGTTTGGAGAAGACAGTCCTCATAGTATGTAGCTATCCCCAACTTCATGAGAGAGGATATTTTGCAAGAACTCTGTGAGAAAAATGCAGAACAGTATATAAGTAAAAATTTTCCCAAACCAGCAAAAACTTTTTTCTGAGCTTGGCTTCTTCTGATAAAAAATAATCAGACCCAGTTATTTAAACAAATTTACAAGAAAACTAAGGCCAGCCCATATTTTGACACAAGCTGTAAAACCACCCACTGCTTTCATTGTATGACACGTCTTTGCTGCACTGAATCAGCAGCATCTCTTGTCACTTTTTCAAAGAAAGTCCTGCTGCTGCAGATTTTTCAGCAGAGTAAGGTATGAGCAAGGGACAATGGGAGGGAGGCCTTTGAAGAGTTATAAAAAGTAATCTAAAATAAAAGGGAGATCAACAAAAGAAGCTAGAAGAGAATACAAGAGTGAAGGCATAGGGTAGGCTGGTGGGAAATAAAGAAAACTGCACATGGGTGGGAAGTGATTAATTTTCTGACAGTTTATAAAAATAGGTTGTGAATCTCTAAAAGAATCATGATTGAGCCAGCTGAGGAAAACTTTTTGTACTTTTATGCATGTTATTTGTGAAGGAATGTAAGGAAAAATTATTTTCTTTCAGACACTGAGACTCCCTAAGATTGGGGTAGCCTCTCCATCTGTGTGTAGCATCTCTGTGCAAAATACTGAAAAATGAAATTGAGTTCAGAAGCATTTATTCTCTGTCACTCTACTATTTTACTATGAAATGTTACTATCCTAATAATTGTAACGCAGAAGGGTAATCAGGAAAATATTTTTATAATTCTATTTTTAAGAATAGAAACTTGACAATTTTTTGTTCTTAATAACAGTTCAGAAGCAACCCATCTGAAGATGTCTGCAACTTTATCACCGAACTCCTACATTAATTTGTGAAATTTACTTTAATTTCTCAAGTTTTCCTTCTATCAAAAAACTTGAACTTTGAAGACATTAGATCTCATCATTCTTCAGTGTTGCTGGTATGTTTGATCTATGTTCTTTTAAATTTGTTCCATATTTTGTTTTCCCTGAGGACTTGAATGAGAACCCCAAAGGTGCTTTGGTTACAGGAATATCAGAATCATACCTGGACACTGGATTACAGGAGACTGAGGACAGTAGGGTGAAAGAGGAATCTACTGAGCCATCATATATGGATTGAGTACAATCTTGAAAGCAATGCTGCAGCACTACAGGTGAACTTGCAAAATCTGACAGAAGATAGGTGCACTTTCAGCCAGTGAGGAGCACACTAGTCTTGTCTACACGTCCTTTTTCCTCTTGTAACCCAGAACTGATTTCCTGACAGTATTGAACTCATATCAGACCTTTATGTTATGCCAGCAGTTAGTACACCCAGGAGCAACTGCTGAAGTCTATTACATGGAGATATTGCATCCCTAAATTATATTACTGAAGGATTGACCTTCATGGCTAGGATATAAAAATGGTTTTAATTTTAATATAGTGTCTTTCAAGGCATCTTGGGAACCTACTTACAGGATGCTTAAGAGTATCTTACTTTGACAGTTTGTGTTCTTTTTGAGTTCTAAGGTTTTCTCTTTCATCTTTCTCTAGCTTTTATTACCACTTGTTTTATTTAAAGTACGTGTATGAGAGAGACAATGGTGCCTTCTGAAAGAGAAAACCATACAATACCTTCAGTCAACAACAATGCCACATGATCCATAGTTTGCTGTCAGTTTTTCTTTACTGTGCATATTTCATTATACCTGTTACATTGTTTTTTACCACTAGTCCTAGCACAGACAAGAATTTAAATAACTGCTAATTTAAGAATGTATTGAGTCCTATTTGCAGAGTAACAAACATTTGCTTGAAACTAAGTATCTGCTAAGTGCTGTTGTGGAGCTGTGTCTGAGGCTGATCTCTTTGTTTCGCTTCTTTAAAATGCTACCTAGTAATTCAAAGAAAAACATGGTCTTTTATGTGCAGAAATTTGAGAAATTAAACTCTAACAAAGCCAAAATGCAAGAGTATTCCCGGACAATGAGTGTATTAAAAAGTGTTGGGGTCTACTAGAATTTATTCAGTATCTTGAATTTTTGATGCTATATGACATATTTTGATTAATTTTCTCCTTAGGATGAGTTTAAATAAAATGATTTATTTCTTGGAATTCTCAGCATTTCTGACATCAGATGAAAAAAACCCCCAAACTCTCAGTAACTCTAAAAAAGCGTTGAAACCACCATAAAGAGGTGCTGGAGCAATGGAGCAATGAGGAGTCCCCAGGAACAGAATGAATGTAAGAGTCTCCAGAACAGAATACTATAAATCGTTTGTTTGGCAACCACTTGTTCAAACAGATTCAAGTAGAAACTGTAATAGAGTATATGGTTAATTAATAACTTGGTGGTAGTTGATAGGATGAAAATACAACCTCAAGTTACCTAAGATGACTAAAAACCACACTCACAGGGAAATTTATGTGTGTAAATGATATTATAATGAACTGCAACAAGATACCACATGCACATTAAGAATTTTGTTATAGCAACATGAGTAACAAATCACCTGTTTCAGTATCATTCTTAGTTACCTTTTTTTTGTGTAAAAGACTGTGCTTTCCTTTCCGAAAAGGGATGCCAGCTTTGTTAGATGCTTGTCACCCTTTTCTGAAAAATTGGTAATAAAATAAAATATCTCGAATCAGTGCATTGTCTTGCTGTTGAACACTGGGTGAAACAACACTGCTTTAGGGACAACTTTATGGGATCAAAGGCATATGAGTGTTGCATCTATGAATTATATGAAATAAAAGCTAAGAATGCTTGATTTTTAAAAATAAAAAGGGAAATCTATGGAATACTTTCTTATATGAAAATTGTGGAATTTAAATTTGATGCATATATGCTGAAAATCACACCATCATGTTTGCATAGAACAAGAAAAGCAGGATAGCTTTAGCTTGTTATCCTCATGGGGAGGGACAGAAGTTCATAAGAGCATTATCATTAGAAGCAAAAAGTTTATACAGACAAGTTGTGATAAGAAGCCGAAGTTCTTAGGCCATTATTAATGAAAAGGATGGCCTGTAATTATGGCAGTTAACCTGCATATTGTTATCTTTAGAAGCCTTGGGGAAGATAGAAAATGGTTCTGAGCATCCTTCTTTTATGGAGCTTAGCAGTATCATCTGCACTATTCATTCTGCCAGCAGACAGCTATGGTAAGGGATAGCTTTTCAACAGGCAGCTGTCGCGGCGGGTGGCTGGATGGTGGGGTGCCGTGACCTTCTGAAAGTGTCTCCAGGCAAGGTAGGAAGCTGCTCAGCAGGGCCACTACACTGAAACACACACACCCACACACACACACACACCCTGGATAGCTTCTTCGACAAGGTAGTGGCACAGAGACAGGAAGGGTCTTCGTGTAGGGTACCACGGGAGAGGTTTATTTCAGCCACATCCACGAAAAGATCCAGGGACCAAGACAAAAAACATGGGAAGGTTCAGGTTTATATATGGGGTAGGTAGGGGCCGAGAGAGCATCAGGAACCAATGATTTGAGGGCATGGGGGTGGTACACAGGCAGGGGCTAGAGTGTGGGAGCCAGTGGTGAAACTCTGGGGGAGTGGCAAGGGAGCAAGGGCCAGTGGGGGAACAGGGAAGGGAGAACCTTCTAGGGCAGGGACATACAAAGTGTAAAGGGGCAGGGAGGCCAACAGGCCAACCGGGACAGCAGAATTGCGGAACATCGACATAATGTGACTAAGGAATCCTGGGAGAGACCTTTTCTGTCTTCCTAACTGGGGGTGTCATTTAGGATTCTTCCCTCCAGGGGACCCTCGTGGTTCCTCTGTCAGCAGGCCCACCGGCCTCCACAGACAGCTACTCCTAGAGCAGCCATAAAGGTGCTCCCTGTGGAACGTGAGAACATGTCAGGATTTGTTGTGAAGGAAAATGAAAATATGGGAATAGACCACAATCTGAGAAATGTGATGGGTACTGGGGAGTAAACTGTCACACTAACATTTTGTCTCATTTGAAAACAAAAATGCATATGAATAAGAGAGTAAAATATACATTCAGAATAGAGTAGAGTTTTAGATCAAGGCTGCCATTAGGTAAAGCATCTCTACAAGATAACACCTAAAGGCACGCTTAAAACATACATTTTGAATAACAGTAGACTAAAAGTTGTGGTTTATGCTTTTTTATTCTGATTAAAAAATTAATTCAAAAAGTGTTTATCTGGAAGCTAAATGCTGGTGAATAGGCAGGCCTTATAATATGACAGAGGTTTGAATGTAAGATGGGGTATGATGAACATATGCTGTGGAGGTCCCACTGTGAACAAAATCAGAAAAAAGTATAGATTTATAGCTCCTGCATCTTCCTGAGTTCATACTATTGTAGGAGAGGGAAGACCTTGCCTTTCACAGAGATACAACCCTTTCTCTTTGGGAGGCAGCTGCTTTGGCTCATTATGGACTCAGAGTGAAACACATCCATGTCTGGCCTTGGAAGCCACCATGGCTTATAGCTGTGATTGTACACCCTTTTTTTCTCCTCTCCCTTCTGGTGCCTCTTTCTCTTCCTTCTGCGTAACATAGAATAGCTTTCAGAAGGAAAATTCGGTGCTTCTCTGCTGAAATACCACAATTAGAGTGTGAGTACTGGCAGGAAAACATAATTTCTGACAGCCTAAGAAGGTTCTCCTGTAAACAGTTAAACTCCTTCTATCTAATTTTTTTTTAGAATGATTCAAGTGAAAGGAAATACCTTTCTTCAATTCTCTAAGGTGGCTTTTTTCACTGAAGGTGAAATGTCAGGTAGGTTTTACTGTTCTCTTTTGTCCTTGCAGAGGTGATATATAATAGGTGCAGTATATAATGGTATGTAGTATTGTACTCTGTATATTTTTCCTATGTGAGAATATATGAAATATATATTGACCTTGGAAATATCTTGAAAAGTTTCTGTATCTTAATTCATTTTTCTCTTAATGTAAATCCACAGACAATTTGCAAGCTGTCACTCATGCAATCACATGTACATCTCACCAAGCAATAGTAGATACTATGTATCAAAGATTTTTCATTACATATCCAGTGCTTTTTTATTGAAAGGACAGATGGTAGTTTGACAAAGTTTCAGGAGTTAATTTTTATAGCCATGGTTACTTTGGTAAGTTATAGATAAGACACTCAAATTTTCAAATTGCTGTTGTAGTCTTTTTTTTTTTTTCCGTTTTTTTAAAATTAATGCTATGCACAATTATTTGTGTCATGTAAATTAAAAGATACTCTGGTACATTTTCATAACCGTATATGAGAAGCAGCCACTTATATCCATGTAAACAAAATCTAGCACAACTAATATTTGTTATGGTAGTGGCAGTGAACTGCAAATGGCATGCTGTTAGAAGAAAAAAATAGCAGGAGTAGTGGAAATTGACCTGTGAAGACAAAGACTGTAGGACAAGCTCTCTATGCTATGCTCTGTTTCTTGTCAAATGTGTTACTTAAAAGAGGTTTATAACAGAAAAGCAACTTTATTTAATGATACGATTTTTGGATGGATCTTTTTCTTCAGATGGAAATCAGTTTAGTGCGTAGGTGTTTGGAACCATGATGCTACTGGATCTCACAGATAAATGCAGGCATTGAGAGCCTTTCCTAGTCCTGTAGTTTAGGCATAGCTGAAGAGACTTGGTAGTTTCAATACTTGTTTTAGATTCTCAGAATTCCCAGCTGGAACTATTACTGCTATTCCTATAGGAGGGACTCTGACCTGGACTCACAGCATCCAGCTGGCTGAACAGGGGATCTCTTTTTAGCCTGTAAGTTACCACAGATCTTCTTAATGGTGATAGGCATGCCACGCATCTTACATTTAGGTTTAATGAGAGGAGCAATGAAACTGCATATGGAGTAAAATAGCCAGTAAATAAGCTGGAACAAAAACTTCTTATGGAGTGTGAGAGAGAATGATTTCTGAGGACTGATAAAAAACCAATTTTAATTTGTTGCCATATTTTCCTACATGTGTATATGAAGGGGGAAAAAAAAGAAGAAAAAAGAGTAAGTAATTGGTGCCAAGAGGGGGTTAAAAGATGAGATTCCTAAAGTCACAGGCCTGTTTGGAAAAATAGCATTGGAAATCATATCATATTTTTCCATCTTCTTTGAGAAAGCAGGATTTCATGGGGTTTTTTTTTAAATAACAACTGAGAGAGCACCAAAAAGTAAGTAACAATAATATCCATTCTTTTCCTTCCCTCTCCACACCAATTCCCACAGAGAACAGTACAGCAGGATGCTGATAGGCTGGACAATACCAGAGAAGGGTAAGTGCAAGAGAATATGATTTCAAACTATGCTGTCAGGGTTTTGGCCCTCCTACCATAAAAGTCCGGTTAATCTCTTAACAGATTTCCTTATTTGTCCATGTTGAATATACTTAATCATTTGTGTTCCATGTGAAAATGTGACTCACCAGAGAACCAGTTTGATTTAGAATATTTCAAAAGTTAATGCTCCGTTACACAATAAATGGTAATACCATTATCTTGTTAGTATTTGCAATAAATGATATTTCATTACCCTATTACTAAGCATCTGGTCTCAAGTCAAGAATTTAGTCATAGTGCAAACAGAAGGGCATTTAGAGCTATGTCACACACTGACAGACCAAATGTCCTCAATTTTTATGCTGTTAGAGTGAAGTATTAATTATCTGGGTGTCACAGACGTCTGCCATCGAAATAAAAATTTGCTCATATGATTTAGTCATAGTTTTGCCATGAACTGCATGGGAAAGATAGAATGAGCTTTGAGGGATGTGACTTATTAGCTGCTACATGTTCTCTAAGGCTAAAAGACTAAAAGAGTAATAGTTGATGTTAGTAAAGGCCAGAAAAAAATCTGGCACTGGCTTCTGTAAAAAGTTCTGGGTTTCCTTAGGATAGAAGCTAAACTGAACTACATTCCAAAACAAAAGCAATCATGATTTTTGGGTAGAAAGAACTGAAAATGTGGTTGAAGACTTTCTTGTTTGCAAGAAAATGGCAAGATTTTATAGTTTGTTGCACTATTATGTTTTTCTTGGTTTATGACAAAAATAAGAACAGTATGCATGAATTGAAGTCATTTACATAGGGTTGAACAGAAGGCTGTCATGTGGAGCTAGGGCAAGAAACAGATGTACTTAGATACCAGCTGTTTGGATGGAACAGAAAGGCAAATTCAAGCTTGAGGAGAATGGCTGTAAATCAATGACTGCAGGAGTACACTTTTCTCCACTACTGGAATGGTCCTGATATGCTTGTGTTAACTAAAACTGCACATATTGGACAGTCTGATGGTAATCAGCATGAGGTTTTTAGGGAACTGATTTAATTGTGATGTTTATGAAAATTTATTTTCTTAGTTCAAGAAAAGAGCCTGCTGCATGTATAAGCACTTGGGTAGCAGAGTCTGATCAATCTTTATGCTTACACCAGAAGAGCCATTTAATTTGAACTTAACTGAAGGTTTTGTTCTGCAAAATAATTTTGATTATGTTCAGCAAGGTATTTTCTTTTTGTGTGACCGGAAAGAAAATTGTATGACTTATGTTATTTTTGAAGTTAACAAAAAAAATGCTAGTTTTTAAAATATATGTTTTGGGCAATAATAGCTATCAAGAAGAAAAGTTAAATTCTGTAGTCCTCTTTCCTCTATGTAATTATTGTCACACAACTCCAGTGATGCTGTGAACATGATGCTGTTACTGGGTTATGGTGCTTTTATAGTCCTAATCAATAGACTGATTCTAGATAGCATCACATTGATCTTCTGGCTTCATGGTTGCCTTACTAAGCGTAAATAATAATCAGCACTTGATCTGCTTTATTTCCTTGTCGAGAAACTCTTGCAGTCATTTCCTCTCTTGCTGGTTCACAGGGAGGGTAACAACCAGCTAAGGCTATCAGATTCCATCATCAGGTCCACAGGAAAAAACGTACCAGATCAATCATGGAGATGAATTGCAAGGCTGTCTAGATGATGTCTATGGCTAGGAGAAGAATCATATTTTCTCTGTAAAAACTTAAGAAATTGTAAAAGGGTATTTAAAAACTCACTTCTTGTAGTAGTATTTATAAATGCAGATTGTAGTCAAGTACCAAAAATTAGGAAATGTCTTTGTTCTATAGTTTCTTGATTCTCTTGATACAGCTGAATGCTTTCTCTTAGAACACAAATTTTGCATGTCCGTCATTGCATTCTCAGTTCAGATTGACTAACACATAATTTTTCTTTCCTATCTTAGAAAATTTATATTAAGTCAAATAACCAAAACTTTGGCAATAATTTTCTTTTCTTACCACCATAACTTAAAATTTTGTTGCTGTTTTCTTTTAGTTGATTCCATGCAAACAAAAAATATGCCAGAGATGAAAGGGGCACATCTTCTCTAAATTTCAACAGTTATGGCGGGGGGAGGGGAGTGGGAGGGAGAGGGAGGAATGAACAAGGTTGATGAAATAGATTTTCTTCCAACACAGACGTTCAAAAAGAGAGAAAAAAACCCTTTCCCCATCTCAGTCTTCCCAAAGTGTGTGGATGCTTTGTTTCATTATGCAATATTGAAAGAATTCCCTGGGTTTATAAGGTATATTCCTGCCTATAAAAAATGAACTTCCCTTTAATATTCCAAATTTGTTCTTGCCCAGATTTCTGTAGTGTGCTTCATTCATCAGAAAGCTTTTTAACTAATATATAAAGCTCTTTCCTCAGGTACATTATTTTGCTTGTAACATTATTCCTTTAAATATTTTAAGTAGATCTTAACTTAATAATGGAATACAACATGCCAATATAACCTAATTTTTCTTTTTTATGTTTCTAAAAATTTGTATCTGCACATTTTAGTAGTCTTATCAAATATATTATAAAGTACTCAATACTGATTGCTTTTGGCTTGTCAGATTGTACTCTATATATTATCTTTGTTTTTCAAAGTTCCAGTTCAGGAGCTTTAAAAAGACTGTCTTCCAATCAACTGTATAGAATGATGATTTCTTCCAGTATTATGTCTTCTACCTTTCAATCCTCTTGGAAGGTATTTGTGCATGTCAGTACCCTCCCACCCCCAACTGGGATGTCATCTCTTGTGTTAGATGTTGATATGTCACTGACAATGCAATTATTTATGTTTTATATATCCCAGCTGTTGTGGATGTTAGTGGTGAAGCAGTCGTTTCAAGAAACACGAACAAGATCAGACTGCAATGAATGTTTGTTATAGATAAAGAGCTGCCATAGCCCACCAGACCAATGTGATTTTTTGAGAATACCCTGAAATAGTGAGTTGAATAGAAGGGAAATTTAAGAAAGAAATAAAATTTTCCCTTCAGATTTTGGACTTTTGCTAAGATATCAGGCTCTAGGCATAGCCATAGACATAACAAGCAGTTGACTAGGGCAGTAGATAGTAGTCTAGTGACAATAAAATGTTCCTCTAAGTGATTTTGTTAGTATAAACTGCTTGTCTTTGTTCTAGGCCCACTTTCATCTTGGATACTTTTAGCAGGATGCTCTGGCTGGAGCTGGGTAAACCAACTCAAACAATTTACAAATTTACCAGTGATGAATGGAAAAGGGGGCGTCATGCAGCTTTTGATGTTGAAGAATGCTGAAACTAATTTGATTTATCAATTCCAAAGTTAAACATCCTGATAGTGAGGTGAGGGTCTGATAGAACTGGTAAAATACTCAGAAAAAGGAACAAAAAAGTGATATTGCTATTAATTTATCTAAACCTGCTGAGCTGACACAGATGGCCTGGAGACATAAGACTGACAGTCATTCACTTTATACTATAAAGTATATAGTATAAAGTCCCACTTTTTAACAGCAGGGTCTTCTACCATATCCCTTCTTGGGGTATGTGTGAAGATTTCTTGCTTGAATAGGGACACCCCTCAAGGTGGCTGAGGAAGAGATTTGCCCACAGTAGTGGGTATGAGTGAGGAACATCAATCTTTATTTAATAATTGGCTTTGCTAGCTTTGGAACAATTGCTTTAATGTAATTGCTTCAATATGGCTTAGAAAGAGTGTACTATACTGTATTAGTAGTTACAGCTCCTATACTGTGTAGTAAATAATTCTGATTAAGATATCTTTGTTTAATCACTATCATAATATATATACCAGGTTTGATATCCTTAATCCTGAAGGACAATTTGTATAAAAGTTCAATTACACTTGTATCATCCTTTAGACATAAATCTTTGACAAAGTGTGGGGCTAAGGTTGGATCCAGCCACACATGGGGTCCTCTCTGAGAAGGAGTTTAGAAAGCAAAGGGGACGGACCTATCTGAATATTCTGCATTTTCAGAAACAGTCTCAACTGACTATTGATGATGTCCCATTTGTCTACAGTCTAGTCTATTTTGGAGCAGCAACCAGCTTGCGGAATCTTTGGGATAACAGATTCTCCTTTCAGAATGCCAGTTAATAATGGAAACATGCAGATAATGTTTACCAATTTGTTTAGGCACAGCATGAGCTACCTGGGAGAATCTCCAAATCTGTAATAGTCCAAGGTTCCCACATGAAGGTGGACAGGAATTCATTTAAACCTGTCTCTTGAGTGAGTCCTTTGGTTCATCTCTGTGGAAAGAGGAGCTGTGGAGTTCCTGGACCACCCAGGGAATTCATGACTAAATGCACTGTGTGCACTTAGGCACAGCCCTGACATTCAGCCAAGTTATAACCACAGGACAGCCATGGGACAACTGAAGTTTTCTGTTGTGGTTGCAATATAAACCATGCAGCTTTTGTCACATGGGACTGAGTACCATGAATTATGATAAAGTGACATCCCTCCTCCGGAATTTATCATCCCTCATCTAAAAGAATTCAACTTTTCAATAGTCCTGAAAATCCTGGAGATGACTCTGAATGTAGTTCTGAGGATTCACAGGGCCTCCTGGAAGAATTCATCACCTTATTTATTGTATATTTTTCCTCTGTTTTGAAGACCTGGTTTATATATTGAACTTATTGTAATCCTGGTTTAAATCCTGGACTCTAAATCAACATGCAGTGTTGGGACATAGCACATTAAACCAAAATAGCACAAACCAAAACAAAATTACAGAGTTGCCCACGTATAGAGCTAGTAGAAGAAACTTCCCCAAAAGAATGAAACATTGTCAATTGTCATTAGCTGAAACTGTCTATGAGGTTCCGAGTTGACATAAGGGAAAGAAATTTGTCCACCTTGTGTATAACTAAGCATTAGCATGTGTAGCTAAAAGACTGTAGAATATCTCTCCTTGGAGATTCTTACAGCCCAACTAAGCAATCTGCTCTATTCAGTGTTAACTATTCTGCATAAAAGACTGGATGTAAGGATCTCTTCAAATCTCTTCCAAGCTGCTTTATTCTATGATTCTGTGATTCCATGAGAATTGGAAAAAATAAACAAAGGAAGCAAGGAGATAGCCATCTGAAGATATGGAAAAAAAATTTCAATAGTTAAAATCTAACTTTTCATTCCTCCTTTTTTTAAATCTCAAAATGGGAGCTAACATCTCTGTGGGTTTTCTGTTACAGTAAAAATTGACTATTAGCTATAATATTGTATGCAAGGCTTCTTTTATATTTTCCAAGACTAGGTTTAGTCTTTTTTAAAGTATATATCCACACTTTACACAATTTTATTTCCTCAAGATGAAAAATAAAAATTAGGAACATTCATCAAAAACAAAAGATAAGGGCCCTAGGAAGTAGGAATAATACTGTGAAAAGGTTTGACCTTTGTTTACTTCAGCTTTGTAATGAGGGAACCATAGTAGCTTTTTCACAAGCAGTTTCCATGTAATAGAGTCACCTCTTCAGAAAATCTGGAATAATATTATGGTGAATCTAGTTAAAAAGGGACTTTTTAGTCTACTTTACAGGACAGGATCAAGTCCATAAATCACAGCAACTCTAGTCTGACAGGAAAAAAAGATTTTCCAATGTCATACACATTCCTAACTGAATGAATTGCCTAAGGAAGGTATTTATGAAAACACTAACCAAAAGTGTGAGCCAGAAGAAATCTTCTGTTGAAATTGGAGCAATATATCAAAGTGACAGAAATAAGACAGTAAAATTTCTTTTAATCAGTGAGTTCTGTGTAATTAAATGTGGAGTAACCAAAGAGACTTTTACTGCAAATAAATGAAAATATAGATATGTTTACATGTTTCCTATCACACATCTTTGGTAAGAGTGAAAAATAAAATTAGAAGGAAGAGAAAAATATATGTGTTTTCTTCATGGGTGAAGCACAGTGCTACATCTTTGTTCAGTGTATATTGTTAGAACCGGTCAATGCTCTTTAAATTAGGAGTTTTCTGGTTAAAAAACAAAACAAGGTAGAGAGGCAACACATCATTTCACTTATGAGATCACCTAAGACACACCTAAGAGCCACAAAGAGTTGTGAATGTTCCCATTTATTTGATAATTATGTTTCAATTCACAGGCAAAGCTCAGTGGGAAATAAACAAAATTCATGGAATATTTAACAGTTACTCTTGAAACTGTAAGGCAAAAAATATGAGGGAAAAGTGATTTTTGTCAAAGTGTTAAAAATGCCATGCTCCAAATCATTGCCTTAAAAACTGAATAGTTCAGTCATGAGAGCTAAAAGTCTACATGGTAGGATGACAAGCACTGCAGCATGTGGGTAAAATAGATCTCTGTTAGTTTATAGCATTCTGTCTTGAAGCAAACAGCGTATTTGAGGGTTTTTCAAATACAGTCTCGAACTGATATGCAGTGCAGAAAGTTGATTTATGTAATGAGTTCAATGTGATATTCAAGTGTTTCCATTGCTGCTAAAACGAATAAAGCCCAGAAAAACATTTCTATATTCAACAGAAATTCAACTTTCATGTGGTCCTAAGATTACAAACCATGTTGACATATGCCTGGCCCTGAAATGCAATCTGATTTCCATAAATGTCTGAATATACCTCACTTCACATTCTACTGTTCTTTTAAGGATGATCATTAAACCCTCTAAAAATAATTTTTGACAAAATTCAGGACTCCGTGTTCAGTGTAAATCCCCAAGTCAATATGTAAATTGTCTGAAGACTGGCTGCAAGGTTTAACTCCTTCTATTCTAGCTTGCTTACAGTGAAGACAGCTTTCTGCAGTGCTGCTAAGTAACCTTCACCTTTGCTAAGTTTTCCCCTTTGCAGCTGTCTGTCTCCTTTCCTCTCCAATAACTTGAATTATAATTGCAAAAGAGAAGGGAGATATGCAACATTTTCATACTGATTCATAGGTAGGAAAGCAAATGTTTTAGTGCCATCTCCCAAGGGCTGAAGTCTTTCACCTTTACTTATTTCTTAGGTTTGTATGCTGATGGGAAAATAATGGTGAGAATGTGAGATAATACAGAAATATAAGCTAGGATTAGTCTGGGAAACTGACAACAACATTCTCTATTCAGACAGCTGTTTCAGAAACTGTTGTTTCAGGAATTCGGCAGTGATGGATGCCTTTGATTAACATCTAGCCTGGTGCTCGCTACTGCTAAAGCAAACTGTAGATTTGCACTAGGATATTTTCAGCCTTCATCTGTTTCAAAGCAAACTATGTAGCTCCTGGTGAAGAACTGTGAAGTTTATATCCCACTGGATTTAAAATGTCTTTGGGAATGCTCTAGAATGTAAAGTTGTGTGTGTTCTGTTTGTTCCTTGAAATCTTTATAACTGAACAAAGCCACCAGTTGGTGTCCAAAACACACAGATATAGTGTCGATTCCCTTTGGAGTACTATTTACCAGGATTTTGCATGGACTGCAGTTTTAGGACACTCTCTTTAAAGGGAAAGTCCTATTACCTGGCATGAAAACTTATGATTTTCCAAGTATGAGAAGCAACATCTGCTCTCACAAACATAGATATCTGAACTTCATTAATTCTCTACATCCCCTCTGGGTGTATTTGAAGAATGCTGAAATAAAACTTTTACAGCCTTTATTTAAGAGAATTCTACCTCACCAGAAAATTCTATAATCAAGTTGGAGCATATTGCCCTTTACCTTGAGACTTATGAGGAAAATAGTAGAATTTTTGGCCTTGATTTGAAGCCAGCGTGGTCAGGTCTATCAAAAATGCTTGGAAAGTTGAGTTTTCAGTTGTAGGTGAATATCAGTGGGAGTTGAACAGTTTAAGAAATATATTCTGTACCTCAGAAATTACTATAGGTTTTATATTATGTTTTGAGTCACCACTGTGAATCATTGTAGCTTTTTGTTTTCACCTTTGCACTTCCCACAGCAAGTTATTTATAGCACTCAATGCCTGCATTTAGGTTGCTGTTTGACAGCTTCGTTTATACTCAGATTTTTCAGTATTGCTATTGTACAGGTAGGTTTGCAGAATTTCATCCAAAAGTTGCATCCTGAGTGGAATTGTCCTAGGTAGAAGGACTTAAGCTGAATTTAGTTATGTATCAGATGTAATAGCCTGTGAAAATCTTCCAAGTTATCTTAAGACTAAAGTGATAATGTGGTGGGCAATAGTGCACTTTCATATGAACAGGAACAAAAACTGCTTCACCAGAAATTACAGCTTTACACTATGATTTGAAACCAGTCAGGATGTCACTCTCTGGCTATCTACTTTGGAATCACCTTCTCTGCAAATACAGACAAAACAAAAAAACACTGGTCAGAGAAACCTACTAAAAGGCTCAAGCAAATTGCCTACCTAACCTTGCTAAGACTAGTAAAAATCCAGAGCTCTATATTATACATTCTATATTTAGCTCCGAGTGGCAGGAGCAGGAGTGAAATGGGGAAATGAAAATAAAGCAATAGGAGGAAAGCCAACATGATGATTTATGGGCATGATGTGTCAGATGGTCTAAAAACACAGATTTCCTGGAATTATATTGGCAGTAACATTCACAACATATATTTCAATGTCTAGACTTCTACCACGTTAACATCTGCTTTAAATCTGCAGGGTTTTTTTCTTAAGGAAACTTTGTCTTAGTATGTCTACTAGTGGGATGTTTCTGCTTAATTGATCAAATTAATGTCATATCTATACTCCTAATTGTCATTTGTATTTAACATTGTATTGATAGGAAAATTCATGACTCCAAGATATGTTTTTGTAGCATATCTACAGGCCATAGTGATAGTTTTAAACTTTAAATTTGGTTAGAAGTATTTTAAAACATATACAGTGTCTTTGTTGTCTGCTGTTTCTCCTGGTGGTAATATTATGTTGACACATCACGCAAGTAGCATGTATTTGGTGTTAGCTTTGGTTAAATAATTGAAAAAAAATATTCTCAGTCAACAGAACTTCATCTTAAATCTACTTTTAAAAAGATATATTATTAAGCTTAGTTGACTTTCACTAAGAAACTTAACACACTGTAAAAAAGTGTCTGAAAGCTTGTTTTCATTAACTGTCATATTCATCAACAAAGAAAGACCTTACTGAATATATAACCGTCATAAGTTATGTAGGAGGCTTTTTGATGTCTAGGGAAGGCAATGTCTTCTTTAATTACCAGACACAGCTTATATACATCCTCATACAAGGACCATAAACAACATAGATAAGGTGGAAATAAACCTCCTTTACTGTTAGGGAGTTCATGATCAATTATTTGTTTAGGCAAGTCTCTGTGGTTCCTTAACATATAAGCATTAATATTTCTTTTCTATGTTCCTGTGTGTAGTAAAACAGAGAAGAAACAAAAATTATCAGTGGAGATTCAAACCTTTTTTTAAAGAAAAATAGCTTCCGTATCACAATTCAGAACTTTGATAAAGTAATGTTCAGAAGGGGATGGTGGGATGAAGTTCCTGTGCTGTCTACTGCTTTATCTGGTTTAGTATCATCCTAACAAAGTTGTGGAGATCAGGCTTTACAAAGTTTTTGGGTGAGAGAATGGGTATCAAATGTTCTGACAAAGCCCTCCCTTCCTTTAAGAATTGAATTTGGGATTTTTCCCTAATGTTTTAATCAACCGCAAAATTAATTTATAAGAACTGCTTTTTATCAACTTTTCAGCATAAATATTTTGAAAAGCCATGTTTGCAGCACACAGACTACTTTGTGTCTTGAAATGACTGCACCCTGTTTCTGCTGTGACATTATTCTGCTTGAAATTTTGGCATGCAGCTCACTTCCTGTCAGATTTTGTGAGTTGGAATGACCTTGGTTTGTACTCCACCCGTGTAGCTTCTGACAGCGAGAACTATCAGTACGGACTCGTGCAGGTATGCAAACCTGGACAAGGTGGTTCGTGTTCTTCAGTACGGCAACAAAGGGGTACTTGGTCACAAAGCTGCTTAGCTTATCTTTCCAAAAGCCTTGCCTCTGCAAGGGCAAATTCAGGCTCCTTTCCTTCCATGGTTTTCACATCAGCAGCTATTCTCTAATTAGGTCCTTAGTGCAATCCCTTTCCAGTCTGCCATTTGTCAGCACAAAATCAGGAAAAGAGAGTAGATTAATTGCAGTGCCCACTCTTGACTTATGGCTTATCCAGTTCACTGCACCGGTAAGTAATTCCCACAGAGTAGTCACGGAGTAAAGCTATGTATTTTATGAGGCCACTTTCTGAGATTCCTCTAAAAAATTCCTGTTATCAGATTGCTTGCTTACGCTGTTTTTGCCATAGACAACAGCAAACTCTGCATGCTTTATTGTACTGAGCCTTAAAAAAAAAGTCTCAAAATACAATCTAAGCACAAAAGTGTGTCCATGCAGATTTTCACATTCTCCAATGCTTTACGTTAATATATATAAATACACATCTTGAGATTGCATGAGATTTATTTTAAATACAAGGCAATATATTTAATGGTTCATAGGAACTGTCTTGGGGTTTTGACGTGGTTTGATTCTTGTGTAATTATAGCAGTTTATCATGAATCTGGTGAAAAGTTTTGTTCTCACATAATCTTTATTACTTCCCTTTTCCTATGGTAAAAGGATGCATAATAATTTCCTTTTTGCTTTTGCCCTCTCTGATCTGACCTTCAAATGTCAGACTTTCTGCTTTTTGATCATGCATATAATATGCACCTTGACTCACTTATGTGGAGCTATATAAGACAAAGGTCCTTTCATGATTCAAGCTTTGAGTGAAGTAATCCTATTATATCCATCATTTACACCAAAAGGGCAGATATTTTATCCAAATTTAGTATGCTTCCTACTGATGTTAAATAAAAGTGACAGAAATACAAAAAAAAAATATGCATCTTAAAGCACAAAACCAGATGTAATATATGCTCCTTTTCAGACACTGCTGCTTGAGCAAAATCATATTGGATTGTTTAGAAGCTAAAGTAATTGTCTTCTAAGTACACTTCAGTCTTTAGGCTATATTGTATTTCACGCTACAAGTATTTTCAGAAATGGGTCAACGCTTGCGAAATACACCTAGTACCATTAATCTCTTCAATTACTGTGTGATTGCATAAAAAGTCAAAACGTTTTCTTCCATAAGTAGTTATTTAGCATCAATGACTGCAAATTATGAAGCATCAGGTGTTTTTAATTTATTTAATTATCAGTTGCATTTCTCTTTATCAGTTGAAAGCTTTATATAACTGAGTAAGAAATGTGCATTTGTTCCCAGGGCAGGTCAGCATAATATTGTTTCTGATTTTGAAAACTGGAAGACATTAAAGATAGATGGCTAACAGAGGAAGCTTATGCATAAAATCAACTTGTTGAGGGACTAAGTATTTTCAAAGACAATGAAGTCTCTATAGAGCTCTCTAAATGTGAAAAAAAAAAAATGAGGGAGAACTTAAAAGGCCTCATTTTCTCCATCCATTTAGCTGTCTAGATCAGAAATTGCATGCTTTACTGAAGTCAAATGAGCTACATAGATGCAATATGGTTGTGAGTGAAACTCAATTCTTGCATGATTCTAATTTGTTCGTATTTGATTTATTACTAATACTTCCTTAAAATTTCTTTACCACCAACATCTGTTCCATGAAATCTTGAAAATTATTATTTCTTTCATCATGATAGAGAATCATATTCAAGAGCTTTCACAAGAAAATATTTTTATGGATCAAAACACCTGAAGTTACATGATCATTGCTGAATTTTTTCCTTATTGGCAGAAAAGGAAAGAAAAAAAACTTTTCCAGCTCCAGCTGCTAGGAACATTGTCCACTTACTTTTTTGATAGAATAATTGTGTTTATTTTGTTCTACAGTTTTTACACAGCTTTTCTACAGAAAATTTCTCTCAAATAAAAGTTCTTCAGCATTGCCAAGTTTTACACACTCCAAATACCCAACAAATGCAATTACTAAGTAACTAGAAGATTTTTTTTTTTTCAAATTCATATAGGCTAAGAGATATATTGAGAGTTGGAGTGCCCTGAGATAGGATAGAAATGCCAATCCCTGAATGAGTCCAGGTAATTTCCATATGGGAAGGAATCTGGGCTGTTCACCACTAAATGAAATTAATATCTTTATTTTCCAATGAAACCAGTATATCCAGGCAGTTGCAGTGTGCTTTTGGGAATCTCATGCTGAGGATGCCTGGAAGCCAGGGACTGGGGAGTATCACACAATTCCCAGTAGTGTCTGGTTTTATGTAACTAAGTAGTGCAGGACAGGATTTCACAGGAATCTCCTTGCAGCAGTATACCCAACTGATGTAAAGAGAATGGATACTGAGGTGTAACAGTCTTCTCCAACTTGCTTTCCACAGAATTTATTGTTGGTATGGCTCTTCTATCTTGGAAATTTTTAACCATGAAATGTTAGTAGACTTGGTTCTTTCTGCCTCTTCCTGTTTTAAATAGAAACTTTTTTAAAAGAAAGGGGGAAAAAAATCTACCTATTTGTTAAGAAACCAGTTTATTTTGAAAACATTGTGTATAATTTTCCACTGTTGCAGTCTTTATTCCTCATGCTGTTAAACATTTTTCATTTATATCACTTCCACTAATTATATGCTTGGATTAATGGATTTCATTAAGAATTATTGCCAAAGTTTTGTGAATGATGATTGATTTCTTTTTCTCTTAGGAGGGAAACTCTGATGAATTTTATCTGAATTTTTGCAATCTCTTTTCAAACACATGTGAGTGACTATCATAATAGACATGCCATTACTCAGTTAGTGGAAAATTTGTGCTTGGGGAGGACTATGATACCCCAGTGGTTTAAGATTTCCCAGAAATAATAAGCTTGGAGGCAAGGAAGGCTATGTAATTAGTGTTTTTGTCAGAAAGCTTTCTAGTGGAAGGATAAGTTTAAGCTAAATGTAGGAGAAATAGAGTCTAATAAATGTATGTCCTTAAACTACAGTGAAAAAATTAGACTGTTTTAAAAGTTTTATCCCTTCAAGGTATCATGGCCAGGACACTTATTTCACCTTAAACTGGAGAACTGAGTATTTGAAATAACAGGTGGAGACTCCTCTTTAAAATTTTACAAAATAATTTGCTTTTTAAAATGGGATTTAGGCATTTTACTGTTGCTCTGGCTACAGGCAGGACAGGGTTAATTTTTGCAGTAGTCAGGAGGGGGCATGGCTAAGACAGGGAGGTTATTCTATACCACCTCAGGTCATTGCCAGGTTCGGGGAAGAGCAGTTTGGGAGGCGGAGGAACTCTCTTCTGGGGAGAAGGGTTTGCTTCCATTTGGGCTGGGCTAGTGAGCATTTTGCATGGGAATCACCCTCTCTTTCATGCAGTTTTGGTTTAGTATCGCTGCCATTACAGTTCCTTTTCTTATCGTATTGCTTCTTCCAGTAAATTGTATCTTCTTATCTCAACTCATGATCTTTGCCTTTCTTTTTGACACCAATTCACCTCTCAGGCCACTCCTGGGATGGGGTGGGGTGGAGGGGCTGAAGATGGAAAGAGGCAGCGAGGGAGTCGCAGCCTGGCTTGGAGGGTCTTGGTGGGAGAACTAATTTGGGGCATACCTAAACCATGGCAACTATAAAACAAGTTAGCAAAACATAGAAATCACCTCTTACTACTGATAATCACTGTAAACAATTCAGATACGAATCTTTCACTGGTTTCACAACCACAAAACTAAAAAGAGCAAAATAACAGAACACTATGAATAGCTTTTTTGGTATTTCTTTGCATTGGTTCTTTTGGAGTTGCATGGATAAGGAGAGCTTATCTGTAATTTGAGAGACATTTTGCTACATATCTTAACAATACTATATGTTAGTTTTCCCTTATCATCAACTAGGAGATTCCTGCTTTCTTGAAATATGCATTGTGAGAAATAATGTGCTAATTTCTTTCTCTACCTTTGATAAACTACATGTTACACCTTATTGAACTCTGTCCTGGGACCTGTCAGTTCTGGAGACTGTTACACAGCTTCCACTGCAGAAAGATTGCTCGTGTGCCAGGGAGACCAGACCTCTGTATATCTGCAGAGAAAAAGAATATCACTGACAAAAGTTGATCATGAGAGAAACCAAGCTTTTTAAGGTGTAAGCAGAATTATGCAAAAAAACCCCCCAAACTATTCATGAAAATTTGAAATACTCTATCTATTTTAGCTTGGCAAAAGAAGTACAAGAGAAGGTTTACAGCTTCTGTACAGTCAAAAAATATAAGTTTTTTTGGGGCGCCAGACTGTTGAAGGGTCCCTCGGAGCGAATGGTCCCAGAGTAACGACAGACGAACCAATATGGTTTTTATGATCGTTCTCCGTTTATTTCTACAAAAAGCTCATAGATATAGTTTCAAGCAAAGTTATCACGCGTTTACAGCATTATTTCAATTGGTTACTTCTCTCTCCTTACATTTACGAAATTATTAGCAATTGGTTGAGTAGAACAGCGCGATTGACGTATTTCTAATATTTGCATTTTACCTTGTAATTTAGCAATATGAAACTGTTAAAATCTACTCTGCTTTCCCAAGCCTTAAGCCAACATTGTTTGTCTATAGCTCTTTGTATTATTGTATACGTCTTTGTTTTATTCTATGCTTCTTTGTGCACTCTATCTTTTTGCGTGCTTCTATCCGTTCTCTGTATCATCCTGTTTTCCGTGTACCTTTATGGATACATCCTTCCTAGATGCAAGGACTCTCTATCAGCTCCTAGGCCTGAGATGTCACGTATTTCCCACCGAGAGTTTCCAACACCAGGCCTGAATTCTCACAGCTTAGCTGCTGCAATATTACCATAGCATCTCCCTGCTCAGAGAAATTCCCTACAGCTTCTGTACAGTCAAAAAATATAAGTGGGTAACTAGTGTCTTGGCCCAGACAGAACTCTTGCAGGGTATGCAGAAGTCAGGTCTGGGGCAGAAAGGAGTAATGGGATGCCTCTTCAGGGCCATCAGAAGCAGAGATTGATCAGGGTCCTGGATCTCCAGGAAAAGGAGCTGCAGGGGGAATGGAATGGAGCTGTCAGGGGGAATGAACATGATCTTGACAGGGGCTTCACAAGGAGCCCTGCAGAGGGAAGATCTGAGCCCTCTGATGCAGGGAAGGAGACACAGATAAAGACCATGCTGGAATGAGTCGTGGATAAAGACTCATGAGATGGGAGAGGCATGAAGCTTGTGACCTCTGGCAGCAAAAGAAAGGCTCCTTATCTAACTTCAGATCTAAACCCACAGGATTAACAGTAGTATCCTGTGTAAGGGAACAAGTTCCATTCAGAGAGGCCTCAGAGTGGAGTGGGCATGCACGGAACACTAGCACAAAGAGGAAGTGCAGGGTAGTGATGGTTGGAGGTCCCCTTTGCAGGGTGGGAGCACCTCACATCTGACCAGAGGTCCTAGAGCACACTTTGCATGTCATGAGCTTTGCTGTTTTCAAACATCCTGGACTGGGCAGGAAGGAGTGTTCCAGTGAGATTGCCAAGGGCTTTCCAACTCTGAGGCTCCCTTTCGTTCTGTCCATGTGCATCACTTCTGAGGGAGACCTGGGGAGAAATCAGGTGAGGCTACAGTAGTCTGGAGATAAAGATAAGGACATGGAAGGCCAAGTGGTGTTTATCTCAATTCTGCTACTGAAGGAACAGGACTCAGGTAGGATTGGATACACACTCTGAGTGAGTAACTGCCTGGTGTCGTGGGTAGTGTCTTGGCATTTATAAACACAGGTGTCTCTTTGAGGAATGAGAACTTCTAGCAAGAGATGGGAGCCACTTGACCATAATGGCCTAAAAGCATCTTTGACCCCAGTCTTGTTTGTTGAGGGGAATGTTAAACCAGATACACTGGGAATGATGATGACAGTTTGCAGGTAAATGAAAAAGTGGAAATCAGGGGTAATAAGCACATGGCACAGTGTGATTGAAGTAAAAGGGCTTTTGGAAAGGATGAAACAAGTGTCAAAGGGCACTTTTGTAGTTCCTGTGCATAAATGCACACAGCCTGGTAAACTGCAGGAGAACCAAGTGTGGTGTGTGTGGTTGCAAAATTAAGAAGTTCTTGCAGTAACTGAGATGGGGACAGCTTGTGTCACTGGAGGGCTGTGATGGACTGATGTCTGGATACAGGCTCCTTAGGAAAGACAGGCAGTAGGGAAAAGGGGATGGGGCTGCTAGTGCACGAAGGAGCAGCTCAGATATATGGAGCTCTTCAGCTCTCCAGACAGGTGACAAACTTACTGAGGGTCTGGGGGTCAGAAGTAGAGAACAAATTTGATTTGTTCAAAGCAACAAGGGCAACGTTGTGATGAGAATTTATTATGGACCACCTGACCAAAGTGAGCAAGTGAACAAAGTCATTTTTGTTGAGCTCGAGTGACAAAATCCTTCATTTGATAGGTTACCCAAGGAAAGCCAAGGCAAACTCAGCCTGCAGCAGCAAAGGAAATGAAGGGGTTAAGTTCAATGCTTCATTTACTGGTGTTAGATGGCATAGACAGTAAAACTACAAAATCAAAATGTGCTAGAATGTGCTAGAATTCTTGACATAATTTCAATATAATTGTTGTTTATTCATATTCATGTGTTGGCTTTCCTTGGAAATAGGATGCCATGATAAGAGAGTTAATATCATAAAATGTTTTTACTTTATAAAAAGCATATCAAAGTCCTGTAAGTATTTTTTTCTTTCCAAGCCAATTTTTTGTGTGGCATTAAGATGACCATTGTACAGTTAAGTCACTCATTATTCTGGCCTTACATCACACCATTGTTGACAAGAAAAAGTTGTCTTTCTTAAGCTCTGAACTTTCCATTTCCTTATTAAATAAAGAAGAAACTTCAACTTCACTAATGCAAGCAATATTTATGGTATTATATTCCCAGGGATTTTTGCATGAATGAGGACTGACATTTGGAGATGCTAGCAAGTGGTTAGATCTCAAATTAGATAAGATTAACTAGTATTAGCTAGAAATTCTGTCACATATTGACCTCCTAATCCTATGCATTGAACAAATCAAAACAAATATTCCATTCCTGCTCCAGAAGGCAGTAGATATAACAGGCATATATACACCTTGAGAATGAAATAAAACAATTCTATAATTAGATAATATCTTGAGAGCATCTATTTAATTTTTTAATTAGTTGAAGCATTTGTCTTTTATATGCATTACGTACATTACAGCATTTTGGAAGGCTATGATTTTTTAACAAGTCAAGTGCATATTTTGTCCATGTCCCTCCCATTACAACATTGTTCCTACTTTTCCAGTAGACTAGTTTAAGAAGCTACAGTGTTGTGATCTTTCAAAAAATGTTATAATACTCTCTATTTGACCATATTTTTGTTTAGTTTGCTCTCTTGGGAAGAGAAAAGAGAATACTGAATTCTGAATAATCTGAGAACCACAGGATTACAGTAATTATGTCAGGATTATGGTAATTATTTGACCACATTTTCCAGGCTTTTATTTTTATATTTTGAAGCTTTTCCAGCAATTGAAATTAATTTTACCAGTTATGAAATACACTGATGATGATGAATCACTGATAAAGATCTGTTATTTAAAATTACACTTATGTTACTTATTAAGCCTCTGTATTTTTAGGAAAATTCAAACTTTTCTGTTAATATATTTATTTGAACATGAAAAATTACATGCTGGGTAATTTTCAGTTTTAAGAGGGTACCAGTTTGAATCAAATCCTTCAATTTTTTTAACAATTAAATTTATAAATAAATGCTTATATCCTTGCAGGCGTACAGTGTCATGGGAACTGGACTGTAATAGAAGAGGCAAAAAATGGTCATTATGAAAATTCTAGAAATGCCATCTGAGTTAGAGCAGTGGTGCCTAGCACGGTGCTTTGCTGCTGGCACCAGTAGTGGGAAGTAAATGACAACAGCATCGTAAGCACCAATAGTGTGACAGTAAATGGCATGAGCCTGGCCAGTGGCCTCGTACTTCCAGAGCTTGCATCAGGCACTATCATTCCCTTTGGACAATTTAACTCTCTGAACAGGTGACTGGTGCTGAGCCTTGCATATCAGCTCTTGAGCTACTGCAATTATTATGCTCTGTTTTTAAGTAAAATCAGCTTTGTCTTATATTAATATTCAATTTAAGCTGTGTTCATCTGACTGAAAGCTGTGGGTTCAGGGACTAATTAACAATCAGTTCAGATATTCCTGCCTCAAGGGTGGTACTGCCATTTGGAGGGGTTTGACAATTGGAGACATTTTGGTAATATCCTTTAACATTTCTCCGGAATCTGGGCTAAGCCATTTAAAGAATGCAGCCAATTGTTAATGCATTAGTATTTCTTTCTCATAACCTTCATACTAGTTTGTTTAAGGTGTTGTGCAGGGCAAACTGTTATTCATTCAGGATTAATGATAAAGTGATATATAGGTGACATAATTTATAATCCATAAGGAGGATTGCTTTTGTTATTAAAGATGGTGATTTAATGTAAAAAAGTAATAGTATAAAAAAGCAGCAGCAAATATCTATATGAGTGTATGAACACGAAACAGCTTAATGGAATATTTAAGATGAAGAAAGTACATTTTTGAGAAAGTTTCAAAAACACCTTTCAAATGCATTCTCATGTGTTAATAATAATTTGTGTTCAAATGCCTAGGTCTTTTCTGAGACAGAGTTTGCCTGAAGTTTACTTTGAAACCTGGGGATTTTTCTTTTTGGTTGTGTGTATTTTAGAAAGTTTCATGTGGAGAGGCATATATATTTCACAATTTCATTTTTGATTGTTTATTGGAACAAACCCATCATTTTCTGATGGTTGATGTTTTTTGAATCAATGAGCAGATTAAAAGCAAATTTCATTGTCAAAGTCTTGTGATTTCCAGATGCCAGACGAGTTTTGAACAAAAAACAGAACCAAAGTAAACTGCTTAGCTACTATTTGTCAGAGAAAGCCTGTACAAAACCACCCAGGAATTGCTGCTTGAAAAAAGCTGTTTAAAATGTAGGATTTTTCTTTAAAGTCTTCCATTCAATACTCAATTTTTAACAAACAGTGACTTTCCCAAGTCCACTTCCTACCTCTGTGAAGGGATTGCATTTGCAATTGACAACGCGTAAATTTGCAAGCATAACTAAACAACATGAACGAAGGATGAACAAGTCTTTTCTGTAACAAAATGATGAATATAAAATTTAAGACAGACTTATTTTTGAATCATGATTCTCTATCAGTTGGATATAGTAAAGACTCTGGGGGAAATTTCAGTATTGAAATCCAACTGTTGGACAGGAAGAAGCACTCTAGATTCATCGTCATCTAGAAAACAAACCCACAGTCTCTTAATTGGCTGTTTCTTGCTGGGGTTAATCTGTATCTTTGAAGTAGGCGGGCACTCAGCTACCTTCTATTATTTTTGTTTTCTGAATTTTTAAGAGATATTTGTTAGGTCTCCGAAAATTCCCCTTCCTTTTCCCCCTTTCCTCTCATTTATTAGGTACCTCAGAACAGGAAAATTATTTGCTGTTATTGTCTAAAGTAAACCTGCCACCTAATAGGGGAATGGTTGTCTGTCAAGATGATGCTGTGAATATTTCTTGGCATCCTATGGAAGAGTGCGTATCTAGGATTTGTGAAAAAAAGCAGCAGTTAATGACTTTTTCTTTTAATCCAGCCTCCCTTCTACTTGCATTAGCCCAGCTGCAAAGCTTCAAGTGTATTGATTTGTTTTGTGAACAGTGTTGTCATTTCAGTGGTGTCCATTTCAGCTGAGATTGTCCTTAGTAGCTGATGGCTTTTTAATGTTTTAATTATCAAGTGTTTGTTGGTTACAGTCACAGGCTGCCATGTAATAGAGTGCATTTAATCTTCATATTTGTATGCGATGAAGACCACTCAGAAAGGCATAAGCATTTTGCAACTTTGTTCTTGTCTTAAAGGAAATAATATCTATTAGCTCAAAATTTATTCCTTTACTTGTGTGTTTCTATTTTTTTTCCAATTTTTTCTATTGTCCTAAGCATCACAAGAAATTAGTCCTTGCTTTTCCCAGTAACTTATTTCTCTCTAGCAACCTTGCCTTTCTATATTGATTATGTGCCACTGGCACAGTAAACTGTTGTCCACAGTGGAAGATTTGGTTGTACAGAAAAATTAATTCATATGAGCTAGACGTGGGCTGGTGCTGTGAAGCTGGGAAACAAAATCAGCAGCAACTGACCTTGGCCTAATCTCTGGAGGCTTTCTTTGCAACTGATGGAGGAAGGAGAACAGACACACATCCCCCATCAATTTCAAACCCATGGGCTTCCTCTCTCTGTCTTCATTCCTTCACTCACTTTTAGGAAAGCACACAGATAAGTTTCCTGCTCTGAGCTACATTTACAGCCACCTCACACACTGTTCAAAGAGCTGGAGATCCTCCTTGAGCTGAGGGAGAACTTTTCCTTCTCTCTCTTCTTTCCTCCCTCCTTCCCTCCCTCCCTTCTGCCCTCCTTCTACTCTTTGCTCTCAATAGATCAGCAATTCCATGGAAAAACAGTCTTAGACTGCTCCACTTGGGGCCTAAAAACTAAACTCATTTTTTGTTCTTTATTTTTTTTAATTGGTGTTTTCTACCCTTTCATGCCATTTCTTCCCATCTTCTTTCTTTCATATCTGATGGAAGCAAAAAAAGCCCACTTGTTAAATCTATTTTTAATCACTTGGGAGAAACACTGTTTCTGCGCTCAAGACACAATTAAATACCCATCTCCATACTGACACAAGCATAAATCTCTGGCTGCTCTCCTGAAATTTATAGGAACTTGGCTGTCTTTGATTTTCTAACCTCAGCACTTTTGATGAGGTAGTCCTGCCAACAACACCTTTTATTTAGATTTCATTTTGCAATAATTTATCCTGTTACACTCAAACTGTTATGGTGGGTCAAAGGGACCATGCTGCAAATATGGAGCTAGGAGTGTTTTGGTTGTTTTAAAGAAGTAATTTTCTAATTAGATACTAAAAATTCATTGTATTTCAATTCTGTCATTATGATGTCTTTTCTCCCAGGTAACAAGTGAGTTTTTTACTTACCGCTACAGATGTAGATCCTGGGCTTGATTTGGCAGGTCTGTGTGGGGATTTAGAGTCTCAGACACACACACAAAGGTGAAATAGAAAAGTCAACTGAAGTCCTCCAAACACTTTTGTAGCGTTCATAGCTCCAGAATTTGATCAGGGAACTTGTATCAACTCACACATAGTGACATTTTCGAACAATTAACAGATTTCCAAGACCGATCATTTGCCTGGAGTGTAAAGCACTACCTTGATTATTTGTGAGTTGCAAAAAAATGTTCAGGGTCTGTGAGCTGCAATCATTCCCCATGGTCAATGGAAATTCTGAGCACTGAAATGTAAAAGGAATTGATCAATCTATTGGCTTAACATGCCCCTGACCTACTATCTAACATTTATATTAATGAAGGCTGACAAGTTGCTTTAACCCAATGATGTGTTTGCTTTTAGGTAATTTGCAAATAGTTCCCACACATTTTAGGAGTGCAACACAGAAAAGGAAAAGTCTATTTCTGGATCTCTAATTCTCTGAACTGTTCTGCCAGTGCCATCTGTGGTTTGTGCATGGGGATTTAAGAACTCGGCAGTTCTGATAGGGATAGCTTTCTTCTCTGTTGACCATCTGTCACAGGTGTGGGCACCAGAGCACATATTATTAATTCTACAGATTAAAACTGCAGTTGGACTGGCATGCTTGTTCATTACTGTCTGCGTTGGGTCCATGTCTTTCTTTTCCTTTTTTTTTTTTTTTTTTTTTTTTTTTTTTTTTTTTTGGTGACATTCAGAAATGAGTTTGTGGATCTCAGTTAAGTCTCTCTAAAAAAAAAATAAAGGGAAAATGTTACATTAGGTTCTCATGATTTATGAAGCAGAAATGTTTGCAGGAAGAAGTCTTGAACAGCTTGTTTGCTCAGCTCAGCAGCAGGGACAGCCTGCAGATGATTAGTTCCACTCATGCCCATATGTGTCATGGCAGTAAATACTGATTATTACAAATGGTTTTGTAGGAGATTAGGCTAATTGAACAAAAGTCAAAAACAAATGTATACTGATTGTTTTAAAGTGTGTAAATAATAAGGAGTCTGCTTCATGTTTGCATTATTGCTTTTAAAGGGAGCAAAGTTATGCAAATACATGCAAAAATCTCTCAAGGGTGTTACTGGTTGTCATGTGTCACAGTTTTCAATTTTAACAAGCTGTCTCTTTAAGACAAAATGTAAGGACCACATTTCCAAAAGCACCATATACTAGAGAGACCTTGAGAATGTGACAGATTCATTTCACGGTGCTTTGAGGTTCCAAAATTGTGTATTTATTCCATAATGGGACTAAAATCAAAAGTGTTCCAATGCCTTTATTAAAATGGATGGCTGGAAAGAATGGTTTTGTTGCCCCTGTACACATCCAGTCCTAGTTCTCACTTCTGGCTGTGATTTTACATCTTTTCAGGACATAATGAGTCAAAACAGATAAAATTTCTTAGAGAAATGTAGTTTTTTCATGATTGCTGTGGTACTGTAAGAAAGCAACTGCTTTTTATGTTGCCACTTCAGCCACCATACAAACAGTACAAGCTTAGGTATGTAGGTAATTTCTAAGAGTGCTTACAATGCAAAGGCTATACCTGATTTTGAATCTTTCAGTCAAGGCCTCACAATACCCACTGAAGTGCATAAAGTGTAGAATTTTCCATTAAGAAGCTTAATAGTTTTATTAGGTATAACTACTACTCCACTGATGTCATCTATTAGCCCTCATCAAGGGCTGAAATCCTTGATAGGAAGTCATCGTAACCTATGCTTTCCCTCTATAATTCTTGAAGTTACCACTAGCTTTGTTAATATGAGGATCTTGCCTCATACATTTCAGAAGGAAGTCTGCAGTGACAACAGGCAAGAAGTGTAACAGGTTTCCTTTGAAAAAATCTTCTGTGCACTCATTATCTTGGGTATTACCTTCAGAAACCAGTTAAAAGCTGCATTTTTTTTTTAATTTTTTTTTTTTTTTTTTTTAAGGAGGAAACTTTGACCTTTCAGTGTTTATATGGTGCACCCTCCTTTAAGCAACAAAGTTTATTCATGTTCCTCTGCTTCAGAATTTAGGGAAACACAGAGGTAATGACTGCTTGAGTTTGTGGAAAGGTGCATCAAGTTATTCAGAGGTGTGTACCTCCTCTTTCTCCATGAACTTAGCCAGAGAATTTGAAGACAAATAATAATATTAGTAAAACTTAACATTAAGTATTTCATCATGCTTCACTTACATTGCAGACCTGGCTGAATGGCAGGTTGCAAATAAACTGATAGCTTTTTATTAAAGTTGCAGAATGTTAAAAGGTGGGTTAAGGGTCTGTGTGTTTAGAGTGCGGAACATAGAAGACAGTATGTAATGCCTATGATTAGATATTAGTTCTACAAAAGATTATCACAGGTCTTCCTTTAAAGAAAAAAAAAAGGCAAAACAGTACAATGTTCCCTGTATCTCTGTTTAGTCATATTCAAGAATAAAAAAGTCAATACATAAATGAGTAAAAAGAACAATTGTTAGGGTGAGCAGAGAAAGATAGTGTTTATTTTATAAGATAAAACTGGGAGCACTTACCCTGTTCAGTCCAGTAAGAAAAATGAAAATATATATAGTAAAGGTCTGTTATCAGAAGTACAGAAAGTTGCAGAATTGGCAAGATACAGGGAAGAAAAATTAGCTGTTGATTCCAAACTACTGCCCCTGGTGGAGAACAAAGGGTTATCTAGAACATTTCTTAATACTCTATTGGATTGTTTTGTTTCTGATGGAAGATACTAATGTTTTCTGTTTGTTTGTTTGTTTCTTTCTTTGTTTTTGAAAGATTTTAAAAGTGTCTGGAAAGTTTGCTAGAATCTTTCTGGCGTGTTTGCAAATTAGTTAAAAAAAATTTTAAGTGATCAACAAACACTCTTTTTCTGAGCTTTTCTAAAACCTGTTTCAGAAGTGAGAGATGAGTTTTTAATTCCCAGAAGACTTTCTTCACAAATTCACAATTCACTTTCACAGCTGTATTCGATGTTTAGACAAGAGACTTCCAGCAGAATTTTTCTGGCAAAATGACTACAGAGGCAAAATGACTAGAGAGGAAGATAGGACCATTATGGTAAAGGGATGTTTGACCGTGGGGCTCTCTTGTGGTGGAGATCACATGAATATTTGCCTTTTATCATCTTAAAAGCTGAGATAAAACTCCTCTTTCCATGTGCTTAATATGTGATTGAATGGTAGGGAAAGTCAGCTGTATCGCAATACAAGAGTGAAGCAAAAAAAAATTCATAGTCTCCTAAATACTAACATTTCTAACTGTGCATCTAACTGACTCAATTTCATATTACCCTTTTATATCTGATGTTTATGAAATGCTGTTTTCTGACATAAGATGAACGAGCTGATTTCTGTATATTGAAAAAAAATTAAGTATCAACTACCCTTTTCCTCAACTTCAAAGCATCAGACTTTGTGTCCCAGTTATTTTTCATGATTTCAGATAGAGTGTTGTTTTGGGGTTATTTTTTTGGTCTGGCAGGGGCTAATGAGGGAATTTCCTATTTTTTGTTGGATAATCCTAGAATCATAGAATTCTGCTCCTCTCAGGACTATATAAAAATATATCATATGGCCAAGAGCACTGACCAGATGCTCCTTGAACTCAAAGAAGTTTGGTGCCTATAAAAATTGTATGTCTTTGTATTTGTCCACATTGAATTACATAAGCCAATTATTGGCTTTATACCATGCCTGTACTCATGCAGACAAATATTTGCCTTCTTTCTTGCACTGCCTACCCCCTAGTCTAGAATGGTTTAGAACTGTCACTCTTCTCTTTTCTGCAGAATTTTGAGTTCAATGAAGAGTAAGCCAAGTTACACAAAGTTGTCAGGATGGACTGTGGCACTGCAGTCTGTGTCTCAACTTAAAAAAACTTGGGTACTTGTTAGGCTTCTTGCTCAATTTCCTCTGTCTCTTGGATATAATTAGGTTATTGGAGGGTTGTGGTACAGTAGAAAACAGCCTAGAAAAAGCTTTGATACAATTGCTATTACAAAGTAAAATAGTTCAATCATCAAAACTTCATTTGGCATTCTGTATTGACCATTTGATGAAATTAACCTTAACATGATGGGAAAAGCTTGGCTATTTATGATTTAGCTGAAGATTCTTTCTTTATCTTAATGCAACCACTTTGGGGAAAAAAAGTGATGCACATTAACTGTTAGCAAAATTGTACAACTTTTTTTTTTGGAGAGAGTCTGAGGAGAACCAGGAAGGTGTCGAGCCTCCTTTCAAAATTTTGCTGTTTGTTGAGGGGTTTTTTGTTGTTTTTTAGTCCTACTTCTTGGTAATAAAGGCATTCCAAAAAGTATGAATTTCCTTTACTTCCTTCCCTTTTTTTTCCCCTCTCAAACGCAGACTCTTCAGAAGATGAAGTGCAATGAACTCATGTTTAATACTTTTGCACTGTCAGCCTAGCTGATAACATGTATGTAATAATTCATGTCCTGCTGGAAACCCGTAGGAAAGAGTTTCTTCCCAATTCTGAATATCTAGTGTAAAACTGTGAAGCAGAAGTTGCATCAACCTTCAGTCAAACACGTGTACATTGCCATCTCTTCTTCATCTCTGCAGTAGTCTTCACCCAACCTTTGTTTTATGGCTGCATCCATTTTTCTGTGATCCATTCAATATCCAATAATTTCTAGACTACTGTGTGCCCAGAATATTGCTGTTGATTTTTCTGCAAATTCAATTTCACTCATAGTGTAAACATGGGTGTTTGAATAATGAAATCCTCTAGGAAGTTCTCAGAATATAACTCCTAAAATAAATTAAGATAGCTGAAACCCTTGGGTGCTATGCAGAAAAATGCTTAATTGTTTATAAAGTGCCTAACAGGTGATTAACTGCTAATATGTCTACTCACAGTCCTAGAGAGAGTTCAGTTATAATAAATAAGCAAGAAGTGGCTGTCTATTCCCAGCTTTTTTCTTTTTGAGCTGAGTTTAAGTGTGTACCTTCTGTGTTTCAAGAGCTATCCTTCATCTTGGTCAGTTATTCTAACTGTTGGAGAGGCAACAAAGATTCAGATCTTGTGGGGTTTTGAAGTTGTGTTATTACTCGTTACAAAGATTATATGAATTTTAGAGATCACCATGAACTTTCCTTTATGCGACAGCCTCAGTGATTTCACATCATTGCTTGAATTTAATCTAAAAATTTATCTGTTGCCTTCCTTCAATTCTTGCTCTTTCAGCTATTAATTACTCTTTTAAAAGGTGATTTAACTTGTAATGGTACAGTATCCAAGAGATACTTCCAAACTCTAAAATAAAATTGGCCAGTGTTGTGTTTGACAGGATTAATTTTAATGGGGAGAAAAACTGAACTTTCTGAGTTTTAGTGTTAGATAAATGCACAATTGCTAGTTTATTCCTTTCCATATACTTATTGGTTATGCTTTATAATAAGCGTTGGGAGGAAAAACAAAAGGGGAGTACTCATGTTCACCATACTGTAGATATAATTAATTCATTTGAGCATCATTATCACTGAATAGTCCCAACTGTCTTCAAATGATATATCACAGTGCAGCATCTCTTTTCATCCTTTGTTCGATCTGCGTGGTTAACTCTCCAGTAATACTAGTACTCCTACCATGTGTATGACCTGAACAATCAATCTGGGAATTAAAACATTACATAAAAATTGAGCATCCTAAACAGCAACAGGACATTTTGTGCTCAATGATCTCTGCTGGCATCCAGTGGCTGGATGAAAGAAATGGTTTGCCCTTAAATTCTGCCATCTCCGAGTTGCTCTTGTCTTCAGTAGTGAGGTTTATGGGTTTGTTTAGTTGGGTTTTTTCCTGAGCTGTGGGAAAATGAAGAACTCAGAGGTTATCGAGAGATGAATTTCCAAGATATAGTGTTGCAGTGGCTGAACCAGCAGCTGGGATGGCCGAGGGGCCAAAGGGCTCAGGTACAGGAGAGGCCCACTGGTGGGCCAACTCCAAAGTCTAAGATCACCCCTTAACTCAGGATGAGAAAAGCTTCTCTCATCAGGCTTCATAATTCTATGTAGATTTGGTCTGTCTGGTTGCCTAGTAGCCAGACACCCCTTGTATCCCTTAAAAGGTTGTAATCCAGCCTCCACTCCGCCCCCTCCTCTTCCCCACTGGTTGCTGTTGTATTACTCCGCCTCCTTTCTGTACCCCTTTATAAGCAGGTCACGGGCAGAAGGCTGTTCTCTTCATCTCTGGACCCCTTTGCTGTGGTTTAGAAATAAACCCTTCATAATTCTATACGGAAAGCCACCTCCTGACTCTTTGCCTCTAGTGCCACGTGAGCTATCCAGCTTAGTGTGAGCGTGTGTTGCGTGCTTCTACTGCACGAGTGAGAGTGTGCTGAGTAGCACCACTGGAGCAGTTCCTTGCTAGGGAACTGTTGCCATGGTTTTTCTTAGTCTTCTGATAATTTACATTCTTGGAGTCACAGTTCTCACAGTTTTCATGTAAATAATAGCCAATGTTTACTTAACTGTTCTTTTTGTTATCATTCCTGTATTATGAGAGAACACTTGATGAACAGTCCTTTTAACCAGTGAGGCTGGAGAGGAAGTAAAAGCAACTTCCAATCCATTGTCGGATCGAGAAATGTATAAATATCGAGACAAAATAAACAGTTCAGTTCTTTCCGCTCTTCTCAGCTCGGTGTGCGAGTGTCAGTTATTTCCTGTCCTATAGCGACAGGGAATGCTTCAGGAATAACACAGCATCTTCTCCACCAAACACCCACACGGCGATAATTTAGTAGTGTACTTGCACTGCTTGACTACTTTTGGCTAAAAGCTGCTGTGGTAGGAGTTAATGTAGTCATACCTATTTCTGACTTCTATACATATTCTTTTTTAATTGCTGCAAATTACGCAAAACTCATTATTGGAAATGTGTTGTGCAAAGGCCTTCTGCATGCTTGATACACTATATTGGCTATAAGATCAAATTAATTAAGTCTATAAAGTAAATAGTGTAAGGTATTTCTTGTTCATCTCAACACATAGAAATCAACTCTTATCTCCTATGCAAGTTTTCAACCCAAACAAAATAGATGTCTGTGTCCAGGATGGAGCTTTAATTCCAATACCATGCTAGGAGGCCACCTTGCTATCAGTCTTAGTAATAAAAACAGTCATATATGCTTGTGGGAAATAGTTCAACCCAAACAGCTCCTGCAAAACAGGCAAACAGAGTATAGACTCTTTATATGTGCGAGTACAAGAAAACAGCTGGTTTGAGAAGACTCAGCTGGTTTGAGAATCAGCTCTCATCCTGTTTTTTGCATTGTCCTTGTAGGATTAAGAACTTCCTCAGCCAATGTAAGAAATAGCTCTGGAAATGTAAAATATCATTAAAAATTTAGCTGGTTTCTATGTTGATTTATCATTACCTGAGGCAATTGCTTACCGTAATATCCAGCCTTCACTAAGAACATTTTCCCATTTCAATGATGCACAGTTATTCCATAGCACTGAAAAAAGGTAGTATCTCTAAATCAACACTTTCTGCAATTAATTAGGGAGCTTTTTGAAGAGAGTCAAGTAGTTTTCTAGTCATCTTTCAAAGTCTCTTCTAGGCTAATTTTATTTTATAAGATTAGCAATAAGCTATTGTGAATCCAAAAATCATCATTAAGAAAATCTATGCATCAGCCCAAAAACCTGGAATAGCAAGGAGATGCATTACATATGGTTTTGTGTGGGCATAGAGAAGGAATTATCTGGAGACAAGTTCACTTCCTTCATTCCGTTTTAAAATACATTTCTGACTTTTTTTCTCCTTTGTCCTCTCTGGATTTCCTTGTGTCTTACCCTTACTCTTCTAATCTCTAATTGCTCTACCAACTGTCTGCTCTGGTTTTCTTATCCTTTGTGCTCCGTTTACCACCCTGTGCTTGTTTTACTGTCAGACACTTAGTTGAGATAGCTGGAGAGAACTGTAAGAGATAGTCGTAGCAATGTGCCTCCAATGCACAGCAGAGAGGGGAAGAGCCAGAATACAGAGGCTGGGGGAGCGTTCTGCCAGGGCAGTGAGGTGTGTGACAGCCAAAGGGCAGTGTGGTGGCTTGCATGCACCGGTTGTATGGAAACACTGTCACCTGGGAAGTTGTCAGTGGCACTTGATAGCGTGGGCAGGTGGAGGTGAAGGGGCTCATATTCTGTTAATGTGGGTTGATGCAGGGCCAGTCAACACTACTGGAAAGCAATAATAGCTTCTTATTGGCAAAAAGAAAAATCCCCTTTGGTCAAATAGAACATGTAGAAAAATAAATACTGTGCAATTCTACTTTAAATAATTTCTTTTTTTTTTTTTTTTTAAATTTCATAGAACACTTCATTAACATTCAATATTAGGTCAATATTATGCCAAAGGGAAAAGTGCACACCTGGTAATTACTGTCCTATAAACCTAAATGTTAAAATTAATGTGAAAGTTTTTAACAAGAAGTCAGTAAGAGTCTAAGGCAGTATAAATTGCTTTTTCTTAAGTAAACGAATACTTGAAACTCAGAATGCCAAAATTCACTGAATTTACACAGTTCAGTTTAACTATTTGTCTCATTACAAAAAGGGACAAGAGTCTAATACATTTAATAGTAATGATTAAGGAATAGGTCTCAAACTGCTCTGGATTTCTATCTCTTTGTATAATCCATTGTTTCCTATGAGTCATCCTTCTTTAATAATCAACAAGGAAAACAAATTAAGCAGCATATTGATGTAATTATACAAAAGAGGGCATGCGTATGTTCTTAGACTAACATGCAATAAGTGCATCTTTTGAGATGTTTTAATAAGAAGAAATATTCCTGTTAAGGGACTAATGAATTGATCATGAATGCATCATTCCTTTATTAAAAGCATTATGTTTTATTTCAGAATACTTTAATATTTATCCTCAATAAGCAAATTCTACATGGTATACAAAAGGAAAACACTTATGATGTTTTACTTGCATGTTAAGTACTCTCAGTGTTGAACCTAACCTGTATGGCTTATTCCCCATTATGTCACTTCTTATTCCTGTATTGCATGTCACATTGTTTAATAACAGACTCTCAGGCTGTATTTCAATTGAAATACAGCCTCTTTCTTTTTATATTTGCTTTATTCATCTGTTGGGTGTCAATATCTTCCATTTGACCATAATTGTTTGTTTAATGCTTAGAAATTTTATACTGAAGGAAGATAGTTTCCAGTCAAACTGCAACACCCTTAAAAATGTGTTGCAAGCAAAGTTTTGCACTTTACATTTTCAGTTGAATTGTTTGGTTCTTTTTTTTTTTTTTGAGGTAATCAACTCCAGTCATGTTGCAGCTGATCATAAGTAATGGTCAATGGTGTCATGGTCCATTTGGATCTCTCAACTTCTTAGGACAATGTACTCTGTGAACTAAACTTTATTTTGTGAGCTCATTTACAAAGAAAACATCTAAGGGCTCAATTCCCTTTGTACAGAGTTGTTTAATATGTGAATTCACTGATTCATCACTCAATTCCTGAGGTTTCTAATACAGGCATTCTCTGACCTGCTGTGGTGGGTTGGTTCGCATTTGTCCCTTCTGTGAGATAAGAATTAGGGAGGAATACAAAGCAGACACTACACTTTAATGAATCTTCAAATAAAACTTCAAGAATCTTCAACTAAAACTTCAAGCTGGGCTTAACCCATGACACCTGCAGCTTGTGTACCTATGAACAAAATAGCTACCTAGCTGATGGTAAGGGCAATACTCATCCTTCCTCCCCCATCGGGGTGTGGGTGTTCCCTGTAAGACACTGGGAAGCACAAAACCTTCAGCATTCAAGATGCTGTTGGATGTGCTTCAAAACTCTTTAGGGTGAGCTGATAACATTTATACCTTCCAGATTGGAAGTTTGGTCTATATCTTTTCCTTTAGTTAGCAGATTCTGGAGAAACTGTCAGAAAACCCATACACAGGATTGTAGCTGGTGGAGACAGCAAGCAGAGGTGATACTGACTGCATAATGAGCTATTGCCCTTCCTGGCCACCACCCTGGTTACATGTTGCCCTCACTTTGACCTAGTGGTACTGCTCCCAGTGTACCTCAGCCCATAGCACAAGCTGCATATTAGCCGGAATCTAAGCAGGAGTTCCGAAAACAGTCACACTCCTGCCACATGATTTCAAAATTCTTGTCTGTATAACAAATCCAACAGCTAGGGGATGTAGCTTTTTTTTAGCAGTATGTCTTTTATGCAAAGGAAAACTTTCTGGGCCAAAGAATATGTGTGCACTTGACTTGGCTTCTTTTTCAAGGCACATAGCACAACATCACAATCCATTTTTCCTCAGAACACTTTTTTTTTTTTAAATCTGATTTAAAAAAATCAACTATTTAAAATAAAATTATTCATCTAATAGAGTCTGGATTCCTATTGTTTCAAAATCCTAGTACCATGCAAGCCTATTGCAAGATTGTTGCTCATGGAAGTAAAGTTTTATAAAACTCTAGATTAAAATATGTGCAAATGACAACAAATTTCAGAGAACTTTAAGAGGTTGATAGGGAGCCTTATCTCTAAAAATTTTGAAGAAGAGCCATACTGCTATCAGCAAATTAAAAATCATTAGTCATATTTACAAAAACTATAAGCAGTTATAAGGTAAAGCACTTCTAGGCATTGATAAAGACTGAAAATATTATTCACTTTCTAGACCACATAAGAACGTAAGGGGAGATCCTGCTTTCTTCCAAATTGTACACAGCCTAACTTTTACTTTGGGGAGCCAGAAATGATGATATCAGCTTTTCCTTCAGTTGAATGAGCAAACAAAAATTAATTGAAGCTGTAGATCTGATTTCCTTCCTCCCCATATACCTTTATTACAGATGCCAAGCAATCCATTATCTCACATGGTCTATGTCAGTTTAATATATAATTTTGTCAAAGTGTCACAAAATATCAAGACATAAGCAACATGCAAAGATATTACCAGAGAAGACATCAGATGTGTTCTTTATGAATTCCTTGGGTTGGTTTTGGTGATGTGAGGGTTTCTGGTGTTTTATTTGTAAAGTTATTCTTGATGGAAAGACATACAGAAGAAAACATTGGAAAAAGATGGCTGTGCAAGCAGGAGCTAGAAGTAGGTTATTGCATGTCTAGCAGAAAGGTAAAGGGATAAATCTCTTCTCCAGACCTCAGTATCTTCTGTCTTTTTATAATAAAGGGAAGGATGAATTAGTTATGCTTTCCCAAGTATAAGTATTTCAAGGATACACAACTGCAGATTAAAATTGTGTGCACTGAAAAGAGAACTAAGCAGATCAGAGGTTTTGCAGCTAAAAAGGACAAGAGTATGTGAGGGATAAAAAATTTTCTGAGTACTGTCTAATATTTGTTACTTTGATGTTTTACTACTTTACTTTTCATACACAGTTACTTATAAGGTATTACTCAGTGATTTTTAATGAGAGAATTTTACCCCAAGTAGTTTAATTCAAACTACATTTCATTTTCAAAATTTTAGAACGATAGGTTTCAGCTGTAACATTTCATGGATTTGTATGTTTTCTTAGCAAATTTAAAGATAACCACAGTATTTATGAAGAGCTTCATCTGCTGCCAGATTTTCCTCTCACTTTATAGTCAATATTAGCAGCAGATTTACATTTCATTTTCTAGTACAGTGATCTACACCTATCCTTTTGTGTCCTTGATCTTCTATTTAATTGGAAAGGAGTGTCTTTCAAAAAGCAGCTTCAAAGTCCACAAAATGCCACTGGCATGGGGAACAATATTTAACAAGCTGTATCTTTGAGTATGGAATTCAAATGAACTGAAAAGTTCACCTCTTTGAATGCATAAAGTGCAAGGGAATACCAGCTATATGCCTTAAGATTATTACGCATCTTTCTGAATAGATATTTCATCCAAATTTATTTTTTTGCCTTCTGTAAATAGGAAAATTTTAAAACGCATTTTTTTCTAATAAAAATTATTTTTCAGGAGTCTTTTAAAGCTTTCATATGGGTAGTAGTACCACCCACAGAAAACTGTGTTAAAATATTAAAATTGCTGTGTCGGACACTCAAAGTACCAAGGAAATTTGCCTGTGGCAAAAGTTATCATGTGATAATTCAAATACAGATTGTTGTATAACATGTATAAGCAGTATAAAACTCTTTCCTGGGTAAGCTTTCAGTATTTCAGAGTGCATCTCAGTATTCATAAACTTATTTAGGTATATACTTTCCAAGGATGAAAAATTTCTATGACACAATCTATAATTTATCCATTTGTTTAGAGCCTCTACACCTGTTACAAAGATTTCTGGTAATCCTGTATCCTAATGAAGAAACCAAGGATTTTGTCATCCAGTGGATGGGCTCTAGGTGGAATCGGGACATATATAAATGTATAGATACAGATATAGATATATATATACTTGTATAATCATGTATGCAATTTTTTGGTTACAACATAAGTTTTAAGACTGACCTCAACTTGCATTTGACCCAGGACTGAGCCTTGTTTGTCCTGATCATGTTTTTTTAATCTTGCTGTCCCCTTAATTGTAACCATTTTAACTGTGGGTAATCTGGTGCTCAGGTGTTTGCTCAGTCATATGGTGTCACACTGTCCAAATGACAGCTAGGACTGACAATTTATTTTAAGTACTTTCATTCTGGAATATTACAGGTTGCTGTTGTGAAATTTCTCTGATTTTTCTGCTTTTCATTTCACCCTTCCAAGTTTACCTCTGGAGAGAAGCTAGCTCTAAGTCATGGTACCAGTTATCAGTCACTTCGAAAGTTATTGAAGGAAGGACCTCTTAAGTACCAAAACCCCCAGAATCTGGAAAGATTTAAATCCAGTGGGCAAAAGTTGGGAGAAAGGGTCTGTTGTCTGTGCTGGCACACGGCAGTTATTCTGGAGCAGTGTGCTGAAAGCATTTGTCAGGTACTTGTAACCATTTAGCAATATTTGCCATTAGTTTGTTTAGTGGATCGATTTTAAAGGTCATTTTCTGTAACTGAAAAAAAAAAAAAAAAACCCCTTTCATTCTGGACAAAATTATTTTGTCATCCACTGTAGTGGGTAAGAGACTTAATGTCTGAGCAGGATCATATACTTATATACAAGTAAAATATATATAAATCATAATTTATTTCTCCAATAAATTTCACAGATTTTTAGTGACTGGAAAAGTATGATAAGGTTTCAAGAGGTGACTTTTGAGACTCAACCTCTTGATAAGCATATACTCTGTTGTGGACAAGCCTTCTGCCCATTAACCTTTGCCTTCTTGTCTACTCAATGTTTTTTTTTCCTTAACTCCTAACTACTTTCTCACACAAAGGAGTTCCCAAGGCTCCTTATTTTTTTCATATTTCTCTTTATCAGTCTTGATCTCACTTATTTCATTTAGGCTGCCTATCGTAGTTCTTGGTTATGGGCCTGGATTTAAAGAATCTGGAGTGCCCTTCCCAGGTAAATTATACCTGAAATTTCAAAGTTATCATGCTGTGCTGGAGAAAGAACACTCATTTTATTCGGTGGGGATGCTCCTCATGCTGCACAATTGCAGAGAGGAGCTGCAAAGGGACAGAGCATACTCTGTGCTGTTGCTACCTTTTGAGATCTTGAGAACTTTGCAGTTTAATGTGTGATATCCTGCTGAGAACATCATACCACGTATTTAGGAGGCTTATATTGAACACAGTTTTACAGGGTCAGCAGGAAGCTTGTCTTTTTCAGAAAAGGATGTGACATCCCTTGTGCAGTTCAAGTTCTTGCTCCAATATCCCCACTTCTACCTCTCACTATACAAACAAATATCCTTTTTTTTGGCTCAGAAAAGAAATAATTATTCTTTCACTCTCACTTCCCCTAAATAAGAATCTGACTTATCCATCTTGCCACTGTGGACAGCTGCAGGAAAAATGTGTAAAGTGGCAAGGATGTTTACATGGGATACAAGATTAGCATAAAATGAAAGGTAGGAAATGTAGTAGAAAAAAACCAGAAATTTGTAGGATGACAGAAAACAACCATGGTTGTTAAAATCCTTTAGATTTAACTTTGACATCTGTAACATTGATTTTTATATTTTCATACAAATAATGCATGTTCCTTAATATGTAAATTAGCTTATAAAAACTAGAAGTCTCAATTATGGAGTTTGCTGCACACCTGAGTTTTGTTTATATAACGTAAAGACTCTAAATGTAAATTTAGGACAGCTCATTTCACTGGCTGAAGCATGTTGGAAGGATCCTTAAACTGGGTTTAAAAATTACTATTTAGTACATTAAAAAATAATCCTGACCCATATGGATAAAATTTCCTTAAAATCTTTCCTTCCACACAGTTTTGTAAATGCCACTAAATTATGTATGACATGGCAACTAGAAAAAGCAGATAACCCTACTCTAGACCTAGTTTAAGCAATATCTCCACATAGGATAGTGCAGTAGTTTTCAACAGTATATTTTAGTCTTAAAACAACAAACTGTTTTTGTGCAGAAACTTCCCTAAGTTGATAAAGACAATTAGGAAAGTTGTCAGAGTATTTTTCTGTTTCTGGCCCCAGAGAAGACAGTTTGAACTGGAACATGTTATGCAGTAAAACTAACCTAACAGATGTTTAAAATTACTTAAACTAAATTGAAATAGCCTTCTCAGGTGGAGAAGGCCGATTAAGAATTTTAAAAGTATGTAATTTGAAGTGCCCTCTTAATACAGGTGCAGTGTATTTAATAACAACAAATTTGTTTTGGTTTGTAGATGGAAGAATTAATTAGCTGATCCACAGATGGCATGAATCTATAAATTCATATATAGATTATATGTCTGTATATTGTTTCAATACAGTGTAATCTATAGCAAAACTTGAACATGAAAAGATATAATATTCAAATTGGGACTACTGTCATCCCACTTTCTGTCCCTACAGTCTTGACAGTAACTAAAACTAGACCTTTTTGCAAGTTTTATTTGTTCCTCTGTTTAAGAAACAACAATCAACCACACCCTTTTATCTTTGTATAACTTTGGTAGGTATTTTGTATCATTTTTGCACTTCTTTGTTTCATGGAGTTCAATGATTACTAAAAACTCAAGACTGGAAATTCGATAGTACATCATCTGCTGAATTAGTGTAGGTGTCTGCCCTTTGCATTATATTAACATTTCAGCTAACATGACACAAACTCTTAACAAATATTTTACTGTTTTCATGTGCACTGGAAAAACATGGACAGCAGGAAGAACTAGAGAAGTTCTTTCAATCAAACAGTAATATGAATAATTTATGTCTATAAAAGCTTTCAGCTAATATCTGTGAAGTCTTAGAAAAAATATAACGTTGCAAGAAATGACCAGTTTAAATTTCATGCAGAAGGACAAACAGGAAGAGCCAAGAGAGCAGTAGGCTTTGAATTTCACATTTAACTGATATCCTTAAAATTGAAGTGTGTAATAGTACAATTCCATAAAGAATTATTTTTAGTCTGCATATTTACATAATATGTAAAGTACAAATTTAAATATTGCTCTGTATGTGTGTCTTGCTTAAACAAGGGAAATCTGACTCAAGCCAGAGGCATTTCTAAGATTAGAAAATTATGAAGAATAAAATACAGCATCCTCCAATATCCATTACATAGTATAAGCAGATGAAGTATGGCATCAACAGTATATTATTCTTGAGGAAACTTCCTGTTCATGCAAGGATCCTCTTAAAATAGGTATGGGAGCAAATGATCTGCTTTTACACTACATGGAGGATTCTGCTCTGCTAAAGAACTGATGTGACATTGATGTCTAGAAGTCACTCATGCTGGATGGATTCCCATGCTTCAAAATCTATGACAAAATATTTTGTCTCCTAATCTGCAATTTGATTTGCTAATACCTCAGGAAAGATTTCAGGATCAAATTTTCCCTCCCGTAGACACCCAGAGATGGTTGTAAAGTGTTCAATACAATTCCATCCTGCGTTTAATGCTGATGCACAGCAGTCGAGAAGGAAATATGGAGTAAAGAGAGAAGTTTTATTTGAATGTTGAGGGGGAAAAGAGGTTATGCCATAGCTGTGAGTGGGGAGGAAAAAAGAGAAACAGTCTTCAGCTATCAATAAAGGTAAAGGTATTAAAATATGAAAGTCTGCAGAATGTAAGATTTTTTTGAAAGTTAAGAGATGAAGAACATTAGGGGAACAGCTTAGGGGTATAAGGGTTTAAAAGTCCTGAGGCTTACAAACCTAAGTAAATGCTAAATTCATAAAAGTAGGACTTTTCTGAGCTTCAGTATTGTTCTATTTTTGGAAGAAAATAGAGAAAACATCATGATGTTGCCATATGAAATATAATTCCTGCAGGAATAAGGTATCTGAAATAATTCCTTATTCCCTCCCATTTGCCCTTTTTATGTACACTTGGATTATAGAGAGAATTGATCTACATTACCTGGGTAAAACATGAACACGTAGCATTCCTGGGTAAGTAAACAGTGCAGATTCTGGAGCTGGCTGTCACATGCAATAGTTTTAAGTTTTAAACATGCCAAAGTCATACAGGGTTAGGAAAAAAAAATGGGAAGATTATGGGAGTTCTATTTCTTACATGCATTCTCAAAAAAACCAAACTCAAACAAAAAAAATTGAGTATTTTTAAATGGAAAAAAAAAGAAAGCTAAAAAATCACTCTTTTTGAGTTGACTAATATTTAATATTTATTTTCTTTTTGTATATTGTTCTGTTGGCTACAGCTGGCAAGATTTTTTTTCTTTTTCTTTCTTTTTCTGCTTTTTTTGCAAATTAATTTTTATATTTTGTGGGCAGAAGCTTTCAAAGAAAAGCAAGTAGATACTGAGCAAATTGTTAAATCCTTTACGGTTTATTTAAGTTACTCTGCAAGTTAAAGTCATAGTTAAGGGGTGAAGGTGAAAATCCTACTTTTGCATAGCTTTCATTTGAATTATTTTGTTTGTGCACTGGCTGTGGCAGGACATGTCTACCCCCTCTCTGTACCACGGATAGCCGGGGCATATGCAGGAGATAACTCGAGCGGGTCACAGGCCCAGCAGTGGTATCTCTGGCAACAAAAGGGCTCAGACCCCCAGCTAAGAATCTTAGTCCAGAAAGCAAATGTGAGAAGAGATGAAAGAAATGCTCTTGACCAAAAGACATGGTTATTATGTCTATAAAAGCCCACACTGTGATCACAGAGGCAGAAGTCTCTTACGCACTCCGTGGAGATGTGTGAGAAGGTTTCTCCCTGGAGCCTTGGATCAGTTCCAGGTTACTTTTCTGGAAATTGGAGGAAAAAGACTTTGATGTGTACGCCAACTGGATGGTAAGAAACGTTGAATGCTAAGTTATACTACTTCTCAGCTAGCTGTAATTTTGATGGTACCTTTAATTCCACATGTAAATACTAGTATGCCTTTTTTCTTTTCATCTTTTCCTGTGTAGTAGTAGTCTGTTTTAAGTCTTATGTCTCTTAGTTTTGTGTCTATAAATAAATAATTCATTTTATAATAGACAGATTCAACCATGATTAAAGATCTTGTGAACAGTAGTGGATTTTGGGGTGCTGGCCACCTCAATAACATGACTGCCTGCTGCCAGAGGCCTGGGCAACAGACAGGGGCTGGTTTAAACCCACATCATCCATTCATAACACTAGCCTGAAGTTTGGGGCCTAATGGAAGAGCTGGCTTTCTAAAGTGTTGTCTGTTTTGAAGACATTATGAGATGGTTATCAAAGTAAATCACAACTGGAACCTTTCTCTTTAAGTATTTAAAACTTGAATATGTTTCATGCTTTATGGGGTTTTTTGGGTTTTTTTTTTTGCGATGCTGAAAGAGGAAATTTTCAACTTCAAAGTGAGGTTTTGTCTTTCCCTTCCATACTGCCAGAGGCTGGTTTTCCCCTCATGTTTTTTCAAAGATTGTTCAGCAAAACGTCTGTGTGTTGCTGAGTGTACTGTGCACCACATGGACTGAGTTCGTTGCTTCTACAGTCCACTGTAGACTAATCATCATTTTGAGAAGAGTTTGCAAACTTGCTGCTTCCAGATGAGATGTTAAGAGCTCATAAAGTCATTCAACTTCAGTGTACTTCAAACAACTGTGCCAGTGCTGGAACAGAAGGGAGCTCTTATGCCCAGGAAATTTACGTTATTAGTGGCAGGTTTCTGAGGTGAGTGCAAAGTCGATGCGGTAACAAACTTCTAAGAAAAAAAATGTGCTGGTATTTACCATGTTTATAGATAAGAAAGACACTAAATATGGATTACATAACCTGAAAACTCCTCTTAAATTTGCAAATAATTTATCATTAACTTTGGCAGTCTTCAATCAATATACTTCCAGGAATTCTTGATCTGACTCGAGTAGCTACTCTATTACGGTAATGTGCTATAAAGGTCCATCGTGGAAATATTTAAAATAAAGACTTCCTCTTCCCTTTTCCTGCAGTCCATTATGAAGAAATGACTTAGCACCTTGGAGCACTCTTATACAGATGAAACACTCAGTTCATTCTGTGAGACTCTCCTGTAGATACTAAGGTGGCAATTGTGTCAGCTGACAAATAACGTTTTTTGGTAAGATTAATATAAATGTAGTTTGTCACCCAAAATTCAGTAAACATTAATATGTATAATTTTTTTCAGTTTATCTTACTGAGGACCATGTTGTGTGTGAGATGCAGTAAGCAAAAATAGATTTGACTATTTTTCAGTAGAAATCCATAATATTCTACCTGACCAAGAAGAGGTCATGCCTTCTCAAAACATTTATGAAATGGCTTCTAGTTTTTCTGTTTCTCTCTGTATGTCTTCACATAGGCTTGTAGTTATTTAATGCTCTTGCTGAAACCACTTCTAATCAATTAGAATGTTATGCCCTCTATTCGCACACACAATCAGTTAGGCAGCACTTCAATATCTGATCTTTCAGTCTGGAGACTGAGTGTTCTGAGATGTTGTCTGCTGATCTCTTGCATGCATTGCTCTTTCTCCAGACACTTGCTAGCTTTCCAGAAACACTCTTTGCCAAATTTTGGGTTGAAGACAACGTCATCATTTTTCCCTTCTTATAAGTTCTCTACCTTTGGCACCTAAAAACCTTCTCTACAAAGAACTTGTAAAACTGCACTGCTTTCCAGGGATATTATGATGTACAGCATGACAGTTCCCAGTCATGGCTCAGTTTGTGTGAGCATGCAAGCAGCTGTGGCCCTTTCATCAACATTTTCCATAAATTTTGAAATCCCAGGCATAAGCACCATCTGGCTGTGCAAGTTCCTTTCTTAAGCTGGGCAGTTCCTAAGTAGCTCGGTTTCTGTGGATACATGCAAAAAGATCTATGCTTTACAAAGCACTGGGGTTGCTGAAGAAGAGCTGTGTCCAAGGCAGCCTTTTGTGATAAAAGCCTGGGTACATGTTTAATTTTAAATGTGCTTTAGTTCTCTTTTTAAACAATGCGTTAATACTTTGCTAACATAGGAATAAGACAATAAAAGTTTAGCCTGAATGTAATTCTATGCTAAAAAGTCCATGTCAAAAAAGGTTACTTGCATTCCTTCTGTAAAATTAACTCATAGATATTCATGATAATAGTATTGATGGACTTGAAAAAACATCCTATGGTCAGGCTAACAGTTTTTTCTGCATTTGACATCATCACAGTTCACTGCAGGGAGTAGCAGGTGCTATGCAGCTATTCCGTACCACCCTCTGTCTGCTGTTTAAACATATCAATAACTCACTGTATGGGTAACTGAAATATTTCTAATGTAGATAGTTGATAGATGTTCTCATTAAGAAAAAGCTGCAGGCCATGTCATTATCATCATATTCTTTCTTCTTTCCAGCATTACTAAGTACATTGGCTTGCTACATATTTGCATACATTTGGGAGAGAGGAGGGGTTTTGCTTAGCAATTCTTCTTATCAATTCATGTTCCTGATGATTTGTCCCTCCTTTCTTTTCCTTTTCCTCTTTTAAAGTGTGATAGTGCAACAGAATTCTAATTAAATTACATTTAGGTCAGTAGATCTAGACAGCGATTGCCTGCTAGAGAACTATGTTAAAAGAATGTCCTTGAATACAATGCTGATAGATTTATTATGTCCCCTGGTGTTATTCAAAATTGGAATACAAAACTATATGACTAAATCTGGTTTCTTAAACTAGAAGATAGCTAGTTGAATGCTGATGTAAGAATTCTTCATGAATGTTTGCTCAAATTTCAAACATCTGGTTTTGTTGCTGTGGGGTTTCTCTTGCTTTTCTTAATATTATCTTTTTTAAATGCAGAGGCTTCTGCTTTACTTACCCTTTGTATCTGATATTTATGAGGGTTTGTAAGGATGATACTTTTTAAAGAACGCATATAGTACAATGTCTGTAAAAAAGGGTTTATATTTATTGTTGACAATTCCTTTAAATAACTGTTGTGGTTTAGGAATGGTATTCTCCAGTTTAGTGCTCCAACTAAAACCCTCGCTGTTCGTTCCCCCTTTCTGCACCCCCTCCCCTGTGGCAGGATGGAGAGCAGGATTGGAGGCACAACGGGAAAACATCACAGGCTGGGATAAGAACAATTTTACTGGAAATAGCAATGAGACAAGAAAACAAACAGTAACAGCAGAGATTTTAAACTTGATTGCTTTGTGGTCACTGTGGCCAAGATGGCCACCAACCACCATTTCCCTCATGAGACGCTCTGTTAACAAGCATCATATCAAGGAGTGCATCTTTCCTAGTTGGGTCCCTCAGAACCTGTACCGTGAAGCTACAATCCAGGTGTTTTAAGAATCTTCTGGAACTGTTTGGGTCAGTTTTGTGATGCTCCCAGGTAATTTCTGGCAAGTTGAAGTCTCCCTTAAGGACAAGGGCAGTTCATTTAGAGGTGTCTTTTAGTTTCTCAAAGAATAATTCATCAGTGTCACCACCCTGGCTAGGCAGTCTATAGTAGAGGCTCACAGTGACATCTGCACTATCTGCTTGTCCCTTAATCCCTACCCAGAGGCTTTCAACTGTGCTGTTATGCACTGTGAGCTCCCTACAATCCAGCCCTGCTGTTACATACAACATCACCTCTCCACCTCTTCTGTCCTGTCTCCCTCTGGTTTTGTCCCTTCCCATACATAATGCTGAAACAGAAAGAACAAGCTATGGATAAAGGGGTGGATTTTGTTTTCTACACATTCTTTCTTGTATTTTGCATTTAAAAGCTCAGCTCTGAGAATCACATGAATCTCTCCTCGTATATAAAATCATAAGAGAGACATCAGATGACTCACGAGAATAGAATGGAACTATTAATTTTCCAAACTAAAATGCCAAAAGATTCAACCACCTAATTTTTATATTGTTTCATGGTAAAAAAATTGAAATTTCATAACTTTAGAATCCATTGCAGTGCAATAGTATTTTTAGTCCTACAGAACCGATACTAACAATAAAAGGTTTACTGTAGCCATACCTCATATATTAAAACACTTTCAGCTACATCCTTTCTTGTAGAATTGTTATATAAATGGCTTTTTCATGTCATGGATAATCATAGAATACTTCAGCTTGGAAGGGACCTTAAATCATCTAATGCCAACCCCACTCCCCTTGGGCAGAGACACCTTCCACTAGACCAGGTTGTTCAGAGATCTGTCCAAGCCTGCCTTGAAAACTTTCAAGCATGAGGCATCCACAGCTTCTCTGAGGAACCTGTTCCAGTGCATCAACACCCTCACTCTAAAGATTATTTTCCTAATATCTAATCTAAACCTACTCTCTCTCAATTTGAAACCATTTGCACCTGTTCTGTCATTACACAGTCTTGAAAATAGTCTCTCTCCGCCTTTTTTGTAGACTCACTCCAGGTACTGGAAGGCCATAATTAGGTCACCCCAAAACCTTTTGTTCTCCAGGCTGAACAATCCCAATAGTCTTAGCCTGTCCTCTAAGGAGAGGTGCTCCATCACTCTAATCAAGCTGGTGTCCCTCTTCTAGATTCACTCTAACAGGTCCATGTCCTTCCTGTGGTAAGGACTCTAGAGCTGGATGCAGCACTGCAGGTGGGATCTCACCAGGGCAGGCTAGAGGGGCAGGATCCCCTCCCTCACCCTGCTGGCCATGCTGCTTTCGATGTAGTCCAGGATATGAAAATGTTTCTGTCAGAAATGACAAGAAATGACATATTTTTTAAGAAAGGAGTTCACATTTCATACTAAACAAAATGGTACAGCACAGTGGTTTTTTCCTTTACAGTGTTGCTTGATCAGGGCTGATCCCAAGCCTAGCCTGTGCTGTGAGAAAAAAACAGCTTTCCCTGCTTTACAGGAGTCACTGTGGAATGACTAAACACTGTGGAACAGGTAAACAACTTGGAAAGAAGGGCTGGCAAAAACCTCTACTCCTAAAAAAATCACAGGAGAACTCGTGTTCAAGTCTTCTACTTTCTACTTTCCCTACTGAACAGTGATATATTTGCTTTGGAAAGATGCAGCATATGTGACTTCATGTTCTAATGAAATATATATTTAAAATTCTTGCTATCTTTTGCCATACTCTAAGTAAGAGGGAGAGAGTTGAAATTTGTGACCTGTCTGGGACTTTAGGACCAGTTTTGTAGTCATATTCAGGGAGATTTTTTTAAACTCTATCACCTACACAAACAGCAAAAAATCGGTTTTGGAATTCATCATCAGATGATACATGTAACAGCATGAAGCATGAATATGAAATTTTGAGTTTCAGATGTGAAATAAAAATACCTTTTCCCAATCACCAGAGATTAAATCCTGAGAGAACTAGCCTCCTCTATATTCCCTGCAATGCTTTGCTCCTACAGGCTGTTGCCTGCAGGAAGTAGTGAACTCACAAAAACTTTTGAATGTTACTGATCAGCAACCACTTTATCCTGCTGATGTTAAAGAAAATCACAAAAACACAGTGACACACTTGCAAGTTTGCAGTACAAATTTGTGACCTAAGCATACCAAAACTGCACAAGTAATACCTCTAAACTCAGATTCTAGCAGCAGTGCACATGAAAAGAAAGAGAATTGTCATGATGAAATCAGCTCCGGATTTTGGCAATTTACTGATTAGAGCTCTCCAGCTTAGCAGGGTTGAGAATCACTGATACGTATCACTGAGTACAGTTTGAAGGAATGAGCTGCTGTCGGAATCAGTCACCGTTTTGTCCAAATCACTGTAAATCTGGAGACCTGAATGCGTAAAAAATTATCAGATTTTGGGTATAACAGATCTCTGTCCTTCTGTGCAGTCACTCTTGAGTGGGTTGAGTTTTTCTTACTTTGGCATGAAAATAAGCTCTTGATGGCATTGAGAGATGAAGTAATCATGAAAGAAATTGTGCAGTGTCTTGGGATAGAGTAAATTTGTTCCTCTGCTGGTTGAACCGAGTTTCTTTAATATAGGCTTGTTCTTTCTTTTTTTCTTTCTTTCTTTCTTTCTCTCTTTCTTTCTTTCTTCCTTTCTTTCTTTCTTTCTTTCTCTCTTTCTTTCTTTCTTCCTTTCTTTCTTTCTTTCTTTCTCTCTTTCTTTCTTTCTTCCTTTCTTTCTTTCTTTCTTTCTCTCCTTTTCTTTTTTTTTTCTTTAATTAATCAAAGAAGAAAGGGCTTTTGGAAGTTACATCTCAAAAATCCAAAGAACAGCTCACAATCCCTGGTTTTGCAGTCTCATGGCACCAACTATGTGGGGATAAAATCACAAAAGAAGTTACAAATTTTTGCAGCAGCTTCTAAGTTGTAGAATCCTTTTACCATAGTTGTGAGTGAGGTACTACATACCCTGTGTAATATCTTGAAGTGGGATACATGAGTGCAAGAGCTCTGATTGGGAGTCACAGTCAATGACAAATCTTGTGGAAACTAATATGTCTTAAATCTTATTATTTCCTGCCATGCAGTGCTTTCTCATAGCCTTAAGGGAAGGCTGCTGTGTTCTGGGGAATCAGAGCCTACATCTTGTCCTGGAACTCACACTTGAAGTTTGATTGTTGTTCTGTTTTTTGAAGGAAACATGTATTTACTTGTAATGCTCTCACTTGGATTGTTTTTATTAAATAGTTTGAATGTTTTGGCACTTGATTATGAAGAATGTGTTACTACTTATTATCCTCCCCTGAGTAAGCACGGAATAAATCTATTTCGCTGTTATTCCTACAGATAATTTACCCTCAAAGAATAGGTAAGAATACCTTTTCTTCTTTCTGTTGAAAACAACCTCTGGCCCAGAGAGATTTTCCCAGATCTAGCAAAGCAGTCAACATTTGTCACATCAGTGTTTTTTTAAGTCTTCATGTAAAGCTTCCCAGAAGCTAAACATGCAAAAATCTTGAAAAAAGCTTGTAAATCAATATTTCTCATGACATCTAATTTGCAAAATTATACTGTCATGTTCTATGCAGCTTGTATGTGGAGGAAAACAGCCTCAGGCCAGGCATTTGGATGAGTCTGATTAAGGTAACAAAATTAAATCTTAAAGAATGTTTGAGGAGAGAAGAGAGGAGAGAAGAGGAGACGAGACAAGATGAGACGAGAAAGGAAATAACAGAATGCCCTGCACGTCCATGGATTGCATCACTGTCCAATCACAGGACTGCTTTTCCCTATGTCTTGTGAGTTATGGTATGTCATTGTTTTGGGGGATAAGGTAGGGGCTTATCAGAGATGCTCTATGAAGTAGTCTTCTTTCTTTATGAGAATAGGAAATATTTAGAACTATTCAGGACATTGCACCTTGGTACGACTTCTAGAGCTTGTAGTATAGCCTCACAAACTTAGAGACAGTCTAAATGGCTTAAATTTTAAACGTAAATCTTAATCATATATTTTTAGCTGTTGTTGCATTATCGTAACTCTTTTGCAAACACATCTTCTTAAATCCTTTCATCTTGCCTAATCTAATTCTTAATAATATGACAAACTCTGGGGGTAAGTAAATTCATGTGGCAGACTGTACTAGGCAGTTACTTGAGTGTCTGATATGCGCGGTCGTGGATTGCTAGAATACTGTAGAACAACTGTTGAGCACCACTGTGCTGCTGAAGCCTTTTCATACCTGAGCACTACAGGCTTCCCAAATATAAGGTAAGTGTCCTGTTTGCCAGCAGAAAGATGACATGAAAAGAGACCAAACTTTGACTCTTCAGAAGCTGCTGGTGCCCCATTGTCCAAATACAGCATATTTAAAATTATTTAAGGTCATTGGCCTAGATAAAAGTTGTGAAAAGGGTCACGCCTTTGAAGCCTAGTGATGACACCACTCATGAGTAAGTGCTCACATCTTGCTTGACTAACTATGACATAGGGTTAACACAAAGGGCCAAGGGTTGTTTAATATAAAATAACTGAAAATTTATTTGAGCGAAGACCACAAGTCAGGTCCCTGGTCAATGTCCCGTCACAAGACTGGACAGTCATGATCACTTATGTCTCTAACCCTCTCAATCCATTAAATCATTAATTTTCCTCTATAAAGCCAAGTAGCTGCAAGTCTCTTCTCATCACAGGCATCACAGCTTCTGTTGTGATGCATCTTGAACTCCTTTTTGGCATAGCACAGAACTATTTGGTGGAGAATTATTAATCTGTGAGAGCTTAAATTCTGGAGTCTAACACACTTCACAGGAAATCTGGAGATGGGATTGAGGTTCGGAGACTTAGTCCTTGGAGCTGAAGTATGAAATGTCAACATTTAAATGCACAGTTAGAGGATGTCCTCAGAGTCAGACATTTATGTGGAATCGTAATTGTGAATATAAAAAACGGATGTTCCTAGAGGACCTGGTTACTAGGCTGGACTTCAAATCTGAGGATTTTTTAATGCTCTCATTCTTTGGTCCTCAAAACAGAAAAAAAACCCACAAGCTTTTCCTACCATGAGAATGTGTAAAAAGTCCTGGGTTTGATTCCATTTTAACCCTGCTGAAACCAATAAAAAATTTCACTGAGTTACGTAACACAGGGTGGATAAAAAGGGAGCACAACCTTGCAAGCACACTATGAAATTAATCTGCACTGGTGCTCAGCATTATGCCATAACTGGTGTGTATCTCACTAACTGAGTCAACACTAGCTTACTGAGGTGCCAATTAGATGTGCATAACATTACCCTTTTCGTTCTTCTCCTTATCATTTAATATTTCTTTGCTGTTGTTATTGTTGTTTTGTTGTTGCTGTTACTATTATTGTTATTATCATTATCATTATTATTATTATTATTTTATATCAGCTCTTAATACTGATTGAAGAAATGCCTGGCAAAACCCAGAAAGAAAATTACAGTATTTTAATCGTATAAGGACCTGGGTATCATGGCTTAGTACAAGACCGACTGATAAAAAAATGAATTTGCATACATCGTTAGCTTCTACCTGGATTGAGGGAAAAAATCTTTTGACAACTGGTGTCAGTGTTAGTTTGCACAAAGCATTTTGGCCTCTAGCAGCCAAAATGTTGTTTTCCTCTCATGCCAGACCCCTGTGACTACAACAGTGCACAACTGTCACTGTGAGACACACAGAGAAGAGAGAGTCACACTTGTCTTCACAGTGCCAAGCTGGCAACTAACTTTGTTTGGCTCATGAGCATGTTCCTGACAGCATGTGAGAGGCAGCTCTGAGCTCAGATGGCACCTGCAGTGCACAGAGAGCCAACTGCTATTCGGAAATGAACAAAGGTGTCCACTACAATTTGAAATATATTTTGACTAATTGGAGGGTTTTTTTCTCCATCAAAGATTCACATAAAAGATGCCTACCTTAATGCCTATTACTAATAGGACTATTGTGGCATAGATTTTAAGAGGATCAAAAACTGTTTGCTTAGCTTGGCTATGACAACAAATCAAACAAGCAGTTTATAATGCCCATGAAAATGAAAAAAAAGCCAGGAAACTGGGGGGATTATTTCCCCAAATTTGGAGTTATTATGAGAAAAGACTTAGTCTGACAGGCAGATCATCTTTCTTTGCATTCTGCCACACTCACTTTCCTTGGGACAGTTACTTTTTTGAAAAAGTTGTCATATATACCTCATCCTCTCATAATGATGGACTAGTACAAACGTAAATATTTCACAAATTGCCAAGTTACCAGTTCCCTTTGTAGCCAGTGTTACTCAAATCTAGAAAATATACAACACCAACAACAACAAAAAATTTTTTTGATTAAATAGTACCTAGTCTTCTATAATTACTATCCAAAATTTTTCCCAACAGATACCAAACTTCTTTCTGTTAAGTCACTTCTTGGATTTTTGCTGAATTAAAATCTTTTATCTGTATGCCACTCGTTTCTGAAGTCTAGGCTAATTACAAACTTGGGATCCTGTCCCATGGACCACTTAGTTGCCTGTTAAAGACATGAATAATCTTGTCTGAGAGGTATTTAAAATCAGGAATTACAACAAAATGAAACAAATTAAGTTCATGCCATATCTAAATATGGGCTAAACTCATACAGAATTGTCCACCTTTCTGTACTATCTAAACAGGTGTCTGTGATCTTGTCATGGGGTGGGGTGTCATGGGGTGTCTGTGGCCAAAACCACAACACATCTGCACTCCTAAATTTAAATTTCTAAAACAAGGAGCAAGTTATGGGCTTACATTTTTCTGGCATAGGTTCTAAAGCCTAATACAATTTAAACACAGGTTTCGAGCTTTTAAGAACTAATCTTGGTTTAGCTTGTCTCACCACAGACAAAAGTGGCTTATTTCAGACTGGGCTTTACTGCATTTTCAACAGTCCTGTGACTGCACTATCTTGGGATATCTCATAGTCCTTTGTATCTGACATCACTACCACGTTGTTTATTTCACCTCTCATCTATTTCTCAAAGAAAGAATTATGAATAAAGACAGTTCTTTCCTTTGATGGGCTTTGGATTGTCTACTTCTGTTCTTAGGGGTAAAACGTGTCTCTGATTTGAAGATGGCAGGTAAAATGGGCTTAGAAGATGACAGAGTTTTGTAGCGATTCACGGCTTCGTGGCATTTTTAATATTTGACGGAAGATTTATTTTAGAGTTTTGGACAGTCTACCTGTGAGACTTACTCTGATGATAGAAATCTCTGTTTCAGAATGTTGTGGCAACACTGGGTCTCAAGTCCACACAGCTGGAGAAGTTAATCTAAGTCTTCAGTATCTGGAGACTTCTGTGGGGAAAAACATGATGTTGAGGCCTATTGTATCTTCTTCCACCCTTGACATCCACTTGAGGTTATTTTCACATTTGCTATCCCGCTTTTACACTTCATTGCTCCACAGGTCCATGTTAAATCCAAATTTACTGTATTTGACCTATGGCTTTTATGTATGTTTGATCCTACTTCTTTGTCCTGATGCCCAAACAACCAGCTTTGCCCCATTCCAGCTCTGCATGTTTTTAACAGACCACTGGCAAGTTGTCTATAGCCTCAATGTCTCTGTTGCAAGCCCATGCCTCATCTTTTCTCTTCCCATTCCTGTACACCCGTGTACCACATCCTGTATTTCAGCTTCTGAGTGGAAAGCTGTTATTACGCCAAGTATTTCTCTACACTTCATTGTTAAGGATGCAAATATCTTCTTCTACAGAGAGAAGATTCTGGTTCCTGCTGTCTCTATAAAAGTACCATCATGCCATACAAAGATAAACAAAAGCAAAACAAATTAGCAATAGACATCTGGTCAGCAAGAGGAATTACTGCCACAGCTAAATCGAGTAAAATCAAGTTACAGACAGGTCAGGAATAATTCAGGCAGAGCAAATTGACAAACCTTAGTCCTGAGACCTTTCAAGTTTTGTGCAAAGCCTGTAGACTATTACTGTAAATGGCACTACTATTAGCTGTATTATGCAGCTATGTGATTGCAAACTTCACTCCATTATTGTATAATACATTCATGAAAGAAATACCTAGAATCTGTAACACAGCACTTCACCAGTCTCAGTCCCTGTGATTTTACCTCTCATCAAAGAATGCATAATTTGTGCCAAGTGTGATGATAACAGTAACTATGTTTTTAAAGCAGAAGATTGTAAAGATTTTATTAAAATCATAGAAGAATCCATCCAGAATAGTGGGTTTAAAAGTAATATCTAGTAAGTGTGTTCCAAATATGGCACTACACTTTCAGAGATAGTTTGTCTGTCATTTTACATCAGAAAAATATTTGATCTGCCAGTTTATTTTCCACTATTTATTTCGTGAATTAAGAGCAGTATTTGTGTGATTCAATGACAGAGGTAATAAATTTTCAGTCCCATCAAAATTTTTTATATTCCTGGGGTTTTTTCCAAAACTTTTTTTCTCCAAATCTTATCTGAATTGAAACAAAATTTGTTCAACATCCAACAAATGAACACATGAAATTTAGGGGATAATGAAATTGTTTACTTTTGATAATTTAAAAATTCTTGATCTCATTTCATCTTCTAGTTTGATGTGGTTTTGGTTTCAAAGTTAAAAATTAGTTTTATTTTAATATCAAAACTGTCTAACTGCAATGTTCATGAACTTAAATGTAAGACAGATGTCGTGAAGTAAGCAGGGAAATTAAAACCAACCAGATTTGGCTGGCAGTTGTTTTTAACAATTTAGAGAATTCCTGATCAGGTTAGTTTACTTGCAAGCATTTGGTTATAAACAGAATTGACTATAAGAATTAGTATCTTCTGATTCTTTGAAAATCATATGTTCTGTTGTAGATGCGGCCCACCAGCTTTCCTGTGGAATTAAGAGCAATAGGTGTTTATTACAAGAGAGAGACTACATGATCCAATTTCAGTCCCTTTTACAGGATATAGCCTAAGAAACAATAGGTTCCAGCCAGATGTACATACAGTATTCTGCACCATATAAGATCTCAGTCACTGCTGAGATGAGCAGAATAATAGCATTGGTTTCATTAGAAATACTCAAGCATGTGAGTGGGAAAATGTAACAGCCTGATGCTTTTAGCTGAATAAATTTGAAATATAGTTGAATAATTACTTCTGTATCTGAACTTCTCACAAAGTGAGTGCTGTTAGGCACTCTTCAATGGGTGTGAACCATTGTAGTTCACCAAATATTAATGGTTCTTTTCCTGCTTTACATCACTTTAGGACAATCTCTTGGACAAATTATAAAAGAAATTACAAAGTCACATGCTGGGAAGGACAAAGGGATTAAATAAAATGACAGCTAGAATGGAAAGTGACAATCTAGGTATAAATGTTCTTAGACTATTAATACTCTTAGCTCTTAAAGCTTTTTTCTTCTGTTTCTTTGGATGAAATTTCAAGGAAAAACTCTTAACTGCTTCCTTTAAACCCAGTTTGGACTAATACAGTGGAATGCTGCAAGAACAACCATTTTGATGGCAAGCAAAGTAGTTAAAGGTTTCATCAATTCATAACATTTGACACTCCTATTTCGTGCAAAAAAGCCTTTTCCAAAACAGTATTAGCTAAGAAAACTCCACAAATTCTTAAGCTTTTATTTAAAAGACTGTGTTTCTTTTCATACATATTATTATAAAATATAACAAAAAGGTTTAAAATAAATCACCTTGTTAATTGGTTACACTTACTGGTTTTTATATTCTTAGTTTAATGTTAATATTTGCATCAACTAGAAGTATTGGAGTTTTATGTTTGAATCAACTTTTCTATTAAAGTGGGTCATTATAAACACAAAGAAAGGGTTCCTCTTGAGTAAGCGTACAACGGGAAGATTATATGGAGAAAGTAGTAGAAGGTAAGTTATTAAAAGCTAAAAGCAAGTGATCCTGATTAAAATGTCTGTTCTAAAATAGAGGATTTTTTACTAAGATTACATCCACACTTTCATCCAGAATAAGAAGGATGATGTACCATTTAGATATTACTATTTAGATTTTTTTTTTTAAACAGTCTTATCTCCTTTCTTTTCTCATGCATTGACTACTCATTTTACTCTATTTGGAAGGTCATATGCAAGAGTCATTATGCCAAAGAATTGGGTAGTCTCCCTTTTTTTTTAATGGCACATAATGAACCATAGATAATACATCCATTTTGAGCTTTACAATGTCAGTATGTTCTGGCTAATGTGGACATAGATTCACATTCCCAGTTCATGAGAATACCTACATTCCTTTCTCCCAAGCTGATCACTCATTGCCAGGATTATTCTACCATATTTCTTTAAAGATCTGACAGACATAGCCCATCTTCTGTGTGATAAGAGGCATGAATATAAAAAAGGGTGTATAGTAATCACCTCCCAGAACAGCACCAACTCTACATCTGCTTCTATAAGTTGCTATTTTGGTGACAGAGGCATTGGGAAGTGCTTTTTCACCTTAAGAATCTGGACTTGGGGGAATGCAAAGTAATTTTATACATCTATATATACATGTGTCCATGTGTCTGTTAAATGCTGAAAAACTCTGATTAGGCCTGCTGTTAATCCTGAAGTTGAGATATCTGCATGTGGTAAGAGGAGTGTTCATCTTTATTATTTTCAGTCTGTATTTCTTTTTCCTGCATTTTTTTAATGCTACTACAAATTTTTCTAGGAAGTTTGTCTTTTTATCACTTGATGGTACCCAAGCCTGGTGGTTGCTCATTTTATTGTATGTATCTTTTGTGGGTCTTTATCTCTACGTTTTGAGAAAAGAAAAAAGATTCAAACCTCTGAGCCTGTGAACAGATTGACAGGAACTGCTGTTGTCAGCCATTTTCAAACAGCACGGCAGGACAGAATTATTAGACTCAGGATGACTGAAGTGATTGTGCCTTACCATCAGTCATTTTTCGACCTCTCCATTTTTTCCTAGTCTCTCCTTTCATCAAAGACTGGTGGATGACTGCAGGTCTATGATCTTCTCCCACTATGCTCTTGCAAAATAGCTTGACATGTGTTTGCTCTTCTCCTACTTCTTTCTCCTTTTGTTACGTGTCTGCAGATTTTTGTCTTGTATCTTTTCCTTTTCCTGTTTTTTTTGTTCTAATTTTATGTCCTCTTTTTCTTTCTCCATTTCCTTTGTATAGCAAATGCGAGAAATGAGTAGCCTTTGTTAGTGCAACAGGATGTAAGTCATCAAAGGATACAGCTTAATAAAAAAAGGAAAAAATATATTGAACAGCAAGCAAACAACCAACCCACCCTTATTTCACCCCCGAAAAAACTCCTCCCCTACACCCTCCACATGCCAAAAACTCACCTTTCATACCTTACATATTGCATACTTACCTGGAAGGGAGATTGAACTATGAAAGTACAGACCCACTGCTGAGTGATTTGATCCACACAAATCCTTGGCACCCAACGGGCTTCATCCAAGGTGCTGAAAAAGACGGCCAGCATCCTTTCAAAGCTGCTTTCTATTGTCTTTGAAAGGTTGTTGTGGAGTTCAGGAGAGAGCACCAACAACTGGAGAAAGGTAAATGCCACATCCATCTTTGAAAAGACAAAACAATCAGCCTATGGTTGCCCAACTCTAATGCTGGAGCAAGTTCTCATGGACCCCATTTTTGGGCACAGACAGGAGATGATTGGAAACAGAAACCTTGGATTTCCTGAAGGGTAAATCATGCCTGACCAGCCGGATTCCCTTCTGTGATCAAATGTGGTATATGTGGGTCAGAGAAAATCTTGGCC
>VYXC01008340.1:530147-567300 GCA_013397175.1 Platysteira castanea
TGGGGGGGAATGACCAGGTAATACTCTCAAGGACCATGCTGCCAGCTAGAGGGACCTAGACAGGCTGTAGGAATGGGCCAGCAGGAATATTATAGGGTTCAACGAGTCCAAGGTCAAGTGTACCCCCCATGCAGGAAGAACCATAATGTATGCAAGCCATACAAAAGCAGTGTCTTTTTTTTGTGCTGTGCCCACTGTGAGGGAAGGCTGTGGGTTCTGATGGGACCAAGTAATGGATTGTCGCTCTAACAGGACATTAGTGTGTGCCAGTTTCCATTAAATAATTTCAACCTACCTAAAATGAAATTTGATCTCACACATAGCAGCTCCTCTTGCACTGTTAAAATATGTGATCTAATAGATACACACATCAATAGGATGAGAGGGAAGGTATTTTTAAAATCATGCTAAAGGTTGTCTTACATGTAAAATACATAAATAAGTATAATATATGGTTACATAAGCTGCTATAAGTATTTCGAAATTTAGGTGGTTTTAGTGGTTTTGGATTTTTTTGAAAGAAGGTTGCCTTTTTTTTTTTAATCTTCCCTAATTCAGAAAAATACTGGTAGTAATATGGTCTTAGGAACTTTAGTGCAGCTTTATTTTCATGAGTCACTATTATAAAAGTCTTCAGGCACTACTACAGGAACTATACAAAACTCCAGTTCTTCTAGCATTCAAACTTTCATGCTCTGTTTTTTGAAATCTGAAGTGTTAAAAACAAGTTAAAATTAAAATTATTTTATGTTTCTTTATGCAGAAATGTTGTGAGGGACTGGATTTCAGACAAGACCCCTCCTGAGTAAAGATGAATAACTTTTTCGTTCTTACCAGCTATGTACAGATATTTACAAAGTGATGCAGAACCGTAAGTTTTCATGAGGAGGAAAAGTTCAGTATAAGAAATGGGTACAAAAAGTCAGTGGAAGCACAACAGTATTTCTCATGTGTCTTAGAGAAAGAAATATTATTTTAATTTCTTTTCATAACTGAAAAGACATGGAAAAGAGGAGGACTTGTGTTTCTACATGGGGCCAGTAGGAGGTGATTTGGGTTTTTTACTGTTGAATCTTTCTTTCCCCTCTGCTGCCCACATATTTCACAGAGGCATAAATCATGTCAACACGCATGAACACCTGTTTTGGATTTACAAGCATCTGGTACATAAGAAACTTGTTTTGGTGAAAATCTGTAAGCTCCATTGGAGCAAACTGTAAAAAGGAAAAAACCCCAAAAACAAAAGCAAAAAACCCACCACAAAACAACAGGTCATAAATCTTGTACATGGGCATCTGTTTTGTAAACTACCTTTGTATTTCTCTCCTGTCATAGTCTGCAACTATTAAGAAAGTAATTATGCCAGAATTTTAGAATTTAAATTTAGGCTTTAAACCCAAATATTAACAGTTATAGCTCAAAAATAGATGGTGTTTTGAATAGCTCCTCTTCAGGTTTTTTACACCCCAGAGAACTTATTCTTAGAAACATACCCAAAGCTTGGCCATACTCAAGAAGGTAAACTATCTTTGACCTTTGCAAAGCTTTACTTAGGCAGTAGAAGTCCTTAAGGCTTTCTTATGGCATCATCTGAAGTTAACAATTTTCAGCCTATCTCACACAAAATTGGCAGCTGTTTAACATCATTTCATTCTTTGCAACATAGATTTTCTGACTTTTCATAAAGGCTTTTTTTGCAGCTAAAATCATTATTTCTGATTGAAAACACTGTTGATGTCCTTAAAGCCGTTCATAGATTGGCTTTGACAGTTCCATTTCAATCACTGGAACAGGCTACCCATATAAGTGGTGGAACCAGCATCTCTGGAAGTGTTTAAAAGATATACATGACAGTTATGGAGATGGCTTAGTGGTGGACTTGGCAGGGCTGGACTCAATGATCTTAACTGTCTTTTCCAACTTAAATGGTTCTACAATTTTGTGATTCCTCTGTGTTTTATTTCAGCAGACTTCACGTTAAATATACAAATACAATTCTGATCTCCCAGGATTATTATATTGATTTTTTGAAGAAATGTTGATCTCATGGAGGATATATAGGGACAGTCACCCAGCCACTGGTCTAAGCAACAACAGCTCCTTATATAATTCACTGGAGCCATTAAGAGAAGTAATTTAAATGTTGCTGTTAACATTCAGAAAGTCTTCTTGTGCTCCTTTTTTCCTGAACAATAATGGTTCTTACATAATACTTGGCTACACTTTCATGAAGAGTAGGTGGAAGGGAATCAGGGAAGAACCTACAGGATATGCTGAAGAAAGCTCCATTGTTTTGAGCAACTACTCGGGATGTAAAATAGAGAGTGGTAAATAAAATAGTACTATCTTTGTTCAGATTTAGAGGCCTGTGCTGTGTCTTTCCCTTGGTGATCCACTCAGGCCCTTCTACAGTGCTTCAAAACTATGAGCAGAACAGCACATGAGCTGGAAGGCGGTGAGTGAGGATCATTTATGACTTCAAGGTACTTGCTTATTATGAGCGTGGATTGTGGTTCCACAGCAAGTAGACTAGATCCGTAATTCCCAATTCCCAAATTTTTCCCCTTCTTGATCAGTGAGCAAGAGTTTTTAGATAAAGGCTAGTGAAACTAAAAGGAGTGAACAAAACTGATGCTAATGCTGAACTGTTCTTTGAACACTTCTAAGAAAAAGACTAAGGTAGTCCCTGGTACTATGACAGCTGCTTACTTGGAAGACTGAAATTGAGCAAGAGGATTAGTAAGCCTTTTAATCACATAGCTCTAGTAACTAAACTGATTAATGAAGATTTTCTTCCATTTAAATCAAAACGAATTGGGGCAATTGCAATGGTTGTATATTGCAGTACCATCTGGTGTCAAAAGAATGAGTAACAGGAAAATTAAAGCGTATTTTCTGAACATGTTTCTCCTGGTGAAACAGCATCACATTTAGAGATAGAGAGAATACGTCTCACTACAGAAAAGGTCACGGAACCCACGAATATTGTGAAATTTTGACAAGCTTTTGTCTGTATCTATATGGGATTCATGTGGTCAGGTTTTTGTAGTGGTAGCTACAGGGGTGGCTTCTGTGAGAAGCTTCCAGAAACTTCCTCCATGTCTGTCAGAGCCAGTGCCAACCAGCTCCTGGACAGACCCACTGCTGCACCAGTTAGAGAAGGTAGTAGCGCCTCTGTGATAATGTATTTACAAAGGAAATAAAAAGTCATTTTACAGATGTAGTTGAGCTCAGAGAAAAGCAGGGTGAGGATATGTGAGGGAAACAACTTCTGCACACATCAAGGTCGGTGGAGACGGAGGGGCAGGAGGTGCTCCAGGTGCTGGAGCTGAGATTCCCCTGCAGCCCCTGGTGCAGCCCATGGTGAAGCAGCTGAGCCCTCTCACAGAGGACCATGGGGATGCAGAGATCCATCTGCAGCCAGTGGAGAAAGCTGTGTCTGAAGGTCCCTGTGGTGAGGGACCCATGCTGGAACAGTTTACGAAGAACTGTGGGAAGGATTTATGCTGGATAAGTTGGTAGAGAACTGCCTCCTGTGGGAGGGACTCCACACTGGAGCACGACATGGACTCCTCTCCCTGAGCAGCAGCAGGAACAACCTGTGATGAACTGACCATTACCTCATTCCTCCCATCTCCCTGCACCACTGGATGGGAGGAGGTAGAGCTAGGAAGGAGGGAGGTGGTAAGGTGTTTTTAAGACTTGTTTTACTTCTTATCCTGCTCTGATTTTGATTGGCAACAAACTAAATTAATTTCCTCAAGTCAAGTCTTTTTTGTCTCTGATGGTAACTGATAAGCAATCTCTCCCTGTCCTATGTCCCAGTTCATGAACCTTTTGCTGTATTTTCTCTCCCCTTTCCAGTTAGATAGAGTTACTTTGGGGGGCATCTGGCATCCAGTCAAGGTCATCCCACCACAGTGTATAAGATGCACTGCTGTTTGAAATGTTTTTGGATTTCAGGCCACTGTATAACTCTGGATTTAGCAGAAATCCTACCTTCATACAAGGTGCCATATCAGTTCCTTGAACACTGGATGTTATTAATCATTAATTAATTATAAATTGTGTAATAAAGAGTACGTTTAAAATATGTGAGAGACTTCAAGATCACAGTTGCCTCAAACACTGTTAAGGCCACAGAAGGAACTTGCCGTAAGACAAGACAGCACAGCAAGTGGCTATTTCCTTCTATCTCTTTTTCTCTTACATTTACTGTTAAATCAAATCTGTACTAGTGACTTCAGCCTATGGTCTTGTTTGCACCTTAATTTGGGCTGAGACAATTGTCAATAACTGGATAATAACAATGTATCAAAAGCTTTTTTAAAAGTTAAACCTTGTCTTTTACTCTGTACTGATGCTCGCTAACATAGCAATATAAAGGATAAGGGTTTCAAAGCTAGTTTTCTTTTTAAGGTGTAGTTTCCTTTCATCATAATGGCGTCCTAATTCTATATTAACTTCCATTAATGAGTCATTCCTATGACACTATCTGAAGTGCATACATAGAATGTAAATAGTGTTGTGTCTGACTCAGCTGTCTCCCTCCTACCTTCAGTATGGGTACATTACTGTACATACGACTGTATCACAATAAGGCATAAGCAAAACCTATCTAAAGGTATGTACTTGTGCATAGGCTACCTAGGAGTAAGATTATGGCTATTTTTATAATAATATCTTGTGCACGCTTGGCTATTTGCATTAAAACAGCATCTTGAGGCCCCAGGGAAAACTGAGGTTCATTCCACTGACTGCAGCTCATAAAGATGTAGCTACTGCCCCAAAAGATCTCTATATATCTGTACACACAGGTGCAGATGGCTGTGCAGCTCCGTTATTCCTGCTCCAAGACAAGCTGATGCAAGCTGTTTGTAACCAGGAGTGGTGCAATAAAAGGCAGCATGCTGTGCTGAGTCAGAGCCCCAGATCATGAGCCGTAGCAGTGTGGTTGAACAGCTTCCAGCCACCTCTGAGCATAAGCAGAGCAGATGCACAGATGTTTGCAGCTGTCTGCCCAGATATGACCTCAAAAATAGTTCTTCTATATAGTTTTGTAGCTGTAGTATTGTGGGCTAACATTCTCTGATAATTAGAAGTTTGCAACTGCTGTGGTGTTAAGGTAAAAGAAAGGACATAAAGGGCTGGACCAGGTGTAGTCGGTTGACCCTCTCTGGATTCCAGGCACCACCAAATCCTATCACTCCCCTCCATAGCTGGACAAGGGAGAGAAAATATAATGAAGGGTTGATGAGTTGATATATGGGCAGAGAGAGATCAATCACCAAATACTGCCATGGGCAAAACAGACTTGAATTAGAGATGTTACTTGAATGTATTATTACCAAAATCAGAGCAGGATAATGACAAGTAAAATAAAAGCTTAAAAACACCTTACCCCCACCCCTTCCTCCTTCCCAGCTCTAGCTCCTCCCACCAAGCAGCAAAGGGAGACAGGGAATGGGGGTTATGGTCAGTTGTTTCTGCTGCTGCTCTGGGAGAAGAATCCTTCCCCTGCTCCAACGTGAGTCCATCCCACAGGCAACAGTTCTCCACAGACTGCTGCAAGGTGGACCACTCTTCCACAGGGTCCTTCAAGGACAGGCTGCTTCAGCATGAGCCCCAACAAGGTCACGAGTCCTACCTGGAAAACCTGCTCGAGCGTGGGCTCCTGTCTCTGCCGGTCTGCTCCAGCAGAGGCCTCCCAGAGGGTCACAGCCTTCTCTCAGGCGTGCACCTGCTGCAGTGTGGGTCTCCTCCAAGGGCCGCAGGTGGATCTCTGCATCCCTGTGGTCCTCCAAGGGCTGCAGGGGCACAGCTGCTTCACCGTGGTCCGCACCAGGGGCTGCAGGGGAATCTCAGCTCCAGTGGCTGAAGCACCTCCTGCCTTTCCTTCTGCACTGATCTTGGTGCCTCTCATTGTCCCTCTCATATTTTCTCACCCCGCTCTTCTCTGGCAACAGTTACAACTTTACAACCACATTTTGTTTTTATTTCCTCTGAAATATGTTATCACAGAGGTTTTACTGCCATTTCTGATTGGCCCAGCCTTCACCAGGGGCACATCTCTCTTGGAGGTGGTTGGCATTGGCTCTGCTGGACGTAGAGGAAGCTTCCAGCATCATCTCACAAAAGCCACCTCTGTAGCCCCCCACTATCAAAACCTGGCTGTGCAAACCCAATACACCTTAGTAGGAGATTTCAACAACAAACAGATACTGAAAAAAAGAAGAGAATAAACTCTTCCTCACATCCTCTGGGAAAAGCCATGATGGGCTTAAACTGCAACAGAAGAGATTTAGACCTGACTTTAATAATAGCTTTTTAATGGCAAAGACAGAGTAGCACTGTAACAGACTGGCTAAGGGACTAGGAATCTCTTTCTTTTGGACATTATTATAGAGATGTTAGACAAATATCTCACAAGCAATTTGGAGATACAGCTGAACCTGCACTGGAGCAGAAGAAATTTACTGATTTTTTGAGCTAACCTCTTTCATCTCAAATCATCTAGGGTGTTGTGAGTCACAGATCTAAAAGAAAGCAGATAGAATAGTCACTGATAAAGACTTACAGACTGTGTCAATCTTACCTTATGAATCATACGCTTATTGGAGACTTCTAAAGATTAATTTGTGATGGTAGAGTTAATATCAATGAACTGAGGTGCTCAATCCATTTTATATAGATTCTCATCATCCTGATCACCATCTGTACACCTCAAAAAGCCTGAAACGTTCTCTAGTATTGTCAGTCTTACTCAGCTTCACCTTACTCAGTTTTCACCTTCCTGCTGTTGCCGAAGGTGAAATGCAAGAGAAGAAAAAAGGATTGGGAAAACTCAATATGGTGTTTTATCAGAGGGGGAATTTGTTATATTGTATTGATGAATACATGATGCATTTGCTGTAACTTTGAAATTATTTTAGCCACCAATACATAAAAAAGCTGAGTGTTCTAGAAGATTGGGAAATTTGTGGTAAAACTCTATTTCAGAAAAAAAATGCTTATTTGACAAGACTGAAATACTTCACAGAACCAGATAGCATTTAGCTTCCATTGCTGTTTTCTGCCTGATTGCCCAGTGAGAATTAGGTCAGAAACTCTAATTTTTAATGTTGTATGTTGACTAATCCATTACTGAATATTGCCTTGGAATAAGGTTACCAATGCTTCAGACTTAGCAGCCTTACAGTAAGAAATCCAGACATGTGAATGACCTGGAATTCAGTGCTGTCTGACTCCTTTTCATGGACTCATCAGTCAATTTGGCAATAAGGTAGGGGCTGGAGATGACTTCAAAGTGCACTACAACTGTGGTGTTAGAAATGCAAATACCTAGTGGCTTTCAGAGCCTGTAGGACTAGATAGATATCAGATAAGCCAGGGTTTGTGGCTTTCTCGCTGTAGTCATAGGAAAGGAGCTCTGCTTCTGGTGTTATGCTTTATGTTTAAATTACTATCAAAGCAGGTACGAAATACTTAAATTTTTATGCATAGGGATTACATTTCTCCTAATATGTACAGAATTTATGACAGAATTTATTGCTTATTGAGCATCCTCTCTCACTGCCATTTGCATAGAACTACCTCTCTGTGTCATTATTTTCTAATGGTGTCAGAAAGGCAGAAACACTCTGAATGACTTGATGTCATTCCTATCTTCACGTATATCTCCAAGAACCATATGTAAATAACTTCCTCCTAGCTTCTAGGGCAGCATCTTTAATTCTTCTCAGTGTTTTTATGCCATCTACAGGTCTCCTCCAACCACTGTATTCTTAAAATATTTTTTTTCCTATAAAGCTTGATGGCAGCTTTATTTTCAAATCAGTTTTCAATATTTTGTAAATTTACACACCACTTAAATATACTTTTCTGTAACTTACTTACTATCTTTAAAAGCCAGATCAGAGACATCAGTTGAAATGGCATGAAAAAACCCTGATTTTTCTTTTCTTCAAAAATTTTGTGGTGGGTTATGATAAAAAATCTTTGTCTTAAATCTTTATTTCAACCATTTCACTAAAATGGTATTTTTTTTTTGAAGAGCTGCTCCTGAAAATAAATGTTTCAGGAAAAAGCTTTTAAAACATAGTCCAATAAATATTATAGATGTATCTACAATATGTATAGACTAAATGCTATTTTTATTTAAGAATTAATAGAAAAAGAAAATGTTTGGTTTTTTCAAACAAAAATGTGATTGATAATAATTTTTTAGTCAAAGTAGTACAATAAACATGTTTTCTTCAATATACTTTGTTTACCAAAATACCCCACAGTCTAATTCTAACCATGAACAGACAGGTTGTGGTGACAAGATGTAAGGTGGAAATATAGTATAAGGAAGCCCAGAGATTTGTGAAAACAGGATTACAAGTATTTCTTGAAAAAGATCTGTTCTTTCAATCACTTTTGTGCTGTGTGCTGTTAACCCACTGATGAGAATTCTACCTGTGCTGTCAAGGACAAAACTTAACTCTAGAGCCCTCTTCAATGAGGTTCATTGTGCTCTGTAAAGATAAGGCAAACCACTTAACACTGACAAAAAGTGTCACAGAGTATTTCCAGACATGAGTACAAATAAATGAACGCATGAAAAATCAAAATACAAGAGAAATGCAAGTAGCTGTCTCCTAGATGGAGATTAATCTATGCTATTAATATTCAAGTAAGGCATATTAGGATATAAAATATGGCTGAAAAGCATTTTTACTGGGATACACTCTTCTCTACAACCAAACTTAACCTGTCTTGTTTTTTCTTTGTGTTTGTCTTCTACCAAGAAAAAAAAGTCATTTTTATTTTACCATCGAATACTTAATTTTTTTTTAACAATATATAACAGCATTCCTTTCTGATAACTGAGGAAGAAGTGCTGAAGTGACCTTGTTTTCAAGTAGATTTATGACATGTTTTCCAGCTAAGAGAAATGAGAGTTCAAAAATGCAATTGCAGCTATGCAAACTATGACTCAGTGCCACGAATGAAGTGATGGACCTCATTTTTGAGAGAAAAACAATAATATACTTTATTTTTAAAATTAGCTTATTTATAAAGTTCAGTGGTAAATATGACAGCTGTTTAATACAATTCAATGACAAGGTTTTGTGAGACAATTAGGACTTGCTCTGAAAACAGTTTTCAGACATGTAGTCCAGATTCAGATGTGTAAATATATACCTATGGCTGAAAGAAACAAGGAAGAAACTTAGGCGATGGAATTTGTTAGTTTGATATAATATAATCCTTTTATGCATTTATTTAAATATGTATTGACCTATTAGATATCAGGGTCAATCAGGGATCACAGTGTAATTCTTAGTGTGTATCCTCATCATTAGTACATACTCATTTATCCATCTAAAAAAACAGTACTGATTCCTGCTCTTCTTGCAGTTTCAGCCATGTAAGGACTATATTTTACCATTCAAAACATCATATTGCTCACAGATGAGAGGAGAATTCCCCCCCAAAAAAGTGAAAACATAAAAAACCATTATAAACTTAAAAATATATCTTTAACAAAACTATTTTTCATGTATTGCAGCCAGTCCAAAGTTTTAGCAGTTGAATCTTAGTCAACAAAAACTAACTTCTGCATTTTACTGATACTAAAGAACCTCAGGAAAAGGTTGACTTGATGATCACTACTCTATTGCATTTTAAGATTTGAAAATGAGAAGGAGATGAGAGCAGAACCAGGAGGGAACTGCCTCTGTTTGCGGTTCCTCATGACCACAGAGTTTTTTGTGTGCACAGGAAGCTTCTCCTAGAAAACGATGAAGCACTGCCAAAGCTGCCCTGAATTTAAATTACCCCATCAGTTTAATAGTCACCAGATCACCAAAATAACATGCAGTCGTATACAAAATAACTGCCTAGGAAATAGAAACAAGTGTTTGTTACCTCATTGAATGCTTTTTGGAAGAGTTTTTAAACTGCTCATGACCATGCTGTCGACTATATTTGAAGAAATCAAATTACTGCATTACCTTTACTCCTTTTGTTTTTTTCTTCCTTGCTTCAAAATGTTACGGACAATTCAGTACTCTGTAGGTCCTTTCTTTCTGGCTGATCTTAGGATCTTCTGTTAGGACAGTCTTGTGCAGCCAAGTTGAGAAACCTCAGTATCCACTTGTAGAAGCGCGGGATATTAAAGGTAGAAGAAATAAATGCTGGATTATGAAGATGGTTCAATGATGCAATATAAACAATCTTATTAATCTAACTCTAGATCTGAACTTGAATATATGCTGAAATCCACTTCATTTGAATCGAGTATTAATACTACATGCAATTTTTCTGGTAATTTCTAGTAGATTGTTCTACCACGTGTGTGCATGTGGCCTTTATGAAGTAGTTTGAAGTTAAAGACTTAAAACACTTGTGTTCATTTTGCCTAAAATTTTGGAATTCAAATTATCAAAATTCCGAAGACCATGTGTAGTTGTAGGAACATAACTGTACCAACGACTATAATTGAAGCATTTTAAGGTTGTCAGAACATTCTGTTGTGTGTGATGTGTATCTTTGAAGGGGAGCATACTATAAGCATAATCCTGCAAGGAGAAATACTTCTGTGAGTTTTTGAATACCTGTTTACCCAACATAGCATAGGGAGAAAAAAGTCTTAGTAAGAAAAGCCTCCTATGGAAATTAAAAAAAAAAAAAAATCTAAACAAGAAATTGCATCTTGCTATGTAGAGTATAATAATTTCGCTGTTATTTGCCACTTTTAAAAGTTGTGACCTGTTACTTGACTAGCTGTGGTAAAATAGTACATGGGAATCACACTGAATCGTATTTATAGCACATTGAGTATAACCTGAAAGTCTAGATGAAGACAAAGGTCTTCTAGAATGCTTTTGGGAGCTAAAATGAGATACAGAAAAAACTCTATTTATCATAGACACACATACACATTTCATGATTACAGTCAGGGGCTTCACCTATAGAGGCACGATCCTGTTTCATTGATATCAATTACAGTACAACTTAAAGATCAAAACTGTTAATTCATTCAGGGGGCACAGTATGGATGAAAAATAATAAGAAACTTGTAATTATACTAAAACAATTCGATCAATAGAAGATCTAATATAACTTGTATGAATTGGGGTTTTGTGTGTATTTTTAAACAAGATTCACAATCTCAGATGTGTTGAAAGAATTCTAGTCTTTTTCAGAGTATTAAGTAACAAATTCTTGCCAAACTTTTGTCAGGTCTATTTACCAATGCAAGGCAAGAGGTGGAGCTGTAGTCTTTACATGACAGGTTTATAGAGGGTTGTTTGTTATTGGATTGTTGCAGGGTTTTTTCCCCAGGGTGGTTAAATATCTCCTAAAAATAAGGTCATATTTATAACTTGTTTTATGTTTCTCATGAATTTTAATTAACTTTACTGTGAATAAGATTATATGTCTTAGGTTAGTATTACAGAAAGAAAACTTATCTATATCAGGTACTTTTTTGCATGTGGTTAAGAATATTAGGAGCTAATGTTGCAGTTCTTCTTGAATATGTAATAATTCACTAAAAAGAAAAAAAAGGTGCCTTTTCTAATTTTCAGGTAATTGGAAATTTAGCAGTCTGCAATATCCAGAACTATTGCTATCTTCTAGTATCTTTCCTTGCCATTTTGTTGTTTTACTGAATGGTAATACATATGCCTGAGTAATAATGCCATGTGCTGTATTGATTCAATGTACTATAACTGCCAAGATGATTGAAATGCAGCCTCCAATGGTCCTTGACAGCTCATATATTGGGATTATGATTTGCATTTATTCCCATGGGATTTGGTGATTGTCTGTATCTGTATGCCCTTTGAGAATGATGTACTTTAAATCTCTAAGTAGAAGAAATCTGTGTGGGTGATGAACCATTTTATTCATAGCCCTGTGGGAATCCATAAACATAATTTGTCCTCTCTTGTCAGTTCATTGGCTCCTAAGTACAACTTTCTATGGCTTCCTTCCAGGTCACAACATATTTTGTGAGAAAATTAAAAAGCGAAAAGCAATGAAGTTTGAAACATCAGTTTAAAAATCACATTCTGAATCGGGGTTGTAAATAACGATCTGAAGTCCTCTATAGTATGGACGTACTGAAAAGGAAAACTTTTGTCTTTTATTCTTCTGCAGCAGTCATCTGGAAACGTTACAAGTGTTTGATGAGGCAGTAAATTCAGGTTCACATGAAATCAGTTTCCTGTTTTATATTTTGAATTCATTTCTGTTTTGCTGTGTTTCTGTTAAGTAATACATACATCTGGTTTCCCCTCCTCGTGGTCGATTAAACTAAGTTGATCAGTAAATGTCCTGTGTTGGTGAAGATTTGTTGATACCTTCAAAAGCAGGTGTTTATGTACATGTACGCAGACATGACTGTCTGTCCTTATATGTGTGTGTGTATATAAATGTATGCATATTCCCTTTCTTTGACATAACTTTACCACCTATTTCCTTATTATATCTAGCAACTTGTCAAACAAATGGAGTTAAAACACCAGTAGAACCATGGCTTTACTCAAGACTAGCAGAATTTTCTCAGTGTCCAATATTGGGAAAGGGTGTGATATTGCCAGAAGTACTCTCCATATGATTTTTGATCAAACTGTGTTACTGTCGGTGATTTGTGATCTATTGTAAGCACAGTCTGTCCAGAAATACTTGTGTAACTTTGATTTTGAAAAGATGCCCTGGTATTTCTTCATTGAGAAAATCCCCCATTTGCAGGTTTCCTAAATAAGTGTTTTGGGTTTTTTTAAACTGGTTATAGTGTAGCATAATCTCACAAGACCTATATCTCAGAAAAATTGTTTTAAATAGGGATAAAAATGATTGTGTAAACCAAAACTGTCTAACAAAATCAGATTTTGTGAATTATTCTTACCTGATGCTTCCATTTGTGTAAAAATGCAGATGTCTGTTAGAATGTTGGAAGCCATATGGATTGCTATGATGCATAAGACTTGCTGAAAAATGCACTTGTACATGGGAGCTTTGCTTAGAGAGCAGATTTTGTTCTTATTGTCTAGCACAGCAAAATTTAACTGACTTTGGTACTTTGCTTTAGCTGCGTAGATTCGTACTGACTTCAGCATGAGCTGTGTCCTCCAGATCTATGCACGCAGGATCAAGTCTTGTGAATTTATGAGAAAAATATGTTCCATCTCTGGAGAAAAATATTTCAGATTAAGCTATGTGAGAAGGGACAGATACCTTTCCCTATTTTAATGATGTTTGTGCTGCGGGTCTTGAACCAATTCCTTTCAAACCCTGAACAATTTTCCACAGTATCAACCAAAAGTGTTCTACGGAGGTTATTTTTCCTTATATTGCACCACATGGTTTACATCCTCATTGCATACCATGTTGCTCTTCAGAAGCAATTGAATAGTCACCCTTGGTAACATTGTTCCATTTATCGTATTTATAAAGGATTAATAACTGTGTTTCCTAGATAGGAAAATTATTTAATTGCAACATCTGTTACTGCATAATAAGATATTGCAGGTTGTTAATAATCTTAATAACTGGAAAAATTGAGACTGGATTTCATAAACTGTGAGCAGGCATCACTGTCCTGTTCGCGTGGAAACTACTTCTGTGGGACTCCTTTAGACTTATGGAAACATTGACAAATGATTTCAGATGCTCATTGTAGAATATTGCTGTTCAAAGAAAATATTATTGGTAAGTCTCTTAAAACTTGGGTGAAATTTGTCAATTTTATCGGTGAATTCAAAATTCTTCATCAAAGGAGTTGTGGAAACTTCTGGTATTGTTTTTTCAGGTTTTTTTCTGCAAAAATCAGTTAGTCCTTTTGACTTTAGGAAGTCTTTCAAGGTTTTCACTTCCACAGGAAAATATTTATTTATTTATTTTCAATAACAAGAAGCTGAAACTGAACAATTTAGGGCATAAGCAAGAATGTTCTTTTCTCTTTTTCTGTTCCCATTTCATAAATGTAAGGGGGAAACAAGACTTGTCACAGTAAAACTTGTCATTATTAGTCTACCACTTTTTATCTGGATTCATTGAGTCAAACATGGTCCTAAAACCAGGACAGATTCATTATATGAGTTCTTACTTTTATTTCCCACCTCCAGTTTATATTATGGCAAGTATGATTTTGGCATTAAACTGCCATGCAATACTGACATTAATAAGAAAGTTTCCGGCTGCACAATTTTTTTTTTCCAATTCATCCCTCAAAATTCAGGATGAAGAATGACTACTACTTATAGTGCCTGTTAGGGTCAATTGCTTTTTCAATTTGGGGCAGACCTTGTAATAATATATTTGGTAATCAGGGTCTTCTCATAAGAAGAGTGTGGTGACGTGCTTAAGAATACCAGGTTGATTCATGCTTCATATCAATGATGTTGGTCATAATATGAGGTGCCACACTGCTAATCAGAAGTATCTATGAAAACTTAATGTTGAAATGGATTTTGCAACCTTTACTCTGACTGCTATGGGATAAAACTATCTCTAATTTTATTAGAAAGATAAATACTACTGAAAGTGACTGGTAATACTGAGTTAGGCAAAGCTTAGAGAACAAATGATATTAATAATAACCTTGGATCAATCTGGATTAAGTTGATTTCAGTTTAAATTAAATTAAATGGATGAACAACCAAAAGTAAGTCTAATTATAGCACTGAATATCAAAAAACAAAAAGCTATGAACCAGGATATGGAGACAGGAGAATGCATTAAGCTACTTCTCAAAAATATGAATGTGGCAGGGGCCTTTACATCTATAGAACTAGACCTATCAAAATCAATACCCTTAAAAGGGGTTTTGTTACAGAAATTCGTAGAAACAGCCTGAAGATCTATTTAGTATATTGTGGTCCCAGTCCAGAAATTTGATTTAGAAGACAGATATACTCATACTGAAATATCTTTTCTGACAGTCTAAGTTAGTATTATGCAAGGCTAAAGAGAATTTCTATCCTCATATGTTGCATGTATGAGTTAAAAAAGGAAAATTCTCCCAGTTCTGGGCACTTAATTCACATTGTTTACAGCTTGTTGCTTACCTAAGGTGTGGGATTGTGGGGTTGGAGGAAAGCATTCTTTTCCAGATAGGAAAAATTAGAAGGAACAGGCAACTTTGTAAAATATTCTCTAAACCCAAATATCAAAGGGTTTTTTTATAATTATGTGTATTACCTCACCTATAAGACAACTTCAGTTGGTGTTCTTATGTGCACTTCTAAACCCATTGACATATTATGGATTTTCATTCTCAAGTGATCCTGCAGCTAAGACTACAAGGAGAGTCATGGGAGGAATCAATTTCTATCTGTAGCAGTGAGTTTGCTCTAAAATACACCCCAGAGTAGCTTGAGGAGCTCTGGAGTCAAACCATATTTTTAAAATATTTTGTCCTCTGACTCAATTTCCCAACATTTAAAAAGTAGATATCCAATATGATTTTGTTCTTGGCTTTCATTCTTTTCTGTTTGTTTACTTTTGGGGCCTTTATGTTTATGTAAAGGCAAAAAATTGAGAACTCATGCTTTCCTTCCAATTTTGTATGCATATCTGTATTTGTGTACACTGTACCCAGTGATTCTGGGTATTTTAATTCAAAGCAATTGCACCCCTCAGTCTCTTTTGTCTGTCATGATGTTTAGTCAGAGGTTGTGTTGCTCCTTTCCTTAAAGCCTTGTGGAGTTTTCTGCACTCCTGAGTGCAGGCAGGATTGCTCCCCAAGGGCTTCTTCATACACTGGATGGTCGTGTGCTCAGGGACAGGTGCCTCTTTCATGTATTTTATCTTCTTTCTGTTTGAATTAAATTCCCCTTTAAGCAAACACCTCAAACAGTGAGACACCTTCTCTACTGCTGCTTCTGACATTGTATTTAAAAGCCTCTTTTACTTTTTGACTCTTTAGTAACTCTTTACTGTGGCTCTATATGTAATTTTCCCTCAGGCCAGGTTCTAGTGTGAGACTTCTCGCAGCGTCTGTGAGTATGTGTTCCTCTGTAGTGTTAAGCAGTACAAAGACTGTATGAAGGAATTCGTTTTACTGAGAGACAGTTTGGAAGCCTAAATTTTCCAGCAAAATATATTTTTCTCCCCACCTCCCCCTGTAGAGTGCTGATCCCAGTCAAGAGCTAAGTACCCATCTCGTTGCCTACTCACTCTCGCCACTGAAGGACAAGAGAGAGAATTAAAAGACCAAAAGCTGTTCAGTGGTGAAGGGGAGTGATAGAGTGGCTTTGGTGAGTACCTGGCATCCAGCCAGGCTCAACCCACCACGGAGGGTCTCATTCACTTCACTGAACATTGTAGGAAATCCTCTAATAGACTAGTCAGCCTTGTTTTGCTCACTTTCAAAATGAATTCAAGGTCAGACATATTACACTCATATTACGCAAATTATAGTTACATCTTTGTCACTGAAACCTAAATGCTGAATTTATGAGCCAGTATTTATTAATGGAACTGATTGTTACTACATTTTTAGCTGCTAAAATTCAGAACTGTAAAAAGGTGTCTTTTCTTCAGGCAAGCCTTCTTGACAATGAAAAAAAACACTTATTTTATTTTCCAAGCAGGTAGTATTGCTCATGGTACTAGAAAGATATTTGCAAACACAAGCCTAACACAGAGAAGTAACCTAGAAGTGCTCCAGTATGTAAAAATGGACCCATGTTATCACTTTAAATCTTATTGCAAGTCTGATTTAGAAGCAATTTTCTTGGTTGTCCCTACTAACATCTCATGTCATGGAGAAGCCCTGAGGCACCTGAGCTGAATTCCTTTCAAAGGAAGCTGAAGCAGAAGATGTACTCAAGGACAGGTCATGCCCGCAGGTGATACCAAACACAGGGACTGCAGGACTTAACTGGGTCTGCAGAGCAAAACTGCCTGTAATAGAGATGGTACAAACACTGTGGCCCTAGCAACAGCTGTCAGGCTCTACTCTTGCTGTTCCACACTACTTGCTAACTTCAGCATAAGATACAATAAAATGCAAGAAAACATTATCTTTAGCAAAGCATAGTGTTAAAATTACCTAAGATAGCAGAGAAAACCAGGTGCACTTTCCCAGAATAGTCCAAACAGGCATATCAGATTGTATCTGGGAAAATGAATAGTTGCCTCAGCGGGATGCTGCATCCTAGCTAATTGGTAGTGCTTCTTAATGCCACACAGATGCAGATTCAAACTGCTTCACATTCAAAAAGTAGTATGGTTTCAGCTTAGGTATTGCAGGATGGTTCTGCACTGTGCATTAAAAACAGCTCCTTGTTTTGCAAACAGTGCTGATGAAATCACAAAAGAGAAATTCTGATCTATTCTTCCCTGCCAGAACAGGACTTCACCAGAACTCTAAGTTTTTAAAGAAATTACAGTAGCCATAGCTATAATTTTTTTTAGTGTATCTATTTGTACTCCTTATTAGCTATTAGCAGAACTCAAGCATCTAATCCTTCCACAGATTCTAGATGGACAACAACAAGAGCTGAATTTAAAGTCAAACAGGTTGCTATTAAGGCATTAGCTCAGACCATCTAACAAACTAGGAAAATTAACCCAAAGCTTTCCAGGGCTTAATCAGTATGTCTGGTTTAAACTGCACTCAGGTTGGTTTGACCTGGTTCTATCAGTTGCTTCTTGCTCTCCGACATTCCTCTCATCGACCATCTGCCCCCCCCTTGACAACTTTAAGGGAATCTCTCCTTCTCATCAGCTGTCCTGCAAAGTACCACTTACAGATCACTTTGTTTTCCCACACAAACTGCTTCCAGCAGCCTTGAATCGCTCTGCTATTTGCACTTTGCCACCCCATTCTGACACCTCTGGCAGCTTTGCTAGCATTTTTTATTTTTCAACATTTGGAAAACTGCATGTTGGCACTAAAAACAAAACACCACTTTTAAAGCACAGGAGATCCTTCAACAGCTTCTCTTGTTCTCCCTTTATGTGATGAGACATTTTTTGTTGTTAGTTGTTTGTTTTACTCCAGTCAAAATCAAGCTCCATCACTCCAGAGTTGGAAAACATTGCTTTAACTCAGTATGATATCTCTCTCTAGGAAGATTCAGATGTTGTTGGCCTACACTTCTATATGCTATTACAAATGTAGCGTTTCCTCAATCTGTAAGTGAAAAGTCACTCAAACATAGTAAAACAGCATGTGCAAACCAAAACCAGTTCCAGACTAGCAACTGGCAATTTTATCTCCTATTCTCATGTTCAGATCCCATTCAAGCACACCTGATTTTAGGCCCCTATCACCTCTGGAGTTACTGGGGGAAACTAGAAATTTGACATCTGCTTTACATGTGTTCACACAGCATAAAACAAAATTACCTACTTTCCCATGAGCAAAATTCAGATGCTTAATTTTAAAACAAATTTAGTTTTACCCCCGCCTCAACTAAATTCTCCTAAACTCTACTGGTATTATTAAGTATGAAATTCATTTTCTGAAGGAAACACTGTAAGAAGGGTGTAGTGATATAAAGACAAGGACGTCCTTCTTCACCTCCTGCATATCACAGAAACAATCTCCTTGAAAATAATGAGAATGTGATTAAGCTCTAAGGTCAACAGAATGAAACATTTGTTCTAGAAAATGAGACGAAGATATCCAGCAAATACAACACCTACCTTTCTTCTTTCATCTCCATGGTAAAACTTTATAAAGACAGAAAGATATTAATATAAAATTCAGCACTTGAAATGATACCGTTGGAAAAAAAGGAATCAGGTACACAGGAATAAAGTATACCTGAGCTGAAGCTGAGGAGGCACTGTGTCAGGTGCATTTTGTGAAAATTAACTAAAACAGAAACTAAAGGGAGAGCAGTGAGGAGAGCTGCAAGAATTTCAGCAAGAATTTCCACTGTTAATCATAAATTTAGTTAAATTATGACCATTGCCTTACCAATGTCCTGATGAAATACCAGTTAGAAAAGTGTAGTCTTAAACTTATTTATGAAGTACTGCATGACTTTGAGACTTCTTATGGTCTCAGTACATCTGCTCTTAAGGAAGTCTGAATGCTCCGTTGGATTCCTTTATGGAACTGAACATAAGAGAATAAACCCAGCATTCTTAGTTTGGATAAAATGTGCAAGGCTTTTTATCTTAACTTCTTTTATGGTTGGTGTATTTTTAGGACTTTTTTTAAACTGTAACTTATCTGTATTAACAGTGTACAAACTAATCTAAGAAATTTGTTAAGTGATGGAATGACACCATTGTCCATTTACATCTTATGGACTTAAATAAAATCTATTCTTCATAAAAGCTTAGGTCAATGTGTGGATGGATTTAAATCTGCCAAAGTTAAATCTGACTGGTTTTGCAGTCATCCTGACATACTTAATAGTTTTATGCAGTAGCCATAAGTAGGATCTCTGTTATACCCTGGCTGTTCTTCTAAATATCATGTTTCAGTGTTCATGGACCTTTCTAGATGAGAAGAAATACGCTCATGATCTTCAGAAGAAATATTTGTCACAAACATTTCCATGCTGTTTCCATCTCACTCATCTTCCTGCAAAAGCATAGCTCCTATGATTTCTCCAAGTCACCAGAAGTAATTTTCTTGCGGGAGGAATGAAAGAGGGCAGTATAGGGACAAGAATTGATAAAATTCATGGTGGAGCTGGATGGGCAGTGGGACACGAGTTTTCCTATGAGAGATGACTCAGAAAAATGTAGATTTTTAATTGTTCCTATCTTTACTCTGAAGCTGACTTTTGCCAAACTTACATGAGAAGAATTTTTTTCTATGTGCAGTCTGTATAATATGCCTCAATTTTCAAATATCTGAGCTAATTTACATCCATTTTGATTAAACTTCTGTGCTCATGGCAGCAAAGGACAATTGGAATTGCCATCACAGGTCAAACCACTGATCTGCTAATCCAATATGTTATTTCTGTCAGCAGTCAATACCAGCTGCTTCAGGGAATGAGAACACATAATAAACAATTATGGAATAACCTGCCCAGAGGCAAATCATCTTCCTAATCTTATCTACTTGTATGTATATCATTAATTGTGAAACTTAAATAAAATGTAGAGAAACCGATAAAAATAGCTAGAGAAGCAGAGATCTGCCAATTATTGCCATAAGGGATCAGTAAAATTGGAGTCTTTGACATACATTGTAGAAGCTTTTTGTAAGTTTTCATATTAATAACTGTAAACAAAGCGTTTACTTGATCTTACCTTTGCAATATCTACCTGTGTATAGACTGGTCGCTAAAATCAAAAGAATGGATGTATATCCTGCTTTTATCACCTTTTTATGCATTTAGGATATTCTGGCTCTCAAGATCAGAATTATGCTGGAGGGTGAGGGAAGATTCTTTCCTGCTCACTTGAATCATATAAGAAAACCCAATGTTTCAATTCATCTCATGTTGTTTGAATGAAAATGAGCATTCCAAACCAGATTTTTTAATTGGGTTTTGGAAAAAATATTTTCCCCTGAGCACACTCATTTTGAATAAATGTACAAAATAAGATTATGCCTATATATGGACATACATTTTGTTCCGCACTAGCATTCTGCAGAGATGTCTTTAAACCCTCTATACCTTAGTATTCTGTACTTCATGGATTAGAGAGAGAGAGAGAGAGCTCTGGAGCAAAAAAAGCTGCTGTATAAAAGCAGTTTCAGCTTGAATAACCCCAGTGATTGTAATGGTCTCCAGATAGAGATCATCTGAATTTAATGAATCCTCCTTTTTAGAAACAATACAAAGTCTAAACTTTTGTTTCTTTGATATAATATAATAGAAACCAAGATGCCTGATTAATTTTAGGGTGTCCTGCAGAGGCAACATATGGTTCATACTTGCAAGTGTCTTTGTACACTGACAGCTCCTTGTTTTTGCTGTTAAGTTGTGATTTTCAAAGCTGCCTCGTAGATTCAATTTTAGCAGGGACTGGGGTATCTGAATCTCTCAGATGGCTTTGGGAAAAACTTCAGTAAAAAAACCTCTTTTTCTTGATACATGATAAATAAATGCAAAGTCTGAAGAAGGTATTTTAATGATTGTGGTTGCCTTCCTAACTGAACAGTATGAGATGCCTTCCTCTTTTGTGATTGGAATGTAATTAACGTTGCGATGCATCTTGTAAATTTGGAAGAGACCTGTTGGTCATACAGGACACCCTCAGTGCAAGTCTGTTTTCGTGTGTGTTCAGAGAATTCCTGCAATTAAGACCTTAGTACACAATGAAGTTTTATCCATGGCTATCATTCTCATTAGCAACCGTCCGTTTCTCATATTCTGTCCCTGTTTTGCCATCTTAATTTACTCTACTTTTGCTGCTTGTCCTAATTGCTAAACCATAATTGCTTCCTCTGTCACTAAGCTTTAATTTCATAGCAGTCATGCTGTGAATGTACTACTCTAGATAATACCATGAATATAGTACTGCAGATATACAAACATAGCAAAGGATATTTTCTGTTACAAAGAATTCGCGAAAGCATCATTATGAACACAGTACAGGATCTCAGAAGGATTATGTACTTTGTCTAAATAAAATAGGAAATTGGTGAGAGCACTTGGAATTAAAATGAGGTCTTCTGAGTGCCATCCCATTGTTTGCAACTGTTTTTGTCTGCTCCCTTATCCTTCTGTTAGCTAAGAAACCTACAGTTGGCAGAGAAACAACAGGTGTAGCAGGGCTTCACTGAAATTCCTGGCACTATAATTGTGTTGCAGACATTTCAGATTAAGCTCATTGCTTAAAGCTTTCATTCTTTCTGTGCAATTTAGTAATTTGAGCTCTCTGTATTGTGCTGTTTTCTTTGGAAGCTGCAAAGTGTTCTATTGGTGGGATAGTCTGATACTCATAATACAACAATATATCTGCAGTGCAGTAAGAAAAGCCCTACAGGAAGAGTATCTCTGAGATATCTTTGTGTTTATTATCCACACTTGTACTGGACTATTCCCGCAGAATAGTAGTATTCAAAAAAATGTATAATATAATATTCATTACCAACTCTTCATCCATCTGCCTTTTATTTTCTATAAATTTAGACAGTGGATTAACATGAATGGTTGTTTAGGCAGGGATGGTCTATACTGTGCAAACTAAAAATAGGTAAACTGCTTACCTCAATTTATTCTTTGCTAAAACCCGTTCTAAAGAAGTATTAGTGTTTATTTCCATAGGTGTATGATTACACTGTATTTCCCTTAATCCACTTTTAATATCATTTTGCCTTAAAGTTCTACTGTCTTTGAAGTCTGTGGTATTGCAGCTTTGTTCCGTGTGTTTTCTGCATTTCCTTTGTCTAGTGAGTTTTATTTTGAAATATTTCATTGAATTCTAAATCACTGCAATTTTCGCTTTTCATTTAGGGGGTGATTCTCTATTTTTATAATTTAATTTTGTGCAAGCCCCTTCATTATCCCATCCAGCATTTTTATTTGTACACTGGCAGTTATTTCCATATAAAGGTAGGCCAGTATCATGACTTAGCATTCACAGAGAAGATTCATGTTGCAAAGTGAGCAACTGGCACTAGAGGGGTTCAGCTTTGAGGATACACATCTCACCTGTGTCAGCACTCAGAATATCTCTTTAGGGCTTGAAGTATGATGGGTACCTTCCGGATCTTACAGCAACAGTCTTGATAAAGAATGGCAGTCTCTCACCTAGATACCAGTAAGAGATTTCAGAAAACCTTAATACATATAGGCATGAGAGGTCAGAGCAGTGCAAAAACAGAGAACCTCTTGCACTAGTGACCACTACTGCTTTTGTCAGGTGAAAAAAAGTAGTGGAAAACCCCTCATGAAAATATATTTGGAGATTTCTGACAAAGAAGACAGTTTTTTCATTGGCATAAAGTATAATTGGGTCTAAAATGAAAAAAACAAAAAAAACCCCACCCACAAAACCTGAGGGAAATATGTTTAAAAGTTCTGATATGCAAGTAGCTAAATATTTGAAAACTCAGAGAAATGAAAGCATCTCAACTTTTATGCGAGTTTTAAACATAAAAGATCTGCTAATAACAGAAACAATTAATTAGATGAGCTCCATATCTTGAGCGGTGTGTTGGATATCTGATTGTAAGCCTTTTTAAAATGTATCTCTGAGTGCATTCTACTGCCATGATTACACACAAAGGAAAATATTTAAAGTAATTAATTTTCTGGATAAATATATATTTTTTAAATGGAGTGGAAGGCCTATAATGTCAGACTTCTAATAGCTCACTTTAGCTTGCCAATATATACTCTTCATTTATATATCTCATTTTGAAATTGGCTTAGTTCTTGGATTTATCTTATCTAAAGAAAACAGAAACATATACAATTATCAGTGTTGAAAGGCCTTAAGGCTTGAACTTGAACTACAGTAGAACCAACATCAATATTAAACATTTTGTCAGAGAAAGCATCTCTATCTGGAAGACCTTTTAATAGTTCCTCAGATCTGAATTTTCCAAAAGACTACAAAGGTATTTAAAAAGATACAAATAAGGATTGTGGACCACTAAGGAAAAAGAAAAAGAGAGTAACCATAGTTGAAGTTAAATGAATTATTTCTTTGAAGAGTGTGTTCTCAGTCTTTGAATGTGCTATCAGAGAAGATAGTAAGTTTGAATGCAGAAGTGTGGGTGGGTTTATGAAAGCAATGAATAAATTTATTATCTGTAGTAACACTGAATTTTGTGCATGGAAGAAAGTGATAATGAAATTTCATAGTTAAAAATTTAGGCTGGTCATCCCATCTGTCAGGTTGGACTCTTTCCTACTATGAAAAATTTTCAAAGTCCTCCTCATCTTCCCTCTCACCTCATATTTTGAAGCATCAGCTTATCCATAATTTCAAATCCATACTGAACTTGAAATTCTTTTAGTGATGGAAAAGTCTGTATTTTCCTGATAGCAACATATGTCAAAATCCTTATAAAAGTAGTCAGTAACATGACTGAACTGGGGAAATTTATATATTTATATCAAGATAGGCCTAATGCAGTAGAGAGGACAATGCAAATCTGAAAATCATGGTAAATTTCCAAGCCTTTAACTGGATAGATTACACACTGCATTTGTTTATTGACTGGACTGGGAAATTATGAAAAAATAACAAGGCTGTTCTTCAGCTCTACAGTGACCTCTTGAACAGAACTGCAGATATCTGGAGGGAGGAACACTAGCTAAGTCACATTTGAGTTTGTTGCTTTGTCAATTCATTATTTATTTGTTTTAATGTTAAAGTATTTCCTAGACATTTGTCTCATATAGATTTTGAATGGATTTCTGCCATTTTTAGCACAGAATATTCCAAAGATGTCTGACATTCTTGTCATGAAAGATCTTCTGAGATTTGGCTTATATTTTCCTTATATTATATTACTATATTTTGGCTTAATATAATAATGCAAAGAAAAAGTAAAAATTTATATCTCAGGACATCACACAAAAAGAAGACTTCTAAACCAAAATAATCAAACGGAATTTGGACATAATGCATTATTATAGGTTAATGCTAACATTCTTTTTCTCATTTATCACTACTATTAAAAAAAACATTCTGACATATCGAAATTACTTTTATGCTATGGGACAGCCCTATTTAAAGATGTAGAGAAACGTACTTTAACTCTTAAATGAATTTAAACTTGGAAAGTTGTTATAGACTGCACCAATTTGAAAACAGTATATGGTCTAGTTCTTTGATAGATTTCTATGTAATTCAAAAGCAGATTCATTACTAGGCCACAGTTACAGTTAATTTACGTTGAATGTTTTCCAAATGCTCATTGAAATCAGTAGGTATTAAGGAAAGATTTCACCTATACTTCCTCATTTAGGGCTGCTCTTCAGGTATGTTATCCTTGTAGCAATGAGAATATTTAAAACTTATTTCAAGCTGAGAAAATGTGTTATTTCCTGTTAATTTGCATGTGTCATAAATGAACACAGAGTATGACCATATGTCATCTAATAGTTTAGTTTAAACCAAAATATCCAGAACCTTCCATTTTCTTTCTGACAAAAAGTAAAGTTTGGACTAAGCCTGATGGTGCATCCTCGTTTCGTGTCTCTCTGCAGCCCGGCGTTGTTTTGGGATCGTCCAGCCAGTGAGGTAATGAAATAAATTTACTCTTTGCATTTCAGCTGTGGTTTTTTGGGGTTCCCTTGGTCACCTGCCTGTATTAATTCACACACTAAGTTACCTCCTTGTCTCTAACAGATTCTGGTTATAGATAAGCAACTGGTACTAAATAAATACCTATGTTATCTAACACTGAATAATTTATATACAGAATGCTAAAATAACAGAATGAAGGCTTGTGCTGAATCCTATGCTTGGAATATATTGTCACACCTCCCATGAGCTCAATTCAAAATATTCCTGATCACAACACAGTCAAGAGAAGCCATGCCACATAAACAGGACTCAACCATTTCAGTCACAGGTAAATCAAATGCAGGAAGGTGGCTTTATTCTTGTTGTATGTGGTCTTTCACCACACTGCCTTTGTAAACCCTTGTCCTTCTAGGTGGTTGCCTCAAAAGACATGAAAATTCCTCTGTTGTTACAATGGATTTCTAGCTTCCTAGCAAGGTACATATAATCGTCATGTGTTTCACTGGTATTAGGATTTAATTTTGCCTTTTTGTACACTCAATTTTGCTTTGTTTGGGAGAATTTCAGAGCATTCTTATTGTTGATATGACATATATTGTTAAGATTTATATCTGAGATGTTAATTCTGTTTCAAGACCCAATTCACTCCTGGGATGGATTTGTTTCTTTGATATGAGTTCAATGCACCTTCCAGGCAGAAACTTAAGTTCTTGTAAATTCAAGTGATACTCACAGTTAAATGCATTGTCTTGATTTTTTTTTCACAGTTCATAGTTGTTTTTCAAATAGGTACAGCACAGACCCCACACACATTCTCACACATCCCATTTCAGCTCTCAGCAGCAAAGCATGACCTGTATCTGCCCCAACTGCACAGCCAGCCACAGCCCTCTGTTGAGGCCCTCTGAAGGGTGCTGAGCCCCTCTGAAGGGCATACCTTCCATCACCACCATCTGACACCTCTAGTTCCAAAATACACAGTATACTGCCAGCATGCAGACTGTTGAGAGAAAATGAGGTGAAGGACGTTACTGACTGAGAATCAGAGAGGAAGACTTGGTATATCCCTGGATTATGGTAGGTCTCTGAAGTATTTATGGGCGTAAGTGTGATTCATTCATAAAGGACATGTAGATGCCCCATGGTAAACATTGCTTTGATATTTCAGTCCTTTTTTTTGTTTCAAAATTCATTATCAAAACCAAAATGTTTTACCTTAATTTTAAAATACCTTATTTTTTAATAACAGTGAATTTTTTGAGACTGAAGTGTGAAGAGCTGTCAAAAGATAATGTATTCTGTTCTAGCTAAGCTCTTTCTGCCCTCAGCAGTTTCCTGTAGTGACAGTAGGTCAAGTTTCCTGTCAGCTAATTTCTCTACAAGTCAGCTGGTAAGTTCCCATCCGCTCTAAGTATCATGAGGTAAAGTGAGTGGAACATGAATCAAAGGCAATGGATGTGTCAGGCACGGGGAATCCCGCGCTCCAGTTCGCAGAAGAGAACAGTGATTGTAAGTGAATCTGCAATGCAGCCAAAGTATGGCTCGACACGCCTGGATGAGGCAGAACTTCAGATCCTTTAGTCAGGCCCTTCTCCCATAGAAGTGAAAATAAATCTTTAGTTTCAGGATATTTAACTAGGTCTGAACTACTTTTTTTTCAACCAACAATGATATAAAATTTTTTACACCTAATTGTCATAGAGACTCAAATAAAAGAAATTATTTTGTATTATTCATGGCCACCCTGAATAGATTGCAACTATTCTATGAGCTCCCTTTTCATTCCTTGGAAGGAATAAAGTTCTTTAAACTATTAGATTGAACTTTCACTTATTTACCTTTGAAAATTCAGAACAAGTTGAGTAACCCACCACCGTCAGACTGCAAAGAGACCTCCTTGTTATCTTAACTCTGTTCCATGTAAACCACTTGCACTTGATCAACAACATTTGACAAAAAACTGGTGATGATGAGTGGTCTTGATAATTTAGGGGTTGATTAAGGCTAGGAAAAGGAAATTGAAGTGCCCGTCAGACACAAAATGAGGTGACAGAAAAGTGTTAATATGTAAAGAAGTGTTTACATATTACAAAGAAGGTTGGAGGGAAATAAAGCAAATCTCAATAAACTAATTGGGGTTTTATTATAAGTTGTGTAGTGTAATCTTTCTTTCTCATTCTGTAACAGATTTTCTCAGGTTATTCACAGTACACATTCACAAGATGACCACATTGCAGAAGAGAAGATCTAGTTCAGGCTTGAAACATGAATGAAGTTAATGCTTTCAGCTCTGAAATATCTCAGTTATTCTGGTTCTTCTGCCTAATTCTGCATTCAGTTCTTGCATATTAGCTCTGTTGCAGAATGTGCTATTTCCTCAGCTGCAAGGCATTCTCAGTAGTAAAAGTTAGATGTAGAGAAGTGGCAGATTGGGTTTCTTTAAAATTCTACATTTATTCACTGAAAAAAGACTGCAAATTGTCAGTTTTCATTGTTGATCATGTTCTTGCTCATACCATAGCAAGCAGTTGACTAGAGTATTTCTGGTGGTTGAAATACATCAGGACCTGCAGAGAGACTCACATCTCTCAGGGTGATGAAGCATGCCAAGTTGCTGTCTTGCCGCACCTGGGTTGTGATTTGTCAAGCTACAGCACAACGAACAGAGTGACTGGGGCCTGTACATGCTGTTTCTCAGATATTCTGCAGAAAGGTCAGCTAAAAATCAGCAGGTGATGTTTGGAGATAACAAGTGCAGCCTGCTGTCCACAGAGCCATAGTCTAACAAGAACTACATGCACTTCTGAAATGTGTTTTACTCATCTTTGTCTGTGCAGAAAAGTAGTAGTCCAAGCTCAGGGTCCTGGGACTATCATAAATCAAATATTATTTGTAATGTATTTTGTCAGTGTGGAATCGCCTCAGATGAACATGTTTTACAGAAAGTAACCGTTTGTAAAGACAGTGATTACGAATAGTCCCTAGTATACATAAATTAATAATTAAGAAAGAAGCTTTAAAATTAGTATGTCTAAAGCCTTAGAGAGGAAAAGCAAAAGAATACTTGTCTTATAAATCAATGTACTCTCCATACATTATACGTGAATATATTTCACAAAAACCCTAAGGCTCTCACAAATGAATACCTACTTAAAAAGTAGATATGTGAAAAACATACAATCCATTGCTACGTAAGTATTAACTTGACAGGTTTTTGTAGATTTTGAGGCAAAACAGAGACAATTCTGAAGAAGAACCTAAATATTTATGAATTCCACTACCTTTAGTCAATTTATGCAAGCTTCTTGCACCTAAACCAAAGCACAATCACTAAAGGTCTGCTTTAAGTTGCACAACTATAATTTGGGATAACGCACATCTAGTGGTATTCCTTTTATTAGTTTACTTGCACAGAGATCCACATTAAGCTCAGAGGCCCCTTAGAACAACTAATGGATAAATACATAAATATTGTGAAACATTCCTTGCCCCAAAGATTTGCAGTTCAAATAGAATACCCAGGAAAACAGATGCTCTGGATTGAGTCTGCACAGCACAGCAGATGTTTCTCATCTCCAACGTTTTAGTCCAGTAGCCTAAATATTGGTGAACATGGTGTTTTCAAAGGCAGTAAAACCTTGTCTCTTGCACAGTATTGAACTCCAGTCAGATCTAAAAGTAGAGGTAAGGGGCTAAAAAATCCCGGTTCATGGGAATATGGGTATGAGGACAGCTCTTTCAGATCAGGACCAATAGGCTTTACCCTTGACACAATATAAATCAATACAATAGTCCAGACTGTGCCCCATGGAGCAGCCTCCAAATTCTGATCAACTTAGGCCTTTTTTCAGTTAGATATTTCTCTCTGACTAGATAAATTTTATTTTTGATATTTCTATTCTTTTCTTAATTAAGATAAGGTTATTTTAAAGTGGGTTTTAGTACTGATGTTCTCCATTTTCTATTCTTTCCTGTTCTTTCAAGTGATACTTACATGGTAGATGCATAATGAAAACAGTCAATGTTCTTTCTGGATAAATGTAAACAACTCCTACACTACCCTGCTAATATTAATTGCATTGTTATGTTGCCTGAAGACACACTTAACTGGCTCATAAAACCAATGCTGCCAGAAAATACTTGCTATCTCTCTTGCAAAAAAACCCAAAAAATAACAACCCTGGTGATTTTCCTACATGGCTCATCTACTTTTCTCTCCCTAGACTGTTCTTTTATGAAACAAATCTAAAGCTAAAATTTTCCCTTGTTTCTTGCATCCCATCCTACTATTTTTATACATCAGACTCAATAATGCTGATCTTATCTATCTTGTCTAAGTTATTCGGATACTTGTCATTTAAAGCCTATTCCCAATTATTTTGTTTACTTGGTGAACAAAACCTTTATTATTCCTGAACTGTGAAGAAAGGAGAATCAAGAAACACATGGTAAAAGTCCTACTGCAGGAAACAAGGTCGAGTTACACGGGTGATGTTCAATAACAAACTGAATTTTTGCATAGATATTTGTCATTCAGTAATTATTGGGGGTATTATACATAAAAATGTTATTTACTCTGTATAGAATTATCCTAGTTTTAGCTGGGACAGAGCTCACGTCATTGCCAGGGGCAGGAGAAAGGGACTCTGAAGTTTGGATTTTAAAGATGATAAACCATCGGAACCATGAGGGGACAAAACTTTCCCAAGTGGACTCTCAATAAAAGGTCACCTTGTTCACAGTGACAAGCTAGCACAGTTCAGCAGGGAAGCCAAGATAAGGAAAATGGGAAGGCTGTTCATTCAGTGGAAACGCACCTGAAGATTTAACGCAGGGCTGAGTCATCTTGCTGTGAATCTGCAGAGATCAGTGACGTAGTGAAACAGAGACACTCATCTCAGACACTGCTACATGGCTGCAAGTTTATGACCGTGTAGTCATGGGTAAATGTTGGAAGCCCCTAAATAACTAGCAGTTCACTGCAAGACTAGCAACACAATTCTTTGCATTTTGGACTGTGCCAGACCTGGAAAATGAATGGGCACAAGAGAGAAGGGCTCACTTGAAACTGTTCTTCTGTTTAACAATCAACAGCACTGATAGGAAAACTGAGGAAAAGCAAACATCAGTAAATGTGTTGTAGCTAACTCTTCTTGGTTTCAGTTAGTTGATATTTGGGGTGCACAAATGAGGAAACATGTCCTGTCAAAGGAAACTGGGAAGCATGCTTTGGGTTTTTTAAGAATTTCATTTAGGGCCTTCAGCATACCTGTACAACAATTTTGTGTCTATTGCTGGCCCCATAAGATCGCTGTGTGAATTAATCTCTACTATTGCCACAGTTTTAACTGCAGCAGAGGAATATAAAAAATTGAGGAACTATGAGCAGAGTGGAAACATAGCCAGTAAAGACAAGTACCAGCCTGCTTGGAGTGTGGATGTGTTTCTGTAGTACTTTTGGTGCCACTCTTGGAACTGAAACTTCAAGCTCTTCCACTGCACATATTCACAGCTGTAGTGGGTTGATCCTGTCTGGATGCCAGGCACCCACCAAAGCCACTCTATAGCTCCCCTGCACCTCTGAACAGGGGAGAGAAAACATAACAAAGGGTTCATTAGCTGAGATAAGAACCAGGAGAGATCAGTCATCAAACACTGTCTTGGGCAAAACAGACTAAAATTAGAGATACTAATTGAATTTATCATTAATAAAATCAGAGCAAGATAAGCAGAAGCAAAGTAAAACCTTAAAACGCCTTCCCACACCCCTCCCTCCTTCCCAGCTCTATCTCCTCTCCCCAGCAGTGCAGGGAGACAGGGAATGGGGGTTATTCTCATTTTTTTTATTCTTCTCACTTTTTCTGGAAGAGAAATTCAGGATCATAAAAAACTACTTAATGTTTATCTAAGAAAGCCATTTAACCATATTGAAAAATTTTAACAAAACTTAAATGTTATGTGTGATTTGGTTTTAATTAATTGGCTTTTATATATGATCAGCCACCTGTAGTTTCATTGTTTAATGTATTGCTGTCAGCTCTAATTCTCAATTTTCTTTTAGGGTTCAAGTCTTCATCCAGTGTGCTTTGTTACTTTATTGTGACGCTAGGCCAGAATTTCTGTTCATCAAAGCAAGAATGGGAAATCTAATTGCAGACCTGCCTGTTGTTTCAAAAAGCAGTTTAAATATCAATAAATTAGGAAAGTAGTCTCTAACAATGAATGCCATATATTCCTACTCTTTACCTCTTTCCCCTTCCATATTTTAAAGCATGACTCGGTAGAGTTGAGAAAAATATTACCTTGGATTTGTCTATTATTCCAATGAAGTAATTTGCAATACTTTAATATAACAGAAATGGGTTTCATATATTTTTAATTCATAAATATGCCAGTATTTAGGTGACAAGACAAGATCTGTATCTTGAGAAGGTTTCAAAAGTGTGTAATCCCTGGATTATATGTTAACACAGGAAAAAAAAATGGGAAAGATGTGAGCCATTTCAATTATTTTGCCACAAGTTTTGTAGAGGGCAAAACCAGCCAAGCCAGAAAATACAGAATAAGAAAGAGAATAATATGACCATTACAATGATATGCTAACTGAAAGGATCGTGGGGAACAGGAATAGATTTTCTATGTACAATGGGAAAGAAAAGGAAACAGAAGGAAGAGAACACTTCAGGTTAAGGAGGGTTTCATTAGTTAAGTTCAGAAAATGAATTGAAAAAGCTAACACCTTTTTTTAAAATATAGTAAAAAAAAAATCATTCACAGAAAATATATTTGATTAAATATAATACGGGACCTGTAATTAAAAACTTTGAGTGGTAGAACTAAAAAAGAAGAAAATTGAAAAGATGAGAAAATACATGTTTATAATAAATGCAGCAGCTAGAACAGTCACAGACTAGGCTGTTAAATGTAATTGCATTGTTGCTAGAAAAGGAAATATTTTTCCTTTTTAAGACACTTTATATGAGGTTATCTATGATGATTTTATACTAACTGATTCAATTCACATAAAATACTTTAAAGCTGTAAATATTTCTTAGTGAACACAAATATCAGCAGATCATGCTGAATTCAGTTTTAGCTGATGATCAGCAGTCAATAAAAGATCAAATTTTAAAATCTTTGTAGTGATCAACTGCTGTAGCAGAAATAAACATGGATAAATTAATAGATTTCAACAGGAGTAATAAGCAGAAATAATAAAGTATCTTTCTTTTAGCCAGAAATAATTGAGATCACAAACAATTTCTTGTGGTTAGATTTGAAATGCCAAGAACTGGTGGGAGAAAACAAAGGGTTTAAAAATGAAGGACAGTTTGAAATACAGGTGTGAACACACAGAGCTTGTCATAAGATGTCTGGACCTCTGGCCCCATCTCACAAGAGGGATTTTACCGAGGTGTTGTGCAGTGTTAGACTTTTTGATGTTACCATGACCCACCACTGTGCCCCTTAGTTGTAGCAGGAAAATCAAATGTGCTAATGCTTAACTCACACAACAGTGAAATAGCCAAAACTGCTGAGGAATGAGTTTTAAGGCAGCACATTTACTTCTGTTATAGCTCACTGTGCACAGCACTAGCTAAATCTGACAAAGAGCATGGCTTAGGTGAATGTATTTACTGCAAGATGCAGCAGCTGAAAAGCCAACAGTTTGAGTCCACCAATACTGCTGTGATAAATTTTGGATGGAGAGGAAGGGAGGACACCAAGAATGACAATGTTATAAATCAGCGAAGCTACACATGCCAGAAATTGTGAGAAAATATAAACCTCTAAACTTATATCTGGATAGTTCATGATGAAAAAGGGAATCCAGTCATGTTTGAAAACATTACTTATCGCTGCTGTAGACCGTTTCCTTTGCAAATTTTGCCAAAAAGTAGTGTTCCCTCACTTGTTTCAAAAATTTTCAGGTTCTCTGATCTTCTCCCACTCCCCATTTCTGTGGAGAAAAAAGGCTGTATGTAGTTACAGGTCATAAGATATCTGGACCTCTGGCCCCATTTCACAAGAGGGATTTTACTGAGATGTTGTGCAGTGTTAGATTTTATAATGTTGCCATGACCCACCACTGTGCCCCTTAGTTGAAGCAGGAAAATCAAATGTGTTAATGTTTAGCTCACGCAACAGTGAAACAGCTGAAACTGCTGAGGAATGAGTTTCAAGACAACACATTGCTTAAATGTTCAGGAGTTCATTTTGGTGGCAGCTCTATTGCAGTCAACATGTTAGCTCTTAAATATTTTGGTCAGATACCCTTTCAGTGGCCTTTATGATTCTGATTATTATGTATTCTCCTTGTCTTATTTTGGGGGTCAGTTTCTGCCTTTCAAAGCATATGACATATTCATAGCAGATCAACTGTTGCACTTTCCAGCAGTTTGTAAGACAAGTTCATGATACCTTTTCTGTTACCCTGTCATATTCTCTCCTTTGAGAGAACAGTGTTTTATAAACATAGTGTTTCATTGATACTTAAATTCATTTACCTTTGTGGCCATAGCTGAAAACACTGTAGAGGAAAGAATCACATTTACAGATAGGTTTTACTCAAGATTTCAGAATAAATTATAGTTTCACAGAGATCAAATTCTCCAAAATATAACTGGTCTTTTTTATCTGATTTTTTCCTGCCTAGGTTAAAGGCAATGCTATTACAAAAAATAACTGTCAGCCTTTTTATAGAGATTTCCATAGCCTTTCTATTAATTGGTCATAAAGCCACAGAGCTCAGGAAATATTTCAACTTTATTATTAATTCTTTGCACAAATTTATGAAAGAGCAAATATTAAGCAGAATGACATAGATTATGATTTTGCTAGCCCTCTGTTGGGGTAATATAAAGACCAGTATCAGATAAAGTAAATATTCTGTCTGTCCTTAAGAAGTTCATCTTGTTGGTATTTTGTACCACTGCAGTACTAACTGGAATCAAGTGTGAACATTTCCTCTGCTGTACAGTAAAAGCTTCCTTTAAATATTGCAATGCCTACTTGAGAATTAAAGTAGCAATATTAAGAAGTCTGTTCTTGTAAAACCAGTACCAATAGATACAAGTCCAGCTGTAGCATACAAAATAGAGGAAATATCAGCTGCTACACACGGAGGTCAGCTCAGAATAAGTTTCCATATAGCCTGCACTATCAGCTCTCTGCTCTGGGGGACCAATTGTGCAGAGCAAGAAACCGTGTCTGTAGAAGGTGTGTTCATGTATGACAGGAGAATGATAATTTTTTTGAGAAGGATTCACTTCACAAAATGATATCACATACACTGAATAAAATATGTTTGTCAGGCATCTGTTTTCTTGCTTTAGCAAGTTGAAAATGCTGAATGCTATTTGGATGCTGACCCAAATAATGCATTTATGGGCATATAGAAACCAGCTTAGCATCACCTTCTACACATGACAACACCAATATTTCATTTCTCCTGATTTACCTCAATGTGAAACAACCCTTTGGACTCCAAACAGTGGAAGCTCATGAGTTTTTGGTGGCTACAATGAAGAGTAACTGGCATCCACTAAGAAAGCAGACAAATTAGCTGTTTCTAGTTATTTGTGTCATGTCTGCCATTCTTAATGTAGTAAGCAAATGAATATTTTTTCCCTCTTTGCCTCACCTATAGCAACAGAAAAGGACTGATGGAATAAACAAAGATGGTAAGAGCTCAGAAAAAATTATGTATGGGAAGCCAAACTGATGAGACCTCAGCAGCCATGTTGTAGTCTCCTTGGTTTGTACCCTGCCTGAATTCCACCAATTCAGCTTTTAGAGATGCAGGATCCATCCACCCTGTGTTGTTCTCACTGTCTGGAAGTTGATCCTAACATTTCGCTGCTTTTCTCATGCAGTGAATGCCTACCCAAAATGTGAACACATATGCAAATACAGGATAAATATTACTTTTGACTTTACCTTTCATAAATCAATAAAACTAGTCTGTCACCACAGACTGCTTCAGGGAGCTTAGCATTTGTCTATAAGAGCAAATTTTTAAGAGTGCCTAGGGAAGTCTGGGAGAGTGATAAGTGGCATGAACTGTAGCTGTCCCTGAAAGCAGGCTTACAATAGAACAGCGATGCAGCTGCAGACAGATCATTATCAGACCCTTCAGAGCTTCTGGTGAAGCAGCAATGTGAAAGTGTTCTCTTTGCTATATTGTGCTTTCCTTGTGTAGAGTGCTTTCCTGGGTATTGCTGCTTACCAGAAGACTCTTCTTCATACTGGAACAATCCTGTTGGGAACTGGACACTTCTAGACCGTCTTAGAATCCATTTTTAGGTGTTTCCACTTTCCCATTTTCACTCCAAAAATTACTGGTAACAGCTCACCAAATTCAAAATACCCAACATGCTTTTGCATGAATAGAAACCTCTACATAGGTTTAATAAGACGATGAAATACAAGAACTAAAAATACATTAATTTTGTTTATCAATGTTTCAGTTTGCTTTAAAAATTTGTTTTGTCATATAAGCATTGAGTTAAAATATAATAGACTCTTCATGGTCTTTGTAAGAAAAGACTGGTTCTTTTGCAGTCATTAGTCATCAGGTTTTCTTCACACAACTGAGTCAAGGCTTGGAGGGGAGCTCATTTCCTATTATACTCTGTAAACCTCTTCAGGTTGAGACAATGACTGGAAAGGAATAAGAACAGTTTTTCAGACTCCAAATACTTTTAATTTCTCTCCACCTCTCCTTCCAGTTGGAAATATTTAGCTTCTATTTCAGGGTAAACACTCTTTACATTCATATGTATATACAGAAGGCTATAATTTCACAGCCACTCTTTAAAAAGCACGTAAAAAATTCATGCAGAGTTCATGCATACAACTTTTTACCCACGTTTTGATTAGGAGCACAAGAAAAAAAAAATCATGCTGGGGTAATGATATGCTTGAGGTCTGCTGGTGGTTTTGACTTTAAGGAATACTCTGTAGTATATTTACTTCTCTTAAATAAACAACTGCAGAGTGAAAGTATGAGATCTCCGGTTTTCCAAGAAAAACCTCACGGGGATGGGAAGGAGAGGAGAGGAGAGGACACAATACAGGGTGGTGGGGGAGCAGATAGCAGGGATGGAGATGGTGGAAAGAACCACGGGGTTTTCAGTGGGTTTTTACTCCCATCTTTTCTTTTTCACTGTCATGACCTCCTACTCTTTAATGGCCAGATCACTGCTTCATTTCACTGCAGAAATCATTCTCAGTACCTTTTTCTCAGTAAGAGAGGAAAGTTGTCTGTGTTAAAGTGGCCATTTAACATCTGGCTTGGTGAAAGCCACTGCCCATCTGTCTGATCAGTATTTTACTTCCATTTAAATTTTTGCTGACATGGCACTCTCTTAAATACCTGAGGAAATTGAAAGCCCAGACCTTGACATAGCATTCTGTCACTGCTTTGCAAGCATTTGACCCTAGGAGTGATTTTAAAAATATTCCTTTCAGACAGCATGTGAAATATACTTTTCTTCTGGAATCTAAATGTGTAGATAGGTCTTTTACAGATGATATGTCACATCTGATCAGATACTTAGTGCATGATGCATTAAATAAATTATCAAAGGAATAACCCTGTAATTCTGAAAGAAACTTAGCTTCCTATGTTTATTTTACAGGGTAAAGGATCTTCAAAATCAAGAATTTTGTCAGTGTGGAGCAAGAATTACCCCACTCATCGTTGTAAGCTTCCTCCTTCTTTCAGCACTAACCTATGCTAGCTGGTGTTGGCTTCTTTATGAAGTACAATCAGAAATTCTTAGTTTTGTATAAAGGTGAAGTTCTGTTTTCTCTTAATAAACAATGCATAGTAAAGTAAAATCAGCCTAATGAGTCAAAATTCTGGTTTGATTTTTTGTAAGAACATGTGCTAGAGTATGTGTAGCCTCAAGGAATGAATGAAGCAATTAAGCTGCTCTATTTTGTATATTCCAATAATATGAATTTACCAATATACTATATTGTAAGGAAATGAAATAACACTTTTTTTTTTTTTTTT
>VYXC01008340.1:567324-620398 GCA_013397175.1 Platysteira castanea
TTTTTTTTTACAACAGGAGATTGTACATATTAATTGTGACTTTAGTTTAAGTGGTAGCCTAACATCTGAAAGAGGTAAACCTGAAACAATATGGGGATCTTACCTGAAACTTCCACCTTTTACTAAAAAGTCTGCCTGTACAACTTTTTCGTCACAGACAAGGAGAAATTACCAATCAGCTTATGCTGGGAGCTACAAAGTCCTCAAATATGTGCAGTTTAGGAAAGTGCACTTTCTTTCGTATGGTTTCTCTGGTGGTTTTGAGTTTTTATATTTCCGAATGTCAGAGCAACACGGCTATGCTCACATGATGTGCTCCAGCTGTCAAACTAACGGCAAGTCCTAATTATGAGATTTTTTGGTTGATCCCATGTGACTGGATTTTCAAAACAGAACAGAGGTAATGAGGTACTGAAGATCAGTAAGTCATTTTCTGCTGGTCAGAAAGGAGCAACACAAATGGACATTGTTGGAATACAATCAAAATATAAAGTCTTTTCCTGTCATCAAGCATGCAGTGTGTGTGCTGCATATTTCAGAGCACAGCACTAAATTCAAAACTTCAAAGAATGCTATTTGCATAATTTATTCTATTTTGCATAACTTCCTGTATGATTCATGCTCATATTTTAGAAAAAAAAAAAAATCTCGCATGTAAATGAAAATGTTACTGTGTTAGAGCAGTTTAGAATCATATTACCAGTGTATTAGTAAATGCTTCCTGTTGCCATCTAGTACAGGCATTGTGTCTGTAGACAAATATATGTTTTTCTGCATTATGTATTCATAAAAGAATTGCAGAATATGCCCCGGCTTTGTGCCTTACTTCAGCTGACCAAGAGGAGGGAGGTAAGCCTCTTCATGTGTTTCTTAAGCAAACTGAAATCAATTTTGGAGGTTCCTGCCTCTCTTCTGATTCAAAGACAGTGTTTTGGACATTTCACATCCTTAAAATTAAGTGTGAAAGATTTGGGCCTGTATCATGGGCTTTGCAGTAATGATTTTTTTGGTGGAATGAAAGGAGGATGATGAATATTGAATGCCACATTCCCCAGCAGCCACACATCTTTTTGTCATGTGAACCTCACTTCCTGGAACTGCACCTACTGAGGAAGATTCTACCTCAAAACAGGCGAGCAAACTGTATTCTGCACATTAGTAGTCCCCTTCATTGGCTTGGAAATTCATGGATATCATCTCAATGCAGTTAAGGCAAAAAAACTACTATCCTGAAAAGTGCACTCATGCAAATTGCACCTTTAGTTACTTGTGAACTAATAGTGATGATTCAAGCTTTTATTCACACATCTTAAGGCAGAGCGTGGAGAAAGTTGCTTTCATTCTCATTTTTCAAAGTCAGAGGTACAGAAAACAGGACTTCTCTTGACGAGATGCACAAAATTAGCAGAGCCAGAAGGACTCTGACCCGGTCACTCTTGCACGCTATGCTTGGGATTTTCCTTCCTAAGACACGAGGCCTCTGCCCGGAAAAGGAAAATTATGAACTGTGGTAACTGTTATCACCTATGCCAAAGAAATTTGAATAATGTGTAAGGCAGTCTGCTGCGTTCTGCTGTCCAAGGTGTCTTGGAGAGGACGCTTCTCACAGCAAAAATTGGAATTGTTATAAAAGTAACAAACCAGTGTCTCGTGTTCCCTTGCAGGGAACAGGCTGCAGACTCGATGTGAAGATTGCGTAGACAAAGGCAGGAGACAGAGCAAGAGGGGTCTGATGCAACTTTACTCAGGAATACAGGCAAAAGACCAAAGCCTCTCTTTCCAACCCGTTTTGTCTGGGTGCCAGAAAGGGCGAGACAGAGGGACTACAACCAGTGGGGTTCTGTAACTTGTGAAATGACAGGGGATACATCCGATGGGACAAACTCAGGGGAAGGTTCTGTTTGAATGAGCAAATGGAGTGTCAGACGCAGCTGAACTTTCCAGAGGCAAACATAGAACTGGGTGGGGGGAAAACTTGAACTTATAACAATATGCAAAAAGCAGTTCCCATATGGGCACGGGAATTAGCAGTGACCGTGAGATGTCAGAGTGCAGAACCCTGAGTGCTGGTTATCCACCAGGCATTGTTAGGAGTGGGTCCAGCTGCCAAAGCAATCTGCACAGCAAGAAATGTGTCCTGCAGATCTGGTTATGGAACAGATTATTTTAAGTGTGATCACATAGCATATACAGGTCAATGAGGGCATCAGGCTCAGCCATCATGGATTTAGGAAAGGCAGATCCTGCTTAACCAACCTGATCTCTTTTTATGAGAAGGTGGCCCACATAATGGGTGAGGGAAAGACTGTGGATCTTGTCTACCTGGGCTGCAGTGAAGCTTTTAATATTGTCTTCAAGCTGGGGGAAGAATGACTGGAAATCTGCCCAGAGGAAAAAGACCTGGGGGTGCTGGTTGACGGCAGCTGAACACAAGCCAGCGTGTGCCCAGGTGGCCAACAAGGCCAATGGCATCCTGGCCTGTATCAGCAATAGTGTGGCCAGCAGGACCAGGGCAGTGATTTTCCCCTATACTTGGCACTGTTGAGGCCACACCTTGAGTCCTGTGTTAAGTGCTGGACCCCTCACTACAAGAAAGATATTGAGGTGCTGGAACGTGTCCAGAGAAGGACAACGAAGGTAGTGAAGGGTCCAGAGTGTAAGTCCTATGAGGAGTGGATGAGAGAACTGGAATTGTTTGGTCTGGAGAAGAGGAGGCTCAGAGGAGGACCTTATTGGTCCTACAACTGCCTGAGAGGAGGTTGCAGTCAGGTGAGGATCAGCCTCCTCTCCCAGGTAACTAGGGATAGGACAAGAGGAAACAGCCTCAAGCTGCCCCAGAAGAGGTTTAGGTTGGACATCAGGAAGAATTTCCTCACTGAAAGGGTGGTCAGCCACTTGAACAGGCTGCCCAGGGAATTGGGGTGTCACCATCCCTTTAGGGGTTCAAGAAATGACTGGATGTGGCAATCACTGCTATGATCTAATTGATGTGCTGGTGTTGGGTCAAAGGTTGGACTCCATGGTCTTGGAATATTTTTCCAAGCTTAATGATTCTATGATTCTGTAACCTACTACATCAGTGGGACCACAGAGCAGTAGAAAGGTCTCTATCCATGCTCAAGGAAACCTAGCAAGGATCTATATCCTCCTACAGCAGGGTTGAGCTAGAACACTGCAATAGCCATGTGGCCAAAACTCCCCCCTCCTTGTGTGACATGCTATGTACAGTATCACAAGCTGATAACAAAAATTTTAAAAATGAGGTGCCTGTGTATGCTGGACAAATAGAGATGAAAATAACTGAGAATTTTCAATAAATCTGTATTTCTTAAGTGTTTAGATCAAAAGTCCCCAAATTCCTTTGATTTCAATATATATTTTAAAGAGCTTCAGACTTTCACAAGCCATGAAATACCTTGCTTTCAATGGGACAAGCTTTAGTAACAATATAACCTATAAAATGTCATGTGAAGAGGAAAGGATTATGCTTGTTTGACCAGAAAGTTAGTTACGCTCCAGTTATCCTATCTCCAAAAATTTTAGGACTGAGGATTTTTTTTTTCTTGCTGCTTTTCTTATTTACTGATCTTGATTTTTCTATCAGATTACAGTGTTAGAAAATATAACTACTTTACAACTTCACATGATTAGCCTAAAGTTCAATGCAGTGTTGTTCAGCTCTTTTTTCAGTACATGTGAAGACAAGGCAGACTGCAGGGAAAAGAACCATTGTCCTTTGAAGTGTCTTTGCAGGAGGAGGTGGATACTGGAGGCAGCTTCAAAAACGCTCTACTAATAACCTCCAGACCCTAACTGCCACTCAGCAATATTTTGTGACCTTTGGTCCCTCATTTCATCTTTACTTCCGTGATAAAGGATGAATGTCCTTCAGTTCACAAGCTACATCTCAGAGGACAGACAGGCTTATAAACTCAAACAATACATTCCAAATCATATCTTCAAACACCAAATTCTTTTAAAAGATGAAATTATTTTATTTTTTTTTTTAATAAAGTACATCCAGAGTAGTAGAGAAATAGCATTTATAATTCTATTACTTGATACAGTGCAATAATTCTCTGATAAAGAATATATTCTAAAATATTGTGGTCTTTGTTCTTTAAATTGTTGGCAAAACAGCATATTTGTGCTTGTCACTCTATAGAAAGTGTGGTCTTGGGTCTTAAACAGGAGATTCTACTTACACAGAATGGTGCCATTCTAGTTCCACTCCTTAATGTGCAAAGGGCAGGTATTCAGTGAGGCTGAAAACAATAAAATGACTAAAAAAAAAGATCACAAAACATTGCATAGATGGCAATAATCCTTCATTTCACAGGAAGTTCATATATTTTATGCTCTCATGACAGTCATCTGAGTTAGAAGCTGAACCAGAAATGTACAGAGCATAAAAATCAAGAATAGTAATTCAAATCAAAAAAGGCAAAGCAAGAAAGAAACTTGAACTAAACAATCCAACAAGCTTTTTTTCAGCTCGATACGAAGGACTAAATACCAATGAATTGAAACTATCAGATACTTAACCTCAGTTCAGGTTTCTTCCAGTTGTTTGCTCACTATTTTCCAGCCAAATTGGCCATGTTGCTGTAGTAGAACAACAATAATATATATTGAAAGCCTTTAAAAGAAAGGTCCCACTGTCTTTGTAATTGCGGTACAAAGGGTAAGGGACAACATCACTTTGACTCACAAGATTCAGAGTAAACACACACACACACCCTTGCTTTTGAAACTCCATCCTGGCTGTAATCTGAGTTAGTTACTGAACTTATTCAAAAGGACAGTATCAGTGGCACCATTCCACTTGGGTTACAGTTCAAGTGAGAAATGTTCCAAGGCTGTCAGGTGATTACTTTTTCCCCCTTCTTGATATGGCAACAGGTATCGCTGATGTCTGGTCTGTGCCCTCCCACCTAAGCCATGAAGGAGCTCCTGGTATGGGCAAGGACCCCTCACCTCCCAGCCCTGGACACGAAGGTCAGGGCCTGCTTAGAGTCACTGAGGTGGTACAGCAGCCCCGAGGACAAAGGCAGTGAGGGGGGATGCGCCACCACACTTGAGGGACACATCAGTCTGGCGTGTTTATCACACAGCACCTCGTCTGGTGGCAGCTGGTTTGATCCCTGCACAGTTTCCCTCCTTTGTGTGGAGGCCAGAAACCTAAATAGTTCTGACCACAGAATACAAATCTGCCCAATCCTGATGCTTACCCACCGTTTACTGTCCATGTAGCACCATAACCCAATTTTTGTCGTGAACACTGGTGAAGATGAAAAGTTTTAACATGAGGGTTGTAATGGCAGCTTTACAATAAACATTTCAAGATATCTGAATTGTGAGCCACCTCTTACATCCCTTCAGTTTATTCAAATTGCATTCTCTTCTCAACCCTGGTGTTATATTTGTGGCCTTCCATGAAACAGAGCTAAAAAACCACTGTTAGAAAGGAAAAAACGAATATTTTTACAGTCTCTTTCCACTGTGTTGCTTATCAGTTTTTCCATTTCAATGCAAAGGTAATGCATATTCTAATTAAACGATTTGTTCTCAGTCACAGGTTGTAGATATTAACCTTGCCAAGCAAAATATTTTTGCTATTGTGTTCTTATCTATATCCAGTATTCCTGACAGTAAGGAAGAATAAGACATAAAGAGGGATAAACCTTAAACAAAAGGCAAGACACAATACATAGTAAAAGTGAAAAATTAGAGCTTTGTCCTGCAAATGTCTGTAGTATTTGTAAAATTATTGCAGCTTGGCACAGGAAAAAAGGATTCTAATCCATGCATTAATGGTTTGACTACAGTTTGGTGAGTATAAATGATCAGGACACCTTTAAAGATAGTATTTTCAGAATTCACTTCATGAAGCTTCTCACTAATAAAGAAAGGCAAGACGCAGAGGAAATAGAAGAAATTTGAGACATGAGTGATGCTTGCTTTGTCTCTCCTTTCCCTCAGCCTCCTCCAACACAAAAGAAGGAATGTAGCACCACGACCTGGTTCTTAAGGAAGCCTTAAGGTGCAGCAATCTCAGTGCAATAAAACTATTTCAAGGTAAAGCAATAGGAAAGGGTAAACCAGCAATTGTATGTACATTTAAAAATATTTGCAGTCTAAAAATATGCCAATCTTTATGGAGAATAACAAGTATAACTATCAAAACTGCATATTAGACAGAAATAGGGTCCTAGGGTATAATGAAAATTAAAAGGCTGAAGTCCTGAAAATACTGCATTGCATATTTTCAGGGTCAGGTCTAAGGTAAGTATCTGTCAGTACTAAAGAAGGGAGAGAGATATCTATTTATATATTTTAAAAAATAACAAAACCGAAAACCAAAACAAAACTCAACCAAACAACAAAACAAACAAATAAACAAACAAACCAACCAACCAAAAAAGAAACCCAGGGGTTCCAGGAGGAAACTGGCTTCTGGATTAGGTTACAGAAGGTGCCACATACCATCAAGCTGTGCATGGTAAAGTCGTTTTTTTCTTGATATAGTGCCAGACTGTGATGTCTTTATTTCCACGATGACTAGAAATCAGCAGAATTACATTATTGAGTCTGAGAAATGGTATGTAAACTTGTTCAAAACCTTTTTTTGGAAATCTCCCTCTAGTGGCTATACCAAATGATATGACTACTATAAATAAGTATCAACATTCTCCAATAGAAAGCAGTTATGCATTTCAAAGACAGATTAATAATGAATTAAATTATTAATTTGTTTTTAATGACTATTTCACATAGGAACTGGTTGTATTGTGGATGTACTCCAGTTTCTCACTTATTTTAACATTTGTCTTGTTGTTCTCTTTGATTAAGATTAAGATGTTCTTGTTTTTTTTTGTTCTATTGTTTTCAAGATAACAGGTGACAGCCTCTCTTCAGTGTTTTCTAGATTTTGTACCATAAGGTTTTCTGTTTAACAATAGAAATTGTATTCTAATTTTAAATAGCTGGGTTTAGACCCAGTTTTCTGGACTAGTGCATGCAATTTCCAGAGCAGAAAAACAATTGTTTTAATATGTTTTATTTTTTATAATCTCTCATTCATATTATAGTCTGAAGTCAAAATTTTTGGAGAACAGAGAAAGCACAATCTGTAAAATCATACAGTTCTTTTCTCTTTTTGAAAACCTTTAGAATTACTCATGCCAATATTGAAAGTATTTTTTATTTCTTTTATTCTATTCCTTTTGTCTGAATCACTCAGTGATAGTGTGATACTCTCACAGCTGGGAGGAAGGCTGGTGTCTTCCCAGCCCTCAGCACTGCAGGGCTGCTCAAAGATCAGAGCCTCCCAGGTACCAACAGGTGCATCAACCCACACCAGGCAAGGACTGTGTTTCACAGTTGCTTGAATCAGGGGGTTCAATGTCTCTTTGCTCGTATTCTGTTGTTAAAATATGATCCTTTATTTCAGTATAAGAGGAAGTCAATAACTACTCCAAAATCTAGTTCAGAAGTACCATTCCTGAAAAGAAAAATTTATTTTTTCCAGTTCAGTGTGAACTGTCCCTGGGATTCAAAACCCTTAAGGTTTTCTCTTTACTTCTGTTTGCAGTGCTAACCCTGGGTCCTGTGCAAAGCGGGTTCCACTCCCTCAGAACTCCATCACCAGCTTGGCTAGTTTCTCCTCCCTCGGATGTCACCAGATGGAGCCAGCTGGAACTGTCTGTGTCCTGTGAAGGACAGCACTGGCTGCTCCACACATGGTCCACCCAGGCAGGACCCTCCGCGCTGTTGCTGCTGCTGCTGCTGCCACCAGCACCAGGACACCTGGATCTGGAAAAAGGGCACGGGATAAGTCCTTCAGCATGGCCTCTGATTCCAGCACTGGCAAAGCCCTCCCAGGTCCTCCCAGTCCAACCACCCTCCTGAGGTGTAAATCTCAAATGCTTTATGAAGCAAGCTCAGAGTGTAGAAGATGATAGGAACCGTCTTGAAATCTTTTGCCCTGTTGCAGAGGGTGTCAGTAAATGATGAAACATCTGGTACAACCTTCTGCTCAGTGAATGGCATCTGTATGTTTTCACGTGTTTCCTACAAGTCCTGCACAGTCTCAGGTCTTGCTGTTGAGTGTTTAGTGTTAATTTTTTACACCCACTGCTTTTCACAGCTGCTTCGCTGGAACACCATGTGAGTCTCCATCTTTGAAGCTGACTGGTGATATGACTGATATGCCTCATCGACTCACTTGGAATATATTTTTAGCTTCTCTTTGAAAATGTCTGCTAATGAATATGTTCTGCCTTTCAGGACTGACCTTCCTTACTGAGACGTTTCTGTTAGTACTTCAAGCTTTCTTCCCAGGAGTCACAAGCTTTTACTCATTTACTTCCTGGAGAGAGTCAAAATGGCTTTTAATCATCCCTGAAATGGTTTCCAAAGCCAAATCTCTCCATGGACATGCAGAAAACACATCAAGCAAAGCTGTCACATCCCTGGAGTTTCTTCTTGTGGAAGTGCTCAGTAATGGTGCAGCACAGGGGAAAGCTGACATTGTCATTAGTTTTCTCTAAGATATCAAGGACAAAAAAGATTATCAAATAAATAAACGAAACTAAAAAACTCCCACTTGATTTACATACTAATTGTCTTTCTCAAATATTGCCCCCTACCACCTTGGTTTTTTATTCCTATTGCAATGTTACAAACCAGGGTATCATGACATTTGCTAACATGCAAAAGGCCCTGCTCTCAACCATGTTCTCAAACTTTCAAAGTTCCCAAATATCTACAGGAATTTCAGCCCTGCAGAAGTCAGAATTCAAACAACTGGAAATGATGATTCTTCTGGTGTTTTTATTTTTTGACATAATTTTGAAAAGTGTGTCCATCCACATTTACAAAACTTGAGGTCTGTCTGTCTTTAACACTTAAGCACATACCTTAATTCTTGTATTCTGAAATAAAGTCTGGGGACAGTGGACTGAATGGAAAACTGATGAAAACAAACACAGTTCTTATTAAATTTATCAGGAATATGCCTGACAGAGGTAAAAATGACATGTGGAGCCTAAAATGGTCTAGAATGCAAACCAGATTACTTTTAACTGCTCAGAAGGTATGCAAAGAGCCACATTCTTTTGACTGGATGTTCACACTCAGACCACAAAATAAATGTATTTTTGCTCACGTTGCTATGATAAATGATATTATAAGAGGCTAGAAAAAAGTCATTAACCAACTGTAGTTCCAATGAAAATGTATTAAAAGCAATTGTCTTTTATTTTTCAATATATGCTTCTGAAATTTTGAAGGCAAGACCCTTGCTGAATGTCACTACCTAAGCACATTCACTGTGTCAAGGTAACATTGAGAAGCTGTAGCCTCTGCTACATATGCAGAAAATATTTTCCTGATTTCAGTTTATTCAATTCATTAAAATAAATTGCCAAGTCATTCACAGTTGAAAAAAGTAGGAAAGCCTTTCTGTTTTTTCTTCCATGAGAAATGTGTAAGTGAAGTAAAGTCTACCAGTCTGAAAATCTTATAGACCCTTTGGCCTAGGAGCAATCAATTTAATCCACTCACTAAAAGGACTATTTTTCTTAATATCGGTTTGAATTAAATTCAAAATATTTTATGATAAATGTAAGATTATTATTTATTTGGAACAACTGAGGTAATTGCTTTTCATTTATACATGTTAATGTCGTCAGTTAGACATTTCACTGTAAAAACAGAAGTTACCATCTGAAAAAAATTTTAATAGTCTTCTCCAAATATGTTTCCCATAGTTTGATCTACAAACTAAAATTATTTAAGTCAACACTTTCACTTCCCTCCTCTGAGGTTCTTAATGCTCATTTCTGCTTCTGCAAAATACAGGACTTTGTGCTGCCTGGGCAATAAACAAAACTGTGGGATGGTTGTTCTAAAATAGACTTTTGAATATATATACATTTATAGAACTATGCACACACAGAAGGATTATACATAAATATTGTTGGATTTATCTAGATCAGCATAAATTGACTGTTTGACCATAGAACAATAATTAGAGACTCCAGAAAAACGGCTGCAACTCTGTGAAGATATGGATTACTTCTTTTTGTGGGGATACCAGCTTTCCTGACATAAAAAGTGTGTTAAATTGTAACCTTAAATATTCTCTTCACCGTAATGACATATGTGCTGTTTTCCCAAGGGGAAAAAAAAAAAAAACAATCCCAAAAGAAAAACCCAAACAAACAACAAACAAAGAAAACCAACCAAACAAAAAAAGCCACCAAAAAACCCCAGCACAAATCTGCTGTATAAAAAGTGGTATGAGGTTTTTGCTCCTGTGTAACTAGTAAATGCCGATAAGATGCATTCTTACTTGGAGCTTACCTAGAGTTGCTAATATAAGCAGAAGCTAGTGACTCATTTCCACTAAAATGCTTACTTAGAAGAATGTACACTCAATAATTGATTAATTTTAATGAGATAATTCAGCTGATTTTACTTAAAGTAGAACTATCTGGTTTTATTCTCTTTATTCCTGAGGGTGTAGAAAGCTGACTTGGAATTTTCTAGCTACAGTTTTGTTAAAAAAAAAAACCCACCTCCTATTTTTTTCTAGACAATATTACAAAATTACGAAGTATCCTCTTCCTGCATAAATAAGCTTCTTAATTTTAGATAATTTCAAGAAGTTACATTTCGTTATCAAATGGAATTAGAATGTTTTTGAATAATTCACATTCTCACAATATGGGGATTCCCTTGCATGTTTATGAAAGAGTGTGCATCATATTGCTGAAGAAGCATTTATCAGACACTTAGATAAAATATTTAGATATGGTGTCTTTTAGAAGTAGTTTGAAAGCAGAGTATTTGACTTTTATTGCCTCCATAGAAAATAGCACAATAATGTTCACGATATATTTCAAAGTAATGGATACCTCTGAGGTGGATAATGAAGTGTGCTCCCTATTTCACATGCTAGTGAATATGTACACAAGGAGCTCAGTTGCCTGTGGCATTTTTTAGAGCATGACTCCATACATTTGGGGTTTTTAGCAGCAAGCAGATTTATGTAGCTACCACCAATTCTGCTTGTTCCCACATCCACAATTACATGGGTCCTTTAGAGCAGGCACCACCATGAATTATTCTTTTGCGTGATCTGTGAACTGTCTGGATTTAAAAAAACACTACACAAACCTCACAAGTTATTCCAATACATGCTTTCTAATATCATGAAATCTTTTCTTAAGTTCCCCTACCATTTTACAAATGCAGTTGGAAAACAAAACTCCATTGTACACAGATACACTGACCTCCACCTTTTTCAGTCTGTTCATATCAAGCTTTTTCCCCAGCTGCTCCAAGCAATTCAGAAAAGGTGCATCAAGGGCCCAAAAAATGCCTGTTCAGCTTTAAGAGTATAATTGTTGGTAGTTGTGTGTTACTTTGTTGTGTTACTGTGGTTATATGCACCTGCACTCACTATGATTTTTGTGCCTACAGCTGACAGTTTATTTGATGGTCACCTCACAATGCTGATTCACTGTTTTTGTGGATATGGGACAGTGGCCATTTGCTACTTGTTTTATTCACTGTGGTAAAGATAAAAAAACAGATGCCTTGAAGTGTTGTAAAATTAATATGTTGCTGTTCCAGCATTTATAAATAAGGGATTTAATATTTCAGACGGGTGCAGTCCCTAGGTTCTCTATATTTGAAACAAACGAATGAGCTTAAGTTGTGGAGATCAAGAAGCAAAATTTCATGCAGGGAATTACATCATATAGTAGATGAGCATCTACAGCTTCTATATAATGAACATTATCGTAAGAGTTCAAAGCATTTAGATTAATTTCTTCTTACACTGAATTCCAATTATAAATGGTACTTCAGATTATTTTTAGAAAGCTTTTTAAAAATCACTGGTGTTGCACAACTCCAAGTTTATAGACATAAAATTACTGAAGTTATTCATTAAAAAAATCATACTACGGAAAAAAAGAACTTCTTATGAGCTTTTGATTCCTCAAAGCACTGAGGTATGCAGTTGACTTAACTGAAATGAGTGGAAATTTTGTACTTACGTAAGAACTGAGATGTCTCAAGGCAAAGACATGAACTGAGTGGCAATGTGGACACTCACACACAGTTGATGGAATAAGTCCAAGTGCTTTGCTCAGCTGGCATCTAACAGAGTGGAACTTCTTGTAAGGAGAGCAGGATTTTTAATTCTAATTCTATACCAATATTTTCAAAGCTAGGGACATCAGACAGAAATTTTACTTTACATAAATTGTTGCATTGGAAATATAACAACTTTCCCCACCTCAGAATCAAAGAATTTTCTTTTCCTCACCTGTTCGTTTTACTAGATCTCACTACAGGATTTTTTTTGACACATACGGTACGAACTTACAGAAATTAGTCATCACCTTCTGTGTCTATCCATTTTCACAATGTCAGTGCCCTCAAAATACACATGCAGACAGAATAAATCCCATTGAATTGCCCGTGTTGGATGCGACATTGTTTGAGATGTTCTCGTCGTACTGCAGGAACTGCTAATGATATTTTATTGAATGTTAATCTTTGCATATAAGAAACATAAATTTTCTTGTGGAGGTCCCCCCCCGCCGGGGGATGGGCCCTGAGTTGAAGCATGGTCTGCGGGGTTTCCGAGCTCCCTGGTGTTATCCTGTTTGTTACTGGTTATAGGTGTTTTCCCCACCCCAAAAACTGTGGATGTCCCATGATTCCTGGGTCTTCGGGGGAGAGTTGGGAGAGAGTTTGTGCCTGACCTGGCTGCCCTGTGGCCGGTCTGTGTCTCTTCTGGCTGCCATGCGGTCAGAGAAATAAAACATCCATGAATATCTACCAAAAATATTGTTCCTGATTCTTTCTACGGTCCAAGGCTGTCTTCAGGGGGGGTGCAGGCTAGACCGGACTGCAACATTTTCTTCTATCCTTTATATACTAGTTTGGAAGAAAAAGGGATAGCAAAATAAATTTCAAGTGTCTAGCCCAATGGAAACTTAAGAGTTCTGAATGAGCTTAGTTACGTTTGTGTTATATCACTCCATCAATTTTCAACTGGATTTTCTTCTAAATGGAGGCTTTGAAATTGAGTTGTAGTTTATTGTGAGGCCCTCTTGTAAGATCCAAGAGAAACTTGTAAAGTAAATTAAAGCCTGAATTAATGAGTAGTTGAGAAGAAAACTAGAGATCTCATTGTGGGGGGGGGAGAAAAGGTGTGTTTTAAATTTGTTCTCATTTCTTTAGGGAAAACCAGCAAAGATACAGATGACTACTCACAAAGTTTAGTCAGCCTTTTGTTATTTACCTAATATATGGGTATAAGTGTTTGTATGTATGACCTTAGTTTAGCTCACAGCTCCAGTTTTGAAATGTTTACTTTAACGCATACAGTGTGTTGCTAAATCTAAAGTAATATAATTTTTGTTCCAATATACATTGAAGAGTGTATGAAAATCAAATCTGTTGGAGAATTGTTCTTGAAGATAACTGCTTAAAATTGCAAACTAAGGTAGTCATTTAAAATCACAATTGTATATCACAATATCTCTGTATAAAAAGAGTCAATGTATTCCCAATCAATAAAGCAAAGATTAAAACCTTTTGCAGTATAAATCAAAATTCATTTCAGCTTTGCAGTTCTTCAGCACAATTCTCTCTATATTTTTAAAATTCTATGTATAAATCCTATGCATTATTCTAACTTGTTATCCTTCAGGCAAGTTAGATAGTGTGCCCTGGCAGACAAAAGGGTCAACTCTGTCTTGAGGAGGCTGTGGCCCTGTGGAGAGAGGAGCTCATGCTGGAGAAAGTTTCCTGGGGGCACTTTTGATCCTGTGCGAGACCCACACTGGAGCAGCCTGTTCCTGAAGGGCTGCACCCTGTGGGAGGGTCCCGCTCTGGAAAAGTTTGTGAAGAAATGTAACCTGTGGGAAGGACCCCTGTTGAAGATCCTGGAGGACTGCCTCATGTGGATAGATCCCAAGCTGGGGCAGGGAAAGTGTGTGATGGAGGAGCAGCAGAGACAATGTGTGATGAATCACAGAATCACAGAATTTGCTGGGTCGGAAGGGACCCACAAGGTTCACTGAGTCCAGTTCCCAGCCCCGCACAGCCCCATCCCTGAGTCACACCCCATTGCAGCCTCCATTCCCTGTGCCCCAGTGCAGTCAGAGAGAGAAGGTAGAAGCATTGGGGTGAAAGTGAGCCCAGGAAGAAGGGAGGAGTGGGGGAAGGCATTTTAGAATTTCTTTTATTTCTCATTACCATACTCTCATTTGATTTACAATAAACTCACATAATTTTCCTAAATCAAGTCTCTTTGGGCCATGACAATATTTTCTGGATGATCTCTCCCTGTTCTTATCTTGACCCATGAGGTTTTGACTGTATTTTCTCTCCCCTGTCCACTTGAGGAGGGAGAGTTATAGAGCAGCTTGGTGGGCACCTGAAACCCATCCAGGACAAATATTTTTCAGACATTTTTTATTTTTCTGTCTCTCTTTCTAATCATATTTAACCATATGTATGATTACTTTCAATTCTGGGCACCTGCAGCCTCTTTAGAAATAAATGAAAGCTACAAGTATGCAACAGTTCTGAAAACCTTGTTACTTTTTTTCATGTGTTGAAATAGGCTGTTGTAGCTAAGTTTAGGACAGCTTCATAGGATAAGACTGCTTTTTAAAGAGCAATCACAGAATCTAATCTGTGAAGCCACAGCTGTGAGTTACGTGGACAGCTTCTTAAATTAGGAACACTCAAGACACATTACTTCCTAAGAAAATTATATTAAGAGCCAAATATAGTTTCTCTTTTTGGCAATATATAAAAAAAATGAAGTTAACTGGTATTTGGAAGAACTTCATAGCAAAATGGAACCCACTATAAATACAGCCAGACATTTCAAAATCTAAATACAAAATATAACAAAGATAATATAAAAAAATATCTTAAATAAATAAAAAGAAGATATTGGTTTTTGGTTATTAGTTAATCTATTTTCATTGTCATAATACATTTCCTTGCTACTTCTAAAAATTAGATTTTTTTTCAAAAGCTGATACTGAACTTACTTTCTCAATCTATTTACAATAACTGTATGCATAATGCTCCTCTGTCAGTATTTTTTTCTTTTTCGCCTTCCTTTTCTTGTGTAGATTTTCTGTACAGTGTGTAAAAAAAAAAAAAAANAAAGAAAAAAAAAAAAAAAAAAAAAAACCAGAAAAAAAACAGATTCAGGAAAGATACTGCACTATTACAGAAAGGCTCAGAAATACTTCCATTTTTATAGAGTCAGACTCTGAAAACTGGACAGAATAGGACTGTGTAGCATGGTCTACCTCCTGACAGACCATGTGATGTTTCATTCAGAGGATACAATTTAGCCCAGTGGTAAATTAACGGTAATAATCTGCTGAATATGGTTAAACAAAGCTCTTCCTGAATATGGCTCCCCATAATAATAATATGGAAAAATAATTTCAATTAATTAGTAATTAGTGTACTGTTTAAATAAACAACAACGGTAATAATCTGCTTATTTTCAGTAATGTATTTCATATACTCAGTGACCTTCACTAATTTCCCAGGCCATTATTTATTTTATTTTTATTTCAACTAACTCCCATGTACATCTATACACTTGACTTTTACCAAGAACAGAATAAAAAGTGTCCTCAGGGTTTTATCAAAAAGATTTTTTTATATGAGTAGCAATAACAATTTGTTATTAAATGATATTACCTGATCAGTTTTGTCCCTCTCAAGAGCTAAGGAAATACACACAAATCTAATATTGAAGCAAAGCAAATAACAGAGTTAGCTGTAATATGTGCAGACTGTTGCACACATTCCATATGTATCAATTACTTTTTTGCTGTTCCCATCTCTGCAATTCCCAGATCTGTCTTCTAATGGTTTAATATCAAAATATCTTTGTGACAAACTGTATCACCAAAATACCATTAACCTTTAGCTCTAATGGAAATTTCTAGAGAATAGATGAAAACATGATTTTTTAGCTAAGACAAAATCATCCTAAGGGACAGAGTAGAAACAAAGAGCTGGACTTTTGCTACTAAGGAAATCTAGGTAGCTGTGCTGGTGGCCAGTGACTCCCACAGTCAGTTCCTGGATAAATGCCACCTGTTCTCATCCCAGCACAGGGTATATATTCTCTCAGGACACCTTTATAACATTCTTTAACTTGTCCCTAGAATACTGACAGAGATGTAGGTGTAGGCACTAGTCTGGGACTAGAAAATTAGAGTCTAAGCTTATGTCCTCCTCTCTTTGCAGACACTAACATATTATTTATTTATTCTTTAACACTAGATTGAGTATGGATGGCTGCACAAGTTCATTGTAATGATGCCCTAAGTTAACATGCACTTCTGTGCTGTGAGGGACTGATTTTTGTCTTTCTTAGTCCACCAGCATCTTTTTGTTATTCTTTTTTTACAGTGTTAGTGATTGTTTTCACTTATATCACCTAAGCTATCCTTCAGACAAAGTTGAAGCACTGATACTGGAAATGAATGAGTGGAACACGTGCTGTCAAAGAGAGGATACTGTACTCTCTGACAAAATAACCAACAAGCTTGCAGGCAGCCAACCTTGTTTACCCAATCCTCTTGGTTCCTGGGGAATTACAGGTGTGTTAGTATCATGAAAACAAATAAGAAATAAAAATTATTATTTAAACTTTGAACAGTCGAAAGAATATCCAAACTACCTAGTCAGCAACAGATGAGAACAAAAGCAGTCTGAACTTCTTTTGTAAATACATACACTTCTGGTATTGCTGCTCAAAGAAAACAATTCAGAAACTATTGCCGCTTTAAATATATAGCTGCTAGCTGCTTTAACAGGATTGGGTGAAAAAAGGTTTCTGTCTGCAGTTTAACAACAATGTGGCTCACTACTTGCTTTAATGCACTAAGCATTTTCATTCAAGCGAGATACATGTGTGATGGTGGATCCAGTGTCCTCAGTCAAGAGTGAGCTGCGTTGTACACTATGCACAGGAGAGTTTCAGCCCTGGAGGATTCAGGAATCTAACCTCTCACTCTTGCAGAGGCCTCTGCAGATGCCTGGTTGAAGGACTGATGCACAGTATTGCTGTGAATATGGAAAAGACAGAAAAGGATGACTGAAGCATGATAACACCAGTTAGTTACACTAGCTAAATAATGTGTATTTTGCTGGCTTAAGGTTCCTTTAAAAGGTTTAAGAAGAGAGTTTCATCTTCGTCTTTAAAATTTTTTTTAGTGGTGACTAGTTTTAGTTCTGTGAGTTATTTTATTTGCTTTGCTTCTTTTTTCAAATCCTTGCTTCTGCTTTTCTTGCCTCCCAATTTACACAAATATGCATAAATTTCAACCATTGCCTGTTGAAGTGGCTAAGTCCACATTACACCCCCCGTGTTACTACAGAGTGCTCTCTCCCCACACCACTGTGCCAGAAAGTTCTCCCTTCACTGACATCCCACTGGACCCTGGTCCTCTCCCCTCTCCCCTCCTCTCTCCCATTGGCCTCGTATTATGTCACTCAGCCTTGCCTCTACCCCACAGCCCTCAGACTATTGGCTTCTGATGCTCTGCCCACCCCTGGGACCCTTCAGGATAAAACCACGCGCAGGCTTGTGTTCTGTGTTCTTTGCCTCTGTTCCCTTCGAGTGCACTGGTTCCATTAAACGCCTTGGGATTGCACGCAGAGAAACCCTCTCGCCTTTTTGTCTCCGGTCAGTGCACAGACCGTGTGCGTGAGTGGCTGCTCACACCCACCTGCGGGGCTGAGATCGTGTGCACGCGTTGGTGCTGGCAGAGCGCCGCCTAAGCACTCCCACGAGGGACTCTGTGGAAGAAATGTGGCATCGATCCACCGACACCTTCACTGCTAAAATTGCCTGATATGATGGACGTAGTAAAAACGCAGTGATGGCCTACAGTACAATGATTTTTCCTGCATGAGTCAAGTTTCTCATTTAAAATTTGGTGATGTAAAGGGCCTGTAATTAAGATACAGGCTTCTGTTATGCTTAGTAAAAGACATTGCTTTTTAGAATAAAGAGAACATTTAAACTCTAATTCGTCTTTTAGGTTGACCATATATGTCATAAATTGCTATTTAAAATAGTGTAATAGTGACGATCCTTGAGCAGGCAATAACATGGAGAGAGAAGTTGTAGGCACATTATTGTGTCTCAGACAACATCTAATTCTTTTGAACTACTGCTGTTCCCCTTCCTTCCAAGACCATAAATTAATTTTATAGCTTGTAGATCAATGCTGAAAAGGATTGAAAACACAACCATTACCACAGATAGAAATCAAGAATTAGAATTAAAACCCCTTTCATGAGAAGAGACTCTTGCAACTCCATAATTCAGTTTGCACGGTAGAAAACTAAATCATTTCAAACACTGAGGGACATAAATATATGGATTTCCTAGATTCAAAATACAAGTCACAGCTGGTTATGAATGAATGGAGTGAATGTGATCATTTTGTGTTGCTACCTACAGAAGCAGTGACTAAGAGTATTCTCTTTTCCCAGCTGTCAATGTAAATACTCTCAAGCATTAACAAATGCATACTTTTACACTCTTGATATCAGCCACCTTTATGGAAGTGCTTGAAAGAATATGTTATCTGAAAGGTGCCACATGTGGCATTGACAGGCAGCAATTCAGAGTATGGCAGACAGCCAGTAAATCATTCAGTGCAGTTTTCTGTCCTTTCAGCCATATCTTACAGAATCCACAATTTCGGCCTTCGCAGTATACTTCAATGTCAGAGGTTATATTATTTTTAAACTTTTATACATGAAAGTGACAAAAAACTTGCACACTCTCCTGCTAATTGATTTTTCTCTCCTTTCAGAACTTAAGTGCACAAATCCCAGCATGTGCTAACAAGTCTCTCACAGTCTTGCGAAGTAGTCTGAGTGAAAAGAGTGGGTTTTTTCCTTCTCCAGGGGTGGAACTGAAAAAAAAATAACAAGAGGTTTTGGGTCATTCATATTATTAGCAGTTTGTTAAAAATCTGTGAAAAATATTCATACCTGAAATTAAATTTTCAGTTCTTGCCTGATTATAAACTGATATGAGAGAATATGTAACCTTTGTCTATTTCTTGTACATTCCTTTTTTTCAGCTGTTCAAATGTTTCTGTTGATGAACCGACTCTTCTAAGAAAAATTACTAGGAGGACTGCATTAAATACCCCAATAAAGCCTCTGTGTGTGTTAAAATTGTAATAAATCACAGTCCTACCTGTTCTGCCAAAGGGTCAGCCTAGCCTAGAAATTTCCTCCGTCAGTGGATTTACATTAACATCCAAGAAAGAGTAAGGAAAAGACAGGCACATGTGATACCTACTCTGAATGTGTACGCTATTAACACATAAACTGGTCTCACAAGTTGTCACAAGTTAACACCAATCATGGCTTCAGATGCTGTGGTAAAATCTGTTTTCAAAAAAAACCATCTCTACCCCTCTGAAATTACAATTGTGTGTGGGATGGCTCAGATACATCCCCCAGTTTTTGAGGATTTGAATTTTTATCACATAACTTTATATTTAGATCTCAGGAATGCAAGTCTATTATTGCATAAATACGAATGTATCTGAAACAGAAACAATTAACTTAAATGTGGTGTATAAGCTATGGAGAAATTCAGGCTGCAGCTGCATGAGAAACGGGGAAGAATGATGTCTTGAGACATTTTGGGGTGAGAGGAGGGGAAGGGGCAGGTCAAGCCTTGCCCTGGTGAGGCAGTGCTCTGCTCTGCACCTCCCACCACTAAAGCCCATATCTGAACCTCATGGTGGCTGCCAATCCCTGCCACATCAGATGCAATGCTCTACACATGCCTCTGGAGCCCCTAACCCAGCTTCTGAGTAGCTAAATGACCAGAATTCCCACCTAGGGGAAGTGCCCAGTATGGCCAAGGGGTATTTAAGGCCGAACATGCAGCAAGCGTGTCTTGACCCTACCTCCTCTTGGAATTTGTATCAGCTGAACACTTCTACAGCAGGAGTGATAGCTACATTTGCTTTTTTCTGTCTGTCTCTCCTTCTTCTAATTCCTTCTTCTAGGAATTTTTGTGTAAATTAAAGGCTTAGATTTTGTGAAGTTGAATGGGCCAAGTTAAAGCTTTGGGAAGTGTTTTATATTGACTGAATGTTGCTTGATACTTTTTGCCAAAGTTCTTTGATTTTTCTAAAGTTGCCGGTAAAGTTATTCTTGTTGTTTTGACCTCTTGAGAATATCTTGCCCGTATTTCTCCTGTGTGTCTAACTCAGAGTACATGAACAACTTTTAAAAGTCTTACTGAGCAAGTTTTCTCGGGCCTTACAGGCTCTTATAGAGCTTCTGTGTATTCTGTAATTGCTTAAGCAATTCTGATCTGACCCTAAAACACAGGGTAACAGTATCTGTTCTTCCTTCATTTTATATGCAGCAAAATACTAATTTATAAGCATCTTTTGTTTCACACAGTTGTTTCCAATGGATGTTCTGAACTCAAAAGGGATCTGTCTTTCTTCCCTTTTCTCAGGTATAGATACATTTAGTAAATATTTCTCCTAACGCAAACTCAAAATTGTCACAGTGGTTTGCTAATCCTCTTGCTTTCTTTGCAACCTCAGGCACACAAAGCATATTTTCTGCCTGGCCGGAGCCAAGGGTATGTAAAGTTCCTAAGGTGTCTTGCTCAAGGATCCTGCACAGGGCCAGCCAGCAGACACACGAAACGCACACACCCCAAGTGTCCTGGCCCCTAAACCAGATTTTAACCTGGTGGGATTTGTTTTGCCTTCACTGTAAGAAAGGCATCAGCCATCGGGGTGATGGGAAGTGTTGTGGGTGCGCTCCTGCCTGGCAGCCACAGCCTGGTCGCACCACAGAGTGTGGCCAGATTGGGCTGTGTTAGGGTCGCGAGTGCGGCGAGTTCAGAGCCCCAGGCAGTGAGGGGTGCTGGGACCCTGAGAGTTGAAATCTATTTTTCTTCTGATAAAATTGGTTTAGTTAAAGGCTGGGGCTGATAATCCATTTGTTTTCAGGGTTGGCTATAGAGTTTTAACAGGTCCTGAATGCATGTACATCAACTGTGACCACTCCCATGCATTTTTATGTATAAACACTACAGGTGAAGGACTGGAAGTCCTTGTAAAACTAAAGAAATTAATTGTCTTAATAACTGTGACAACTGCTGTGTAGATCAAACAAAACCAAATTTTAATACATCTTCCGTGTCTTGTAAGGAGATAAAGTCTCAGATGTTGGGTCAATTTTCCTTTTTGGAAGCACTAAAATAATTTCAGAGAAGATGAAACTCAAACAGCATGACAGCTTCTATCACTTGTAGCAGGCCTTCAAGGAAAAAAAAAGATAAAGAAGAGACCTAGAACAGTGGAAAAAAAAAACCCAATCAGACCCATTCTCATCTAAGTTACATTCAAATGCTACCACTTGAAATAGTATGGAGTCTTTAGCAGTCCCATTCTCTTCCTGGTTTAATCACTGGTGTGTTGCAGTATGGCAGCAGGTTTCAACAGCTTTTACCTGTAACTGTGGCCTGGGAAATCTGGACACATTGCATTCAGTAATTAATTGCCAAGTATATTACCTGGAAGCAGCTAAAGAGTCCTCGTGAGCCTTTTCCAGAGATGAAATTGTCTCCAGCAATTTCTTCTTCTGAGACTTCAGAAATAAAGTGTTAAACCAAATATTCACAACAAAATAAATATCTCTCTGTCTGGCACGAATAGTGGAAATAGTCCCAAGGTGATATGCAACAATTCTCAGTAACAGTAAAGAGAGTTACAGCTTCCTTTTTTCAGTTTTATCTTCAACTGTGATTTAATTCTGTTTTGTCATTTTCAGCACTCTTCAGTGCTGGGATTTTGAGGCTAATGGATTTAGATAAAATGTGGGCTGAATGAAGGAAAGATTTTTAATGGTGTATTTTTAGAAGAACTAAGCTGTAGAGAAGGGAAAATTCTGCTAGGGGCCGGGAATGACTTCTCCAGGGTTTCCCAGCAAGCCACTGGCAAGGACTAGAAATAGAATCTTGGTCTCCTGGGGCTGTGCCTGCCGCTCTGTCCAGCAGCCTCCACAGCTGATTTTTATAAATAACAATCACAAAAAGCAGTCAAAAAAATGCCTCCATCATATACCAAGAAGCAAGATGTATTCAAATGCTTCCAGCAATTGTCGAGCTGTTGATTCACAGTCATCCCTCAAAACATGAAGCATGAACAGCAGCTCTTTTCATTCCTGAAGTGCATATCTGCACTGCACAGGCATTAGGCAGAGAAGGAGCTGCCTAATTAGGAGGGCTTGTCCTGGCTTTAATGCAGCTTAAGAACAGCTGCTTTAAGTTGCATTATTGGCCTATGGATGCCACTAAAGATGATTTCCCCCCTTTAAAATGAATTTGTTCTGTGGCCTTTAGCAAATCAATAAATCTACTTAAATTGACTGGAAATACTCCGATTTGGTGTCTTGTGTAAGATGTGCCAGCAAGTTATCGGCTGCCTGCTGTTAACCCCATATCCAAAAAGAGTCGTCACCATTTAAAATTACATATTGCACTATTTGTAGCACTTTTTAAAAGGCTGCTTGGCCAGGTGCAACTTTGATCCCACAGGGGAAGGAGCCACAGCTGCAAATGGATGGAAATATGGAATTCTGTAGTGGTAGTGAGAGAGGATCGCCAGATGGGAAATTCAGCAGGAAATCTCAGTGCCATTATGAATCTCACCCTCTGCATTTCCAAGTGAAAACGAATGCTTGAATGTGGAAAATTATGACATATTAAATCATTATTGTGAATTGCAGTTAGCTGGCTCAGATATACCTGAGGTTCTGGAATTACAGATGGCAAATTTAACCAAGCATTGTGATTTGCTTTTGCTGCAGATATTAGGGAAGAGGGAAAAGTGCACACAATCTCTGACAATGGCTTCCAACAGTATTGAGAAACCCAAACAAAGGCAAAGAGGGAATTAATACACAGAAGTTTGTTGATGTACTCTGTTCAGAATAACACAATGTACTAATTTGGCCATCACCTGTTTAGTAAAAAAACTTATCTAATGTATACTGAAGGTCTGTCCTTATTGCAAAAGGATTGCAAAGATATAGATGTGGTATTAGATCAGTTAGATCACTGGAAGGTTTTTTGGAAGCGCTTTTGTGTATGTGAGGCATACCATCCTGTAGGCAAGTCAGGAAAGGGGAGGTTGGGGTGGATAAAACTCTTGGATATTAACTGAACTTACAGTGGGAATATTTTGGATTTTGAGGAATGATGAATAATTTTTCACAAAACGACAGCTTCCTAAAACTTATTGATGAGAGGAAGTAAATTTAAACATCACAAAAAATTATTGTAATATGGATTGCTAGATGATAAAATCTATCATGTATTGCTTCCAAACGATGGGGATGAAAGATGTAATAGGACTAAAAAGAATAACTATTTCTTTCCATGTACTTCTTAATCTATTCTCAAATATCTGGAGCTGAATTTTATTCTAAAAGCAAAGAATCCAGAAATTTTTGGGGCATGGAATATTCTTGAGAACTTTTTAATATCAAATTGCATTAGAAGTCTTGTCAAGTTTTATAGCCAACTTTGCAAATAAATTAGATATTCAGGAGTTAATGTATAATTTAAGAGATATTCCCAGTCTAGTTCCTGTAGACTGTTTTACTTAACAGTCTCTCTTCATTTGTGTAACATGCACCATCTCAGACCTTTAACTGTCTTTGGGTAAGACCTTCTCCAACCTCTGTCTCACATGGCTCTTTGCATTACTCATATATCTTATTATTTTACTTCCTCAATGTCATGTAACTTCCCTTTGAGAAGTGATAAAGTTATGCAGGTTCATTTAGGAAAAAAATGCATTTTGCTTTTATAAAAATTCTCCCTTCAACAAAATAATTTTATTAGTAGTATATCATATATATCAATATATAGAATGGCAAAAAGGGAGAACAAACAGGCAAAAAGGAAAGGAAGACTATGGTTTGTCTCTGAAGACAAACCATTTCTTTAGCATGTGGATGAGGAGTAGAAGATGAGTTGTGCTTTTGATTTAGACCTATCAGTAGCACATAAAGAAAATTCATGTACTTAAAGTCTTTTATTTTGTCAAAAGGCAAGAGAGGTAATGACATTACACAGTATTTTCAACATCTCGTTGTGGTAACTAAGGAACATAGGACATAAGCTAGAAAAGAGCTGGGTCAAATGTGAGGAACTGCAGGAACTCTCTTCAGTCATTCAGGAGCTCAAACTTTTGGACCCAAACATTTACAAACGGAGAGGAGTCAGACAGGTCATCTTGCATATCCAAGCACAGTCAAGACAGCTGCCAGAAAAACAAGCAGGCAAAGCAGAAAGGGGGTGGGCTTTAATTGTTTCCACAGCATTCTGAGGAATTACTTTAACACCTAACTTACTTTCCTGGCTTCAGAATTTTCATCGCTGCACAACGAAGACCATATTCAGGTACCATGAAACTGGGTACAGTGTTTGAATCACGTGCTCTCGCCCTAATGGTAATTGTTTGTTCAATATCTGTGTCCTAGCCAAAGACTGCAGAAGGTTATTCTGTCCTCTAAAATTGCTTAATTTGCCTATCACAAGGTACCTAAAAGAATAGTCTGCAGTCACTAGCAAAGATAAATAGGATCAGCACTTCAGCTTCCAAACCTTAAAATGCCATGCCCCTTTATTGCCACTATTTATCTTATTTATTATCTGATCAATTTTATTTAAGACCAAGACTCCAAATGAGACACTGTCACATCAGAACAGCCTTTTCTCAGAAAACACACTTCTAAAAAAGATTAGGTGAACTGAATCACAAAGAACTTGGCTTTCTTCACTACGTGACTTAGATGAAAAATAATTAGAAATGGCAACTGTAGATTGTTAGGAAATGGTTCCATTCTGGACACAATCATTTCAAGTGCATGGTAAAACAGCAAAGAGTTGATAAATCATAAATTTTTGCCTCTTTTTTGTTCTATCCTACTGTTAATACTATTTTTTTAACAGAATTCTGAAACCTAAGAAGACTGTTGTGACCATTTCATCCATCAGGCCATGGAATTTCCTTAACCAGTTTCTGCATCAGACCTATAATTTCTGTCTGAGCAAGACTAGGTGCCATTCAGCAGACCCTTAACGCTGGTTCAAACATTTCAAATGGTGGAATATCACTCACAGTCATGGTAAATTACTCCAGCTGCTAGTAATACACACTTATTTCTCATTTGAAATTGTCTGGAGTAATTTCCTGTATTTTGTTATGATTTTCCCTGCTAAAGTTTCAAATCTTTTATCTTAAATTTGAGGGTTCTCGTAGGTGATAGGAAAGCTAATCTTTAACATTTGTTGGATAAAATAGATTTTTTTTGTGTGACGTCAATTTTCTAGGTAGCAAACTTATTCCTCTTGGGACTTCTTGCTGCAGTATTCTAGAAAACAAACTAATTTTTAATAGCATTATAATTGTCATAAATAAATCCCCAGAGATGGCTGGATATTTTTTTCAAAGTTTGATCATAACTGTCTCAAAGAATTACTCATTTTACTTCCATATAATCAGTTCTATTACAAAGAATAAATATTACTAGCCTTTTTTTCTTGGTAGCTGCCACACTAGTATTTCAAGGTATTTCAAGTGTCAAGAGAGATCTCATACCTTTCTTTTGTATTGCTGAAAATTCCACTAATAGTTTTTTTTTATTTTAGAACTGCCTTAAGCAGTATCAAAGACAATAACTTTTTAATAAACAAGATCTACTTAGCAACATCAAAAGATACAGATATTTATCTACTTCAAAGAAGCCTAACTCTATGAAATTCTGTCAAACTGCACTCATTTACACCAGCTCATGGTATGACCTAGAGTTTTTGATCTCAGTGACAAAGTAGGTATGTTCAAACTCACTTTTTTCAGTTCTTGGATTCTCCTGCATTTAATGATGAGTAGAAATTTTAACATTTTAAATAGCATTTTCGTTTGAAATAAGAGCTTATTTGTTTTATCAGTTTCAAAACTATTAAATACTTTTGCTATTCACAGTTATGAAATTTAAATCGCTTTCTAGATCACAGATAATTAAATGCATAACATTTGATAATACAGCTATGGAATCCATCTTAAAATGATAAATAAAATATAACCAAAAGTAACCCTGAAAAATCTTACAAATTAATTCAGGAGAAAGTTTGTGTGTAGCACTTATTTAAAAAAAAAAAATTTGTGTACTAGTACACATATTACTATGAAGCTTTGATTTACAAAATACAGCCGTGCTCCAAAATTAAAAAGAACAAATTATTGTCTTTGGTTAGCTGATGAAGTGAGAAGATCCTTCCCTTTTTTAATGTCCTTCTCAAGGCTTTTCTTACTGTAAATAAACTCTTAACAAATATTTTAAAGTTTTATATCGGGTATGAATGTGTACATGTAACATACAGGCACCTGTTTTATGTACATGTACATATATATATAATCTTTCTAATGGAAGAGAAAATGTTGAACTCCTCGGTGTGGCATAAATTCTTGAATGACAAGATTATTACACAAAGTAGAAAAATCCCATTATCTTCAGGTTGTAATCCTCTCTTCAATTTCATCCTGAAGGTTTTTGCCTTGAAATAGGACAAGACATGAAAATGTTAATGTATTTTGAAATTTCAATTTTTCGTTCTAAAATTTTTATTGTCTCTTCATAAGTATTAAAAAGCATTTTCCCTTTTACTTTTTCACCAAGTATTCCTGATTCCATTTTTTCCTCCTTTTTTTGGTGGTTTTTTTTGGCAAGTTCTGACTGTGAAAAGTGCTAGCTCATGCAGTTTCTGCACGCCTGGAGAAGAAAACCAAACCTCATCTGGGTCAATATAAATTTTATGAACAGTGGACAATGACCTGGAAGAGAAGAGCGACTGTTAACATGTATTACTACCTCCAATAATTTACTGCCCCCACCTCATCTTTCAGCTCTGTGGAGCAATGGTGTCTCCTAGTGGACAAGTAGCTGCAAACTGCAGGCAACAACTCTTTCAGAAAATATTCAACTCCATTTCAGTTGGTATTTACAAAGGCACTATCCTAATAAAGCTAGGACTTGTGTAAATTGTTTCTGTTGGAAGTGGTTTTATTGAAAATTCATTCAAATACTTCATATATCTGGATTTACATACTTTGGAAATAAATAGCTTCTTCTGGAAAAATATGTTAGTAACAGCAAAATTTGTGCCTGTGGTCTTACTCTTCTTTGATTATGACTTAAATTATCTTCCCTTCCCTGGCCAACAATGTATTGGCTGGATTAACTCAAAACAAAACAAAACAAAACAAAAAAAGAAAACGAAAAAAGAGAGGAAGAAATTTGGTTGTGCTGAGTCTTTAAACATTTTTATGTGCCTTGCTTGCAGTTAATGGGAAATCTCAGCCGCTTGTGCAAAACAGTGCTTTATAAATCATTCTAATTCCTTCCATTGCCTTTTCTCTTCTAAACACAAAAAAAGAAGAGAGTAAATGTCTCCCTATCTTCAAATTCAATTTGAGACATTTTACTTGATGAAATGTATATTTGCATAAACATTTCTCACTGGGGATGGCATCTAAATTTGCACTGTGGAACTTGACAGCAGAGCTTTATAATCTTAAATTCTACTCATTGATCTAGAGCTCCTGTGTACTAAGTAATTTCCTATTCATATTTAGCATAACTTTTAAACAAAATAAGGTCCTAAGTTTTGTATACAAAGATACATTTTGTATAAAAATACTGAGGACCAGATGTTCTTACTTGCCAAAATGTCTGACAAGCAGAGTTGAATGAACTTACACATTTCTTTTGTGGCAAGGTTACAGACTGAAATGAGGTTTTATCTAGCAACAAATTATTTTGTTATGTTAGAAGAATATAATAAAATACTCAAATGCACGTATAAAAGTCGGGTAAAATATTAAGCTGGTGATATTCCAGTCTCTGTGAAAAATCCCATACAGAACAGGTAGAAAAAGAGGTGCTCCTTCAGAAATACAGATAAACTCATCAATTGTAATCAATATTGATTGAAATCAATAGTTAGGAAAGAAGTATTCAGAGGGCTGAACTAATTTTTCAGGACTTTTAAAATTAATGTGCCCATGTCTTCTTTCTTTTTTTTTTTTTTTAGTGACTAAGTATGCCTATAAAGTTGTGAGACCCCGTTCTACCACTGCAAGCAGACAGAGACATGCAGACACAGAAGCCTTAAAGTGGACAGAGAATGACATGAAACCAAGTATTACTCAGTTTAAATCAGGTTTGTTGAATTGACATACTTGAAAGTATTGCCAGGGCACAGGGCTAAAATACATTTCAGACTTGCTGAATATAATGAAAGGTGGCAGTTGTATTTGTTCTAGGAAATGTTATGCACTTGACTTTTACTCTCAAAAAAAAATTACATATTTTTAATTAAACTTAAATGGAATTGATACATGGACATTTAAAGCCATCTGAGTGTTTTAAATTTTTATGTTTTCCCTCACTGAAGCTGCTTTTCCTACTACATCCAAGTTCACTGTGAGTTCCCATGTATGACACTTCGTAGAAATTCATAAAATGAACATACTGAGCTAAACATGAAGATTTGCATAGGTTACTTATTATATGGATGGCATATTATCTTAGTTTTATTTGAATTTCAGACTCTGTAGTTTTTCAGTAATTTGAAATATTTCTGTGCTAAAACTCTGATACATTTTACACAGGAGATCCACACAGAAAATTCAGATAGTGTAAAGCACAAAATTTGGAGATTCCCAGGGCATGAGGTTTACTATTAGTTCCATTTCTACCAGGGCTGTGATTATAAAAACACTTGGATCTTTTTATTAAAGGCCTTGTATGATGCTTTACATCTTTCAATAGTGAGGTGCCTTCTAAGGAAGAAGGTATCAATATCTTCAAGTTTCAGTTCTAAAAAATTGTTCCCTGAAATGTAAGGCTTCTAATTTGTTTGGCAACACAGCATCTGTATATCTCCTTTAATCTTTGCTTGCATGAGAGGTTTTTCTCTTCTCATAGGTGGAGTAAAGATCCTGTAAGGTGAAAAGATGCAAAATAACTGTGTCCAAGTTAAGCTGTTGATAGAGCAGAGATTACTCAGTGTCTCCATTGAAATTTTTAGAAACAGAATGAGTTACTGTAGTAAGAACCATTTAGCTGTTTTAACAGAATCGAGTGGACTTGTAGAGTCATTCTCATCTCTGTGTTTGAGCCATTAAAGGACTCTCAGATGTGGCTCGTGCTTTTCTTTTCAGCAGAATATTTTACCACGAAGGGAATACTGAAAACATGATGGGTTTTCCTAACTCCATTGCTGCCTTTAGAATTATTCAAGATGTTGAAAAAACACTACTAATTTACAGATAGTGTAAGCTAGATTGTCAGACAAATTGCAACAGAATGCAGCTTTCACTTGCACATAAAACTGGCCCATTTCCAATTTGACTTTTAAGAAACCACTTGATAGTAGTGACCAAAAGCTATTGCACAGATAGATATTCACTGTCATTCCATTTTTGCCAATTTTAGTTGCAAACAGGCAAAGTGCTTATCAGTAAAACTCACAAGGTTTAAGAGTCTGTATTTTGGACTTTCAGGTTGCCAAGCAGGACTATTGCTTATAAGTTAAGACAACCTTATTTAAAATGTTACAGACTTGCAAAATTATCTAAAATCAACAAAACTCAGGTGGATGGATTTACCAGAGGTTTACTTATAATTTAGTACATAAAAACTGGGCTGTTTACTTCAATTTGGGAAAGCTAACAAAGGTGTTTTTATTGATTGCCTTCTATCTTTAGCTGCATGCGGGACCAGTGAGCAAAACAAGCGACACTTCTACTTAAATTTACCTGCAATGCAGAAGGATGAGTGAGAATAAATACAAAACAACAAACAAAGGATATCTGTAGTTCCCAAAAGAGAAGGGACCAAAGGAGAAACAGGAAGACATCTGAAGTTATTATGATTATTTATCCAAGGAGATACAAATGAACTAGCATAATTTCTAGCATTTGGCCAGGAAAAAAAAAAAAAATCCTGAATCAAAGTCCTAGAAACAAATGCACTTACAGAACTAAAGTTATTATAGAATGAATTATAGTAATGATTCAGATAGTGAACAGCTGCCATTTTAAGCATTTTAGTTGGCTCTTCAGTACATATGAAGCTCATCTTTCTGGTCCAGAAAAATGACAGTGATAAGTTACTTGTAGTTGGCCTTAGAGAAGACACAGTGACAATTTCCCATCTAATTTTTTTTTTCTTTGCTGTGACCCTATGAACCTGAACTGTGCTATCTATTACAACTAATGTCCGGGCCAGATTTTCAATAAAAAAGCCCAACACTTTAGAAGATCTCTGTTTCTGAGACACCAATGTAAGTGGCCAGTTGTCTTTGAAAAATATCTCACCATGAGCATTTTACTAAGAAGCTGCAGCATGATCATACCTGACACTAAGCTGTACTCTCGAAATAACTAGACTTATTAAATTCACCTAAAATTCTTTTACTATGGGGCTGAAGCTTACAGAAGCAAGCCGTCTTGTATCTGATTAGACTGGAGAGGGGTAGAGTATGTGTGTGGTTCTGCCAGATAAGATACCTGATATGAGAAACAGAGAACATATAATGCTATCCAGGTTTGTCAATCATAGTCCCTGCTCAGTTCAAGAGAAAATGAGAAGAGAAAACTCTTTCAACCCTGGGTTAGGGTACAATCCCCTCTGTAGCTTGCAGATACCCTGCCCTGCACTGATCCACCACTGACCTGTATTAACAGACACAATGTGTTTATAGTGCATCTTTGCAAGTTGATTTCATCTGAAAGACTGAGTGAAACTTTCTTAAGAAAAGGTGATTTGCAATTTTTCAACAAGTTTAATTGAATCCAAAATTCAATTTGTTCATGCTATCTGCAACCTTTAAACAATCAATAGCTATACAATTTCAGCAATGACTCTTTAAAATTAGAATTATTGAAAAGGCTTACAAATAGTGATAAACAGAGTGAGGTGGTATTGATTGGCCAGTGGAAGACATTGATTTGAACTGTAAACAGGTATTATGCTAGAAGAATTGCATTACTGCATGTCTTTTTGCCACTCTTATTCTGAGTCACCTGTAAACACATTCATGCCATTTATTTGATTATGGTTTTAATATGCTTTTAATCGCTTGAGGAGATTTATGGTTGAGGAAACAGGACATTCTGAAAAACATCATGTAAAAAAGGATTGAAGTTTTCACAGTTTTTTTTCTTATGTAATAGACTGTGAATGTTTATGACTTACTGAACAAATATGCTTACCATATAAATGTATTTATACTGTGCTTGCAAATTAGCTTTTTCAGTAGAGTTGTGTACATTCTTTTTCATCTAGATATGTTCCATCCTCAATTTAGCCAAAGAAGAAATTCTTGTACTGACATTTGTGAAACACATAAGGTATGTATGCCTCTTCACGTGCTTTATATGTGTATTATTTCAGAAGAATAAACTTGAAAATCACTAGAAGTCTTCCATTTTCAGTAAGGAAATACTGAATATTTGGTCTAAGTTACAATTAAATACATTGTTATTATATCAAATGACACAACAACATAAATAATTAATGGATCCAGATCAGGACTAGAATAATAATAGGCACTGTTTAAACTCAAAAGATGGTACTCTACTCATCAATGGGCTTTTAATCCAAATGTGAAGGCACAGAATGACTAATCTAGCAGCAGAAAATGGGTTGATATATTCTCATTCTAACTTTAATTGGTAGGTAAACAACTAAATGGGAAAAAAAGGGAAAGCTACAGAAATAAGATTGCACAGAGTAAAACCATGTCGAGAATAAAAAGAGAATTAAAAGAGATAAAAGATGAACAAACAGCATGTCTGCACAGGTTAGAGAAAATTCAGTGAAACTTAAGTTTTGCAAAAAGAAGATCAAAAGTTCCTGACATACTTAGAATCTTACCCTTCACATCTGCTACAGGAGGCTTGGTTTTGGCTGTTGCTGTTCATCCCTTCTTTCATCAGCATGGATCCATGTTGCTAATTCTGTACTTGCACTGTGTGCAAGTCTCTTATCTATGTCAGTTGAAATGTCAAGCATGAAATGTGTTTAGTATATAAAACAGATTTGTAACGAGAGGAAAATTTTGCCTCAGTTTTGTCTTCAGGCTTTATTCAGATCTGGCCTTAGAAAAGCATACACAAATCTGAATACTTGGAACAAAGTTTGAGTCACATCTTTTAAGGAGCTGATTGCCACCTCAGACTGACTGTATACCCACCAATTCTGGTGAATTCTGTGCAATGACACCCACTGGACAAATTTCTGAGAGGTAGTATAAGTCCTCACAGTCTGTCACTATGTATCACTTTTGCAGATATAGGCCCTAAAACAGTTAAAAGGCATCACAGTTCTTCTATTTTTTACTGGCCTCAGTAGGAGCTGAAAACTGAAAAATCCAAAAATGGGATGTAAATATCTAAACGACAGCTGGTGGTTTTGAGAAACGAGGTTACTTATTCAACTTACATAAAATCTAATGGCTAAAAATCTGTTTAAATCTAAGCCCAAAGTTTAGGAAAACTGTATTTATAACCCCTGTCAGTTCTATATTTTCTTTCTTTATACATCTATTTTTAAAAGATCATAGGACTTTTTAACTTTTATTCCTGTTTTGCTGTTTACTGAATATACACCGCTGTAGTACAGCATAACTTCATAATCTATCTTCAATTTTGCATGTGTCCACTAAAACAAATTCCCTTCTGTTACATTTGAAAAACAGAATGATTTGTCTTTTATAAGTTTTCTCCACCTGTGTTTATGGAAAGTGTAGTGCAGGATTTGTCTTTTGCTGAAGTCATTGAGGAGCATAACAGATGCCAAATTTTAAGGTTTATATTCACCACAACATGATCTGGAAGGGACTGATGAGTCAAAAGGAAATGTTTTTAATTTGGTATGTAGACATGACTTGTTCCATAAAGCTTCAAAGTTTCATGTCAGCTTCATACAAAACTATTTCCAGTAAGACCTAAAAACACACCAGTGTTTTATTGGTTATCTGCTTCTATCACCCATTCATACACGTTCCACACAAACATATAAAAGGATGAGGACAGTAGGCAGTTTGAAGACCTTGATTACTATTTTTTTACAGATATGTTTCTGTATTTCTAATTTGAGACCATTCTTACACAAGACAAGGGTGTACTCCTTCAAAATCCCAGATGTGAGAGCAATGCATGCTGAACAATAACACTTTCTGCTGTGGTGGGTATTGGCAATGCTTGAACTCGCTGGTGAGACATAAGCTTTCTCTCTTTTATAAACACAAAGAAGAACATGTTCTAGAAACACCATAAAGCACAAAAATTTGGGAACAGAAACTAAGAATTACCAGGTACCTCAAAAGAGAACCAAGGTGTATCTTGTGTGAGTGATAGTGGTTCAGGAGCTGCAAACAAAACTCTGTGAGGCAGCTGAAGGGCATGGACGTGGCTGGCCTGCAGGCACCTGCCGAGCTACAGCACATGGTCCATGCTGGCCCCTTCATATTTACTGCCAAAATGCATCTGAGTCTCAAAATTTGCCTGAATACTGTAAAAAATAATTATTCATCTGAACACTTCCTTTGTAAATGCTTTTATTAGTATTCAGAACTCGTACTTTATTACTGCCCTGCTTCAAAAGCTCGAGTCATGCATTCCAGGTGTAGAAGCTATACTTCACAGTCTGAGTAATCACTAATACAGGACTCTATTAAGCCAAGACAGACTAACAGCTGAAATTGAAAGCAAGTTTTAATTCTGCACATATTATACTGAGAGAAGTTTGAATTTCAGACAGAATCTAGTGTTGCATTTTTATGTTTGCTAAAATGCTACCCAACATTAGGGTTTGGTATGTTTTATGATTGCAGTTTTGTCATGGGAACCTGCTGTTCCCATGAAATTTTTTGCCAGAATCTAGTCTTTATTTAAACCAAAAATGTAGATATTTATTTCATTTGGATACCTACATGCCTAGAGATTTCCTCTGCATTGGTAGGCTTTTTTCTCTTAAGCGATACAGATGCAAACAGCAAGAGATACACTTTTCTATTGCCAAAACACCTAAATGCCATCTGCATAGAAACAGATGCAGTGCTCTATTCTGAAAATAGTTTGAAAAAATGGCTCTGGAAGGTGTAATGTGACCCTTTATAGCAGTGGTATATTAAGTGTGAAATGCAAAGATGTAATCAAGAAAACCATAAAAATTTGACTACTGCTTATGCAATTCAGATCATAAAGTCAGTGTACTAACTCATACTGTAGATTTTGTCATGTTACTGAATGCCAACAAATTTACCACAGGCTGCTGTCCAAATGCAAAAAACTGTAGCTTAAAGGCAGTCAGGGGGGGCAGATTAACAGTTTCTATGTGATTTTGTAACACACTGAGATGTATGGAAAACATTATGTAACTTAAAATTAGTACCATTTAATAACATATGAATGTAATTTTATTTAAATTTGTGGTCATGAAATAAATCCTTTAGAGATTTGAAAAGCGTGTTATAGAATGCCATATTTTATTAAATTTCCTTCAATACATTTTCCTTAATTTAAGAAAATACTGACAGTGGAGTAAACCACAATTATGAAAGAAGTTCCTCCCCTTCTTCATCCCTCTCTCTACATCTAAATTATGCAGTGGGGTGAGACAAACTCCTGAGTTACACTCTGTAGATTGTTAGACATAGCCTTGATTCCAGGGCACTGGTCCCAAAACTAGGAGTAGATTGTGAGACTAATTCAGCTCTGAAGCTTGGTCTACATGAACTAAAGAGTTGACACAGGTCAGTGTGAACTTGTGTGGGTAGAAGGGTCACATGGCACAAAATGTCCTTGTCTGGAATGTGAATTCAAAGTGGGCAAGGTCAAGACTGAACAGATTATTTTCAGCCAAAGTGAGGTCTAAGCCATAATTTGGTTCAGACTGAAATGCCTGAGGTTTTATGTTAATTGATTGAAACTATAACTGGATTTGGGAAGAAGAGTTAATCTCCCTTCAGCCCTAGCAAATGTCTTACTGGGGAATGCCTTCTATTTTTGTAAAGATCACAGATTTAAACAGGAACAACAAAACGTGAGCTGATCCACCACTCTGAAGGAATATGTAACAATACTTAATGTAGTACCCCAGCTGTTGTGAAGTCTTTCATCTTCTTGGATGATTTTCCTAGACACTTTGGTGTTGTTACCAGTGCCCTGAGGACACTAACAAGTCATAATGACCCAGCTCAGCCTCACTTGGGACCTCCACCCATATCCTCTGCGCATGGGCCAAAAACCTAATTTCAGTGCAGCCCTGGGCCTCCAGCTCTTCCCTGGGCTGAGCTGCAGGTGTGCCTGTCTCCAGTCGTGTCTGTGGCTATACTTCTTGGCAGGGCCATGGATCTGTGCTGCAAGCAGCCTGGCTCCAGCCCTGTTTTCTGGTTGTATCTCTCAGACTTGTACTGCCTCTTGGCCCCATCTTATCCTGCTCCTGACTGGCCCCCCTGGATGGACTCCAGCCCTGGTTTGTTGCTTGCTGTGCTGTTGATGCCCTCCAATACTTGCACCTGACTGTCTTCCATGGTGGGGGGGACTGGGGGATGTCACCTGCTGGTGAGGGATGATGCCTGTGTTTGGTCAACTAAATTTAGCTCCTGGCTTCTCCTTCATGTGGGACAGCCCAACTCTTTCTGCATCCTGGAAACTGTAGGAAAGGGGGACACAGCCGTATTTTTGTCGGGAGTGACTTGAGGCATGGTGTGTGCACCAAGAGGGGCTGGAAGAAGTAGGTAGAAGAAGAGCCTTATCAGGCTGAGGAACGGAGTGTTGAGTACTCATCCCCACCAATGTGGTGGCACTTCTGTTCTGTGTGCTGACAAACATGCCCCTTCAAGGAGGTAACAAATGGATTTCCCACAGGATGACCCTGTTTAGAGATCACACTTGGCATACTCTTGAGTCTCCCAAGTCCTGCTGGGGATCTGTGTTTCCACAGGGCTCACAGCAGCAGTAATTATGCAGTGTAGAGTCTATATCTCACCATGTTTCCCTAATGACATCAGGCATTTCACTAGATCACCTATATCAGGGTTTGGTGATTTTACTGTATTTTTGCTACTTCTACTTTCCAAACTGTAGTTTTGGAGTAGTCATGAACGCTGGCAACCAACACTTTGTCTCTGACTACCAACCATCTGCACAACCTACCTTGTAGGCAGCCTGCCCAGATTTGCCTGGCAAAACAACAGCAGACAAAAGTATTGAAATCTCCCCTACACATGGGATAGTCTGGCAGGACTGGAGACTGCTGGCAGATCAGAAAGAAAAATTGCTGTTGTGGGCAGACTCAGACTGCTCTTTCTGACATTCCCAGGAAATAAATACCTTTTGCTATTTTAACATAATTAACAATCACAAAAAACTCCTTGCATTTCTTTTCTTTGCATTTGTAGTCTGCTGCTGTGCTACTTTAAATCCTAAAACTAAGTATCAGGTAATTTAACCAGAAGTCACTGGAAAAAAAAAAATCATTTTCCTCCTAGAATAATTTCAAAATAATTTTTATGCTCAGTTTCATGGATGAGATATTTCAGTGTGATGATTTCCATCTTAATGGCTGAATCAAACTATTTTTAAGGTTTATGTCATTTCTTATTTGTCTGAACTACTTACTGAGTCTAAAATATCTGTGCAATTCATTATTCCTTTTATATTCCTGAAAGAAGATGGGTGTCTGGTATGATTGGGGTTTTTTTAGGACAGTCCTTTGCTGGAAAAGTGAATAGCGTTTTGGAATTCTAGATACAGGATTTAAACTTCAAAGTCTTTTTTTGTTCTTTTATTGCTTTGTCCTCCAGTACCAGACCATTTTGTAAGTGTATATATATATATATATCTGTACAGAAACAACCTTCAAAGATCACAGGAAATTATTTTAGCAATATCTCAGAAGGTGGCCTCAAACAGCAATTTTTATTACTGCAAGGGATGCTATAAAATAGATTTTTGCTTGTGTCTGTTCCCACGTTGAATTCAGATCCCTCTTTGTCAGGGACAATGATATTATTACTGCTTTATCTTCTAACCTACTCCTCACTGGTTCCCTCCTATCTCACAGGCTACATTAGACTTTGGGAGAGAGTCTTCTAACAAAATTTAATGGTAAATCTGCCATTTTTTTATGAGATCAAATTCACGGTATTATAAAGAAAGGAAAAGATACACCATTATTTTTCGTTCTGAAACACAAGTACAACTTGTATAAGCTCAGGATTATTTGTCCTACATGCTTTATGTGTACTAATGGAGACTTTTCACAGAAGTAAAACTGGGCATATAGATACGTCTGTTGAGACCTGATGGAGGGTAAAAAAGAGTAGTGCTGTCTTCATTTTGGTTAATTGCAGGTTAAAAATCTTGATTCAGTAAAGTATTTTAGTACTTTAGGCCTATCTTTATGCAATTTTCATAAAAATTTCGTGGCTAATTCTGGGAATACATTCCCAAATCTATGAAACAAATGGCTTTATCACAGTCTCACAGGAAGGCCTGTTGCAGCCTTAGGAATTGGATTACTACCTCCTTATTATGAATCCAATACCATGACCTTAAATTAATTTCTTTTATGGCTGTTTGGATGGGAAAATCTTGGCCTCTGTACATGCATTCTGGCTTCTTAGCTCTATACTGATGGCAGGATTACAGATTCCAGCAGACAGGTCTATTTTTCTTTTTGTCTGTACTGTCCTTCAGCATTTGTACCAGAGTCAGTTTATTTTCTGTTTCTGACTGAGGGCAAGTGATTGTACTAATCAGATAAAATAGATCTCAAGTAAACATAATGGATATAGGCTCTTTTAAGCCTATTGAGACACAACAGAAGAACCAAGGAGCAATAAGATCTTTGTTAACAAATAGACTGATACGCTAGTGAATAGGGAGAAAATTCATGTTAAATTGTCTGAGGTTGATCTGGGTGTACAAATATCTTAATGATGCTATTTAAACTAAAATTTGTTGCAGTTTACTAAATAAAACTGTGGGGGTTTGGGGGTTGTGTTTGAGGATTTTGCAACCTGAAAATGAAAGGTGGGAGAGGAATCAAAAGAAACTCATCTGTGCTGAGAAAGAAACACCGTTACTCCTAGTGAGCATAATCAAGTGAGAGCTATGATATTTACCTCATGCTGTTGGTGGTTGAAATAACGGGTTAGTGCAAGTTAATGGAGCACTTCACTGGGACAAGTTAATTTCTGCCTCCAGAATAATCATATCACTTATTCTGGCAATGTAAAGACCCTACCTGAACAGCACATCTTCCAAAAAACAAAATGGCGCTTTTTAATATTACCACAAGCTATCCTGCTCCTTTGTTACAGTTTGCAACTAATTCATCTTGGGGATAAAGGGGATAAAATACCACATTGCTGTTTAGAGTGAGGTTTACTGTATAAAAAAATACAATTAGAAATATACTGGAAATTGTGAGTACAACTTCTGTTTCAGACTTAAAATCACTCCTTCACAATGTTTGTATTGCACATTCTTATAAGATGCTTTCACCTTCTCTTTAACAGTAGTTAGTAAATTTTTGTAGTATAACATAATTTTTTCATCTAAGTAAAAAGGATTAAAACCAAGAGTGTTTAAAAATAGTGGAAATTCTGTAATATCCTTCATGATCACAAAGAATAATTTTTTTTTTTTTTTAGTTTCACAGGTGATTACTGAAACAACAGAATTTTCACTGTTTTATGTCTGAAAAGTTACTGATTACAAATTAAGAAAAAATATCAGTACTGAGAAAACATTTTTGTTAAAGGAGATATATTTTATATTTCATATTTTATCAAACCATTAAAACCCCTTGGTTGTTATGCTCTACTAGAGGATTTCCTTTGCAAATACAATATAATGCAAAACCAATGAGTCTTATTCGAAATCACAGCATCTTAACTTAAAATCTCTGATGTTTCTAATCTCTTTTCATTGTATTCCCATCTCATTCTGACAGTCCTGGGGACAAAGCAGGTCCTTAAGAATGCCTATGGAAGCTCATTCAAGCACCACCTTCCCTATGCCCATATCTCCTCTGGCTGCAAGCTATTTCTAAAGCACTCTCTCACTGTTCTTGCTGATTGCTAAAACTGTATTTCTCCAGGGATGTGGGAACTGCTAACTCATGCCTCCTTTGGAGAAGAGAGGTGGTTTCCTAACACGTCCCTGACTGTAGTGCCCGAGCAGTCACCAATGAGCTGGCAGTGGTGATCCAGCACCTGCCGCCATGGCATCACCTTCTCTAGGTGGTGAGCTCTTCCTCACTCTGCTGAGGCCCAGCAGAAGCCACCTCTGGGGAGTCCCTGAGTTTCTGGGTTTGAGAGTAGCACAATGCTGTCCCTGCATGAAAGAACCTCCCCAGAGATCCTCCAAGGCCCACCAGAGATCCTGCTGTGGTGCTGCTGGTATGTGCTGCTGCCCTGCCAGGTGTCTCCTGTGGCACTTGTGACCCTGGTGCCACTTACCTCTGTCCTTGGCATGTTGACTTCCAGCCCTTCAGCTACCTGACAAAGGAACAGAGGGCTCTGGAATAGCAATTTATCTTCAGGACAATGCAGTCAGGTAACAGATTCTTTATTTCTAGTTCAGCATCTGATTGGTTGTGAATTTTCACTAGCACAGGGAGCTCTGTCCAGAAAATAGTAGAAATAATTTTCCTCAAATGGCTGTTTTCATACATCTGAAAGGCAATTATTACTTCAGGTAGGTCTGAGAGATAAAATGTAATAAATACATAGTACAAATGAGGCCTGAAAAGTTATTAAAGGAATATAGAAATTACCTTAAGGGTGTTGTTACAATAACTTATATTGAAATATATTTTCTAAGGCTAACTGAACTATGATTCAGAATGCAATTTAAGAGAATATTTTGAAATAGAGAATGAAAGTTAACTTATCATTTTAATTAACACTGTTAATTTAAATAGAAATAACTTGATAGAGCTTCCAAAAATTACAAAAAAATCATATCTTTCCCCTTAAATTATTTTTTAAAACTTAGTGTTTTGTTGTTTGTTTTTTATTAAAGGCTGCTAATTTTCTTAGTATTTTCACTCTATGAATGGCTAAATGAAACAAATGTATTTTTTATGTGTGTGTTTTCTGGCAAGCACCATTATAACACTTCCTATTTTTCAAGTTTTTCAAATTTCACATGCTTAAATATCAAAGATATTCCATTCTAAAAGAAATTCCTCATTCTGAAAGCATCTACACAGTCATGTTATTCTGAAACCTTTTAACATCATGGGATAGTAATATTAAGACCATTCATTTACAAGAAATAGAGAACTGTTGCTTGGTATTTTTAAAAATAAGATTAAAATCCAAATCTTACTAATTAAGTTTAAAGAACACAGGTTTTTAAAGCATAAATAGAAAGTTCTTTTAGTAGTATTTTCATTTATATTTGTGTTAGGAGTCATGATTTAAAATTTAAATATAAAATTTTTTTTTGATTACTTTATACGTTACTTTATACAAGTACTTTATACAAGTATGTTTTATAAGTAATGACTTCACTGTCAGTTGAAAATAATTACTTTAGATAAAATATGGAAAAGAGTTAAAACTGGATAAAAATGGGAAGCCAGGGAAAATGTTAAGGTTTTTTGTCAGTCAGTGTTCACATTGTTATAAGATCAGAGACAGTATAAGCAGTTGTTATAAGACCATTCCCTATAGAAAGTTACTTTAAAAAATTTAAACTAGAAAATACTGAATATAAAGAACAAAAAATAGAAAATGTATGCATAAGTAAATAAGTTTTCATAATCAACAGTTTTGTTATATAAACTACATGTATACGAATGGTGGTATGTAACTTTAACATAATTTAAAGGACATTAGAAATGTTTTCGATAAAAAAGCTTTTACACTACATTGACAATTGCCCTCAGAATTATTAAGTAAAATTCCAATAGATTGTCACAGCATTTTGACCATATAAATATAAAATCCCATAAAGTCCATGTCTCTAAAATAGCTTAACCTTTTTTAGAGCCAGGAGGGAATATACTTCCAGTTTTTGGAGCAATCAGGTAGAAGAAGCATAGTGCTAACTGCATCTCAGTTTGAAGAAGTTTCACTGGGGAGGAAAGATCAGCTTCATTCAAGAATGTCAAGTTATATGAAGCACATCTTAGTGATAAGCCAGCAAATGTTCTGCATGAGAAGGTTTTTTGCAACTTGTAAAAACAGGGAATCCAAGAAGTCTTGTATGAAATGGTTAGTTGTCTTTATCCACAAGTCAGTAGTTCTACTGATTTGATAAAGTCTGAAATATCATTAATTATACTCTCTAGCCACAGAATGATGTCAGAAGAGAACCTGAGAGTAAGTGTGAATGTGTACTGAGTTTTAAATCTTGCTCGTGCTCTCTTAATTTCCATGGTTGGACACTTACCAATACACATTTTGAGATGCAAATGCAAAGTGGGAAAATCTAATATATCATGTACAAAGGACTGACATTTAAAGGAATAGATATTTTATCTAAGCATCCCTTTATGAATATGGTATTCTGAAGCACACAGACAAGGATTACTGAACCTGGATATTAAGCAAACTCAAGTCTGAATGTTGGATCATTAATGTGAGCCATACTGCATTAGTGATTATATTGATTGGTAGTTATTATTGAAGTTAATTTTGTTGTCTGATAATGATTGGGTACTTACCTTAGGGTCATTGAATTCACATTAATCAAATGCTGACTGTGGAAATGACCATGGAAAATGTGTAAAGATGACCTGACTGACTACTACTGGTAATTATTAATATTTCCAGTAATTAAATTTTCTCAAAGGCAAGCCAGTAAATTTATTCTAGTCTAGTAATTTGTCTACTCAGTGCCTTCAGCGTGTTACTTATGAAGTCCAATCCCATGGTCTTAATACAAATAACACTGAAGTGATTTGACCTAGTTCTTACGATTTTATCATTTGGGAGTGAGGGAGAACATTGTTCAAACTATGACACTGGTACCTGAGGAAATCTTTTTTTCTTAAAACAAATTTCTAGAATAAGATCCTTTCAGTTTCCAGTTGAGAAAGAATATGAGAATAGAGGTGTCATGGTTTAACACAGCTTGGGTTATAGTTAAGGAAAAATCCACCAGCTATGGAAGTCGTGTTTTTGCAAGGGGCTGCTTTAACTTCCTCCAGACCCGACAGAACCAGTCAATTGGCTGATTTGAGTACTGACAGCTCTGCTGAGCCACTTAAGAAAGCTGAACATGCCTCTGTAAAAACACATTTAAGCACGAACAAGCCCGGGAAGCTCTCTCTTGCTTCTGGCCTTTGGACAGGTGACCGGGGTGCCCTTGCGGCCGGGACGGGCTGGGCTGGGCCCTGCCCTGCTTGGCCTGGCGGGGCTGGGGCCACGGCCCATGGCTCCGTGTGGGCCTCCCCCCAGCGCGGCTTGGCAAGATCATGGCCGCTCCTGCTTTGTGCAGGCCGGCCCTGTGGCACAGCTGGTCCCGCCTGCTCCCTCTGCCCCAGTGCAGCTGCCAAAATGAAACTCTACACCAAAACCAGCTCCGGCCACTGCCCAGCAGAGATCATGGGACCAACAGTGAGAGATAAAGGCCCAGGTAAGATTAATCCCTTCAGCGCTGTAAGATTCTTCAGAACAGATGAAACCTGCAAACGTCAATACTCTCCCAAGTCAGAGGAAAGGGAAAGGTGACAGCATGGGAAGAAAACATCATAGAGACACCAAAGTCAGTGAAGAAGGAAGAGCTGAAGCCCAGAGAGAGGCGAAAGAGGAGGTGCTTCAAACCTAGAAGCTAAAATTCTTTTGTAAGGCTATGGTGATGAACTATGATACATCAGAATACCCCTTGTAATTTCATTGAAAAGTATGGGGGGTAGAGCATTCAAACCACAACCATGAGGAAAAGTACCTGTGCTGAAACACAGGTGCTTCACAACACAACAAATGTTGAAGTGGCTGTGATCTAATGAGGAGCTTGAACAGAGAAAGAGATACGTGATGACGACCCTTGCTCCCAGGGAAAAAGAATACCTCTCTTCCTAGAGATGAAATTTTTTTTCCTTAAGCATGGAGAATTCACCATGTGCATCATTGGTATCCTCACTCCACCAGATCAGTGCATGTAGCTGATTTGGCACCTTGACTTTTTGTGCAGCTCTGGCTTAAGTTTAAAGAAACTGTCACCTCCAGGGGCAAAGCTGTGCATGTGCAGCTCCATAGCATGTTCAAAGCCAGGCCAGGCTTGCAGCTCTCATGGGGTGAGAGCAAAGGCAGCACTATGCCCCCACTATGCCCCTATGATGCAAGGCAGTCATAGGTAGACACCATGCAGAGACACTGGACAAGTTCTGAAACATATTCCCAGCAAAAAAACCCCAACTGCAAGAGGATAATTAGACTAATTTGGTGACTTGAATTTTGTGGTTGCTGGAAGCTCAGGCCAAACAGTATTTAAGATTTTATGAATTCAATTTGCCTAATGAAGTGCAACAGAGGTGACAGCATCCCTAGTGCAAAGTGTGTATTTAATTTTGACAAGTTATGCATGGCCAGAAACAACAGCAATTTCCTTTTGACAAACATTATTACTTATAAATCACACCAGTGGCACAGCAGCACTAGTGCAAAAGGATGAGCAGATTAAGTAAAAGCTACCTGATCCTATTCCCAGCTCTCATCCCTCAGGTAGTACAGACAGCTGTTTAGCTTTAGTCCTGTGGTAGATGGCACCCATTTTATTCTTCTCTTAGGGGATCCTGCATCCTTCCCTTTACTGCTTGTCTTGAGGTGACTTTATGATGTTATAGCCCACATCACTGCTCTATGCCCAGAGATGATTCCTGAGATTTTCTGTGCCTTTAAACCAAGCAAACTACTCAGAAACAGTTCATGATTCAAGGACAGAGATAAGTTGTTGCTGTTTCTGCTGGGGAGAAGCGAGGAAGCAATCCTCCGTCTTGGCGGTTTTTTTTTTTCCTTTTTTCCTTGGGAGAGAGGGATGGAGAGCTAAACTCCTTTGTTTCCCTGGGATTTTGGTTTTCTTCTTCTTTTCTTCTGGACCTGTGCAGCAACACCAAACACATCAGCTGGGAGAACTTTTTACCGAGGCCCCGGAGGTGGGCCCCCCGCCCCCCACACCAAACTTCAGGTCCAGAGAGAAGAGAGACTAGATCCACGGGAGGACTTTGGATTTTTCCCAGGTTTTCTCTCTATAGCGAGGGGGGTTTATTGTTTAGCATTATCATCCTTTTCCTGTGTGTTTGTTAAATAAATAGTTTTATCTCTTTCACTTTCCTTCGAGGAAAAAAGTTTATTTTTTCCTGAACCTGGTGGAGGAGGGGTAATTTGTTACCTGCCTTCTCTTGGAGAATATATATATATATATATTTCTAAATTTGGCTAAACCAGCACACTGCTGTAACAGGTCTGGGCAGGCCGTGTGAGGGCCCATGGCACCCAGGGAGTCTCAGGGAGCCCAGAGCCATTGAGCTCAGAGGTCTTTGCAATACTCAGTCTTTAAGGAGGCTTTGCTGGGGAGGACCCCGTGCTCTTGAGAGAGAGAAAGCAGGACTGTGGGACTGCCCAAGGAGCAGCTCCCAGACAGCATCAGTAGCAACGTACAGGTGAGAGACTGTTAATGTACAGGGCATAACTGTGCCTTAGTGATGAAGTGACTAGGTAGCCTTTTGGGTTGGATATCACACTTTGCAACATGGCAAAAAAAGTCTTAAAACTTGGGAAACGTTCCCATTAGGAAGTTTAAAAAAGAATCTTAAGATTGTATCTCTTCCTAAAAGTAGATAATTTGTACGAATATTAGAAGCTAAAGCACCCATCAATTTGAAATACCTCCTATCATAAAAGCCAGCTGTATGTAGAACAAGCTTTAAGTTGTTACAACTCTACCTTTCTGCAAATTTGTTGTCATGCTATGGATGCCTTCTAAAAGTTGTACAAACTTGAATGATTCTTTTTGCAAGTAAAATTGTGCTGTTGAAAAGTTCAAAAGCGAAACAAACCACAAAAAGGAACTGTTCTGTCTAGTGAAGATCTGTGTAAACATTGTAACAATATTTCCCTGACATCACTTGAGGATAAGGTAATAACTGTGTGATTGCGTATTTTTATAACAAAAATGAAATTCTGAAATCAGATAGCCTTGGAGCAGCAACAACTGTTTAGTTTTTTGCTGAGAAATGGGAAAGAGGAATTTTTTCTCCCTTCATGTGATTTAGCAAAGGTGAAGTTCAGTGTAGTTTTTAAGGTAATATTTGAAATTTGTTTTAGCTATGCATGGACATATGGTAATCTGACCACATCTGGCCCAGCAACCCATCTTGGTTGGAAAAACCAGCAGTGATGTGCTGCAGTGGGATCACTATCACTCTGTAGTGTTACGACACCACTCTGACACATTTTCTCATCACAAAGTGAAGGGGGATACTAAGCACTAAAAGGACTGCTCAAAACTAGTACCTGTCATAAGGAAATATCATTCTTATTCACTGTTGTGAGAACTTAGTGCTCTTAGTCCCTATACAGAGTGATCACCTCATGATGATCTTTCTCGTTGCAAGGGATTTTAAAACTACCATTACTGGGTGAAGTTGTTTAAGCATATTTGTTATCTTGAAGATGAAGCTGCAGTTATAATCACCTGATCAATATGGCTCTTCTCTTTTGTTTATCTATATCTGTAAAGGCCAATCTATATGTGTAGCACATCTGTATCTATATCTATATCTAATCTATATCTATGAATAAGTGTATATATTAATTTATATTTTTACTCTCTATATAACTCTTAATTGTATTCCTGTATGTAAAGTAACTCTCCAAAATTCTTTGAAAATCATAACAATCTTTACTTTTCTCTGTTGAATCACATCATTTAAAGCTCAGATCTCTCTGAAATGTTAATGATACAATGACCTAGATGTTATTTAAATATTGAAAGACAAAACTTTTAACTTAGCAAGCTGTGAGGGTTATGAACATAGGATTAAGGAATGTAGCATAAAAAGAACCATGAAGATACACTGAATTTCTGATGAGAAAAAATCAGCACTGCATGCTCATCAAAAATGATCATTACAGAAGGAAATGGGAATTTAAGCATAGGACTCAATAAAAATAGCAACAAGAACAGTTCATTCATGGAATTCAAGTCATCCAAACACCTGTGTTAACAAATATGAGTAGGTGAAACAGTGAATAGATGAAAGAGCAGTTGATAGAACTAACATATCAAATTATTTTGTCTTGTGGAAAAAAAAAAGATAAAATGAAACTTTCTGTCTGGCCTTTATAATTTTTGTTTTCATGGTGAGTTAGCAGAAAATCCACTGAAATATAATTCCACCAAGTTTGCTGGTTGTTTTCCATAGTTTCATCTAGATGGTTTGTGCTTTTAAATTCAATTTCATGATGTATAGCAAAGCTAAGTTAAAAGAACACTTTAAGTCAGACAAAAAGAATGAGAAACAATATTTTCATGGAACTGATGAGAACAAAAAAATGCAACCAGAACTGTGACAAAGTAGTTAATGGCCTGCCATACACTGTGAACATTATTTTCAGAATACAAAACCAGAAAATAGAAATTAATTTCACACGCTTCTCGCTTTGGGAACTGTAATTCTTTGTTTATACTTGTAGATAGAAATTTCAATAAAAATTACTTATACATTCAGATACCATGTAGATCCTTCAATTTTATAGAGAGTAAAATATGCCAAGAATTCTCATATTATGTAGACCAAATACCTTTTTTAATATCCACAGAAATTATTCTGTTATGCACTTAAATTCCCTTTTTAAAACATTTTTCCAGAAATTATGTGTAAATTCAACACATGCTACTACCATTTATTTAGGTCATCAGACACTAAAGATATTTCTTCAAGAAGCACCTGAGATGCTGTAGGTGGAAGAATTTACTTGAGGAATAATATTCAAATACTGTCTCTAAACATAGGTTGTTGGTACTCAAGAAGCATACCTCATACCTTTAATTTGCCTTGCTTCAGCAATGCTTTCAAAATCTTGAAAAGGCTTATAAACATATTTAATTTTTTCTTAAAATTGGATTTTATAAAACAATTCCTTTCATTACATTGTCACACTTAATAATAACAACCTACTGCTTTTCTTTTGCTGCATAAGTTTAGCTCAATAGGGGTCTTTTCATGCTTGCAAAATATGGGTTTTATTTAAGTCTAGGAAATACAGATCCTAAGGAAAGATATTAGTGATCACATAATCCTCTCCTATTGTCTGCCTCTTCCAATTTATTATACATTGAGTAGTAGTTTAATAATAATAATAATAATTCTATTTATTCTAAATTGAGCTGACAGAAATGAAGAAATGTCCTGTTGGCTGAGCAACAAGTTTACCATATATAGTATAGTTTTTTATAGTTATGTTATGTCAAATTCTAATACACTTCTATATTTTACAGGACTGTCTGATATCTGGATCTCATTGGAAGACTGGTTTCCAGCTCTCTTTGTGGACGTATGATTGTGAATTATTCTAGGGAGCCGGTTGGCTACAGTGAGTGCCCTACTGCACATGCCCCTGAATCTTCTCTGTGCACACATATGGATATGCAAGTACATGGCTTATTTCTTCTTACAACCACAGTTCTGCTGTGCAGCAGTTACTCAGATTATGGTACTGTATCCATGTGTTATGATTCTGTCAGTGTAACTGTTTGTGGAGGTGCCCCTGGCGGGGCTGGGGCTTGGGAGTGGAAGCATGGTCGGGTTACATGGGATTTCCAAGCTCCCTGATGCTGTTGTGTCTAAATCCTGGTCCTCACTGGTCTTTTCAAATGTAACTCCGCCCAGTGAATCCTGTACTTAAGGGGGTGTTCACATGATTCTGGGGCAGCTGTTGCAGTCAGTCTGTGCCTGACCTAGCTGCCATGAGGTCAGAGAAATAAAAGCATCCATGAACATCCATCAAGATTATTGTTCCTGATTCTTTCTACAGACAAAGCTGCCTTCAGGGAGGGTTGCAGGCTTTCCCCACTGCAACAACTGTTTATTAGGGTAGAATTTTGGTATATGAACTCTTTATATGTAATTTGAGAATACTGCCATAGCAGACTGATTCTCAATTAGTCCTTTAATTGCTTACAACTAATAAGATCAGGTCAGTAGTAAATTGGTCCTGTCAGGTTAACATCCAGAGAAAACCTCTGAGAGGTAAATCTGCTTAACAAAGGGAGTAGTAATATGGTTTGTTCAGCTACCTTTACATGAGAACATAAGGTGGATTTTTGTAGATTTAAAAAGTTGTTTTGTCATCATTCTCTTGGTATGGGGAGCCACTGAGTTGAAAAACATACTTAGAAATACACTATGGCCCACATACATTGCTTTACATGTCAGAAGGTTGTGTAGGAGGTAGCCCCTATGCCATCAGTGCCCTGATGCTTACTTAGCCTCTTGCAAGCAGTTTCCAGGAGACTTCAGTGTGTTGCCAGCTCCTGAGGACAACATTAATTTTCCATAGATTCCTGGCACCAAGGACAACTTTAGACGCTACAGGACATTAATTATTGTTTAAAAGTACTAAGAAACTCTCCTGAAATTCAAATTATTTATCCTGAAATTACGAATAGTCTTCACCTGCTTCAATCTCTTGAGATTGTTGTATCTGTAAGGAGCCATATGGATCAACTTGGACTGTTGGTGCACATGGTAGGTGGTTAAACTCAGCAGTCTGGAGTTTCTATTTTACACTGCACTTTTGTGTAGACTTCCACAGGAATAGAGAAACTATACAAACACTCTCAGACACAGTTTTCTGCTTTATGGATTTTGAGAACTTTTTACCATTGGGTTACAGATAGCTTTAGCAAACTGGCAAACATACAGGAAAATATTAAATATAGTTTTCGTATCCACTTTCAGGTAAAAAGCTAAAATAAGTATTTTAAGATTAAGTACAGTTAAACCAAACATTTGTAGTAAAACTACACTGGCCAGCACCAGGTACACACAGAATACAGTATTTAAAAATATCGGTGATAAGTGAAGTGTTAACAAAATATAAGGTCACAATAAATAAATATATGGTGCAGTGTGAAACAAAGCACTATACTAGTTTGAACTTTTAAACTGTAGCTGTTGATACATACAGTACTCTAAGATCTATTAAAAGATTTTATGTTTTCACAAAAATAAAAAAATACATTTAAAAAGCAACACAGCTCTGTAAATCTAGGATACATTAAAGCTACTGAAGTGTGTAACAGCATAAAATACTAAATTCACCAAGTTTTATGGCTAAATATACCCTTTAAAAACACACACTGTAGGTATTTTAAGGAAGAATAATTGTCTAAAAGAGAAGAGAGAGCATCATATTAGAGACTGATACAGACTGCTGTTCAGGAGTTGTTAAAGCTGCAGTAAATCTGATTTGACTTTTTGTATACATACATATATATGTATATCTCAAAACTTTGTTTTACAAACTTTACAAATAATCTGTTGTCCAAACTACACAGAACAACTTGAGATGAAAGTGAGAATATTTTACACTATCATCTTTTTTTTTTCCGCTCAGAGTTTATATATTTCAAAAATTCATATTTCCAATGTGAAAGTTAAATGGATTGCTCTGTATCTACTATGTAGGCTACCATATGGTAAACATAGTAGTCTGAAGATCAGCCACTGGTAGATCTCACCAATGTCAGTGTTTATGGGACCAGGCATTTCTTTGTGCTCTCACCCAGTTTTTCTGAAAATCATTTGAAGTTTATGTAAGTAATACTGTAGCATGGCTTAGAAATCAGATTGGGTTGCAATTGGTACAGTTGTTTCTGCTCACATTTCTAATGATGCTCTTTGATGTTTTCCCTTTAAGTCACACAAATCTAGTCTGCAATTTGCTGAGACACTCAAGATATTTAAGTATCATATTTTCCACAGCCACATTAGATTTATAGGTTTTTATGTCGCTGTAAAATGAAACAAAACACTAGGATTAAATTCACTGTGAATTCCAGCTGAATGTCAGAGGCTGGGGAGTCTGAAGTTGTTGTCTTAGCAACTGTCTTTGGAGGTAGCCTTATTTCCCTGCCACGCCTACCTGAATCCTTCTAACCATCCTCCCTCTGGTGGGCTTCCTTGCAGTTTTTTGTCTTCAGATTTGTAGAAAGAGTTTAACTTTGTTGTGGTGCTGTCATGCAGTGAGACTTCCCAACCAATAGTCAAGTAGCTACTCTGCCTTGTAAAACCAAGGTAGACTTACCCCTGACATACTCCCTTTACTGTGCTTTGATACTTTCTTGCCTAGGAAGAGAAGGAAATGTCAAAGCAGGTTGAATCAGGATTATAAAATCTCTAACTTCTCTCCTTTGCCCTCTCACCATGCATCAGAGATGCAAAGCATAAAGTAAGGACATACCTGGACATCAGTCTCTATTCTCTACTCGGGGTCTAGTCCATTTCTACTCATGAGCAGTGTTTGCTATGTTTGAGACATTTTGTAGTGCTGTAACCAATTCAGAGAAATAGCACAGAGCAGAGTCTTACATCCCATGTCAGTTTATTAGAAAATACAACCTGATAAAGATTCAGAGCCAGGTTCCTTCTTTATTCAGCACTTCATCAATTCAGCAGGCATGGCACATATTTTGACAGTTCTATAGCTTAGTCTTTCTCTTTTCAGAGTGAATTAAATGATCAGTGTGTTGTGGGAGAACTGCTAAGCATAATAATCTCATTAATAATAATTCCCTTCATATATTAGGTGCAAAGATATTACTATACACTGAGTGAAACAATTTGTCGGCTTAGAGTACCTTGCAGCAGGAACTTGATGGATTAAAGAAAGATGAGTTGTGTGTGAGCTATTCTGAGCTATCTGCTCAGTTTTGTTTTGACATCAAAAAAGTTTCTTCCAGAAGGAAAGGGTCCTCCTTAGTATACATAGATGCCTTGCTGACAATCTCAATCCAGAGACCATCCATGTCAGTAATTTCAGTGAATAACCTGAACCAGGACCATCCCTGGGAGTCTCACCATGAGCATGAGAACATTGTCCAAACACTTATTGAACTCTGTCAGGCTTGAGACTCTGACCACTTCCCTGAGGAGCCTGTTCTAGTGCCCAACCACCTCTGGGTGAAGAACCTTTTTCTAAAATCCAACCTAAACCTCCCCTGACTCAGGCCATTGCCTCAGATCCTGTCACTAGTCACCAAAGAGAAGAGATCAGTGCCTGCTGCTCCTCTTCCTCTCACAAGGAAGTTATAACTGCAATGAGGTCTCCCCTCAGTCTCCTCCAGGCTGAATAGACCAAGTGACCTAAGGCACTCCTCATAAAGCTTCTCCTCAAGGCTCTTCACCATTGTCATAGCCCTCCTTTGGATGATCTCCAATAGCTTAATGTATTTTTTATATTGTGGCACCCAAAACTGCACAGACACAGGAGGTGAGGCTGCTCCCATGCAGAGCAGAACGGGACAATCCCCTCCCTTGCCTGGCTGGTGATGCTGCGCCTGATGTACCCCAGGACATGGCTGGCCCTCCTGGCTGCCAGGGGACACTGCTAATCACAGATTAATGAAGATTCCTGGTGCAGTTTATAATGAAATCTGCACAGATTCAAAACAAACCACTTCCTGAACAGGTTTTTTTCCCCCTTTTTTTTTTACCTATTGAAATACAGGTCTTGTTGGAACACAGATAACGTGAAAACTTGCCCAGGTATCTTTATAATTAATAAGAAAACACTGCTTCTTAAATACATTTTTATGGTTTGTATAAGCTTTTGGTGTAAAGATATCTTAATACAAGGTTTAATTTTTAAGTGTATTTTGCTCTTGAATAACTTTGTTCTAAGGCTAGTTCATTTAATTATGTGATAGAAATACAATGTAGTGTAACCCCAGTGCTCCTGTCTGTGCATTAGGAATTATCTTTCTGTTTTACCACTTTTGAAACAGAAATGGCAATTTTTCTTTTTCAATATCCCAAGAAAATATAGTGTCATTTCTATTCCTTTTTGCACTGAGGTTTGCATCCTAATGAAAACAAATTTCACTACTCAAGAGTTGCAATGTTATGAGCATATATGGTTTAGGTCATCAATGAAATTAACAATCACTTACTTCCTCAACACTTTGAGAAGTGTATATTATTTGAGGAATATAAAGAGTCGAAATTGCTTTGTGGATAACTTTATTATACCTGTATAATAGATTTATCTGATTGTGAAGTGGGTTTTTTCTTTTTTCTTTCAATGCATTATTCTGTGATCTCACCGATGCTTTTGCTGTTTAATAGTATATGGTTTCTTGAGAATTCTGTTCAGCTTAGCTGTGAGTGTTGTACAGAGAGGAAGGTGAATAGGATACTTTCTGCCTGGGCACATGCAAAACAGACAGCTGCATGATTTATTCTCATCATGCCAAAGAATGACAATAGTTTAGAGAAGAATAGGAGATTCTTAGGTCACCCCAACTGAGTAGCTGGTTGTTTGCTGCTGCAGTTTGCTTCTAGAGCTTTCCAGAATAAAAGTAATAAGGCCTGTGTATGCTTAAGGTCACTGACAACTGTGAATGAGGAGCTGCAGTATGCATTCCTACAAGATAAGTTGTCTATATTAGTGGAGCTGCTTTGATTCCTGTGTAGCACAAGGCATAGTTTTCTCCATTAAGAATCCGAAATACTCCTTGTACTGAGAAGAACATAGTTTTGGCATAGCCAATGGTAAACGTGAAACATAAAATTACATATAAGGTTCCCAGACTTCTTCCATAGTTTTCTGGTTTGCTTTGGTGTCATGGCGGGTGTCCTGGTGTGTGTCCGTGGGGCACAA
>VYXC01008342.1:14066-24304 GCA_013397175.1 Platysteira castanea
GTAGGGACAGGGTCTGTCACCATGAGCTTACAGAGCGTGACCAGAGTGACCAGGACTCCACCCCAGGCTCTCTCTGCCCCATATCCCCCAGCACATTCCCACCCCTGCCCGGGGCCTCCAGGACTCACATTTTTGTAGAGTTTCTCTGCCAGCTCCTNAAAACCAGGGAATCCCACTCCCAGGATCTCTGGGCACATGAGGATGTGCCTGAGTGCAGGTGACAGCGCAAGGAGGGACAGGATCTGTCACCATGAGCTTACAGAGGGTGACCAGAGTGACCAGGACTCCACCCCAGGCTCTCTCTGCCCCATATCCCCCAGCACATTCCCACCCCTGCCCGGGGCCTCCAGGACTCACATTTTTGTAGAGTTTCTCCGCCAGCTCCTTGATGTGCCGCAGGATTTTCTGCTTGTTCCCCTCCTCCGCCTTCATGCGCTTCACCTCGTAGGCCACGAGCTGGGGGGAGCACAGGGGTGACAGAGCAGCTCCAGCACCTCTCCCAGAGCTGGGGCCGTGGCAGATCCCACTGGGGCCCTGGAGAGCCGGGGGATGCGGGCAGGGGGCTGCCCTGCTAGGGCCTGGGAGAGCCGGGGGATGTGGGCAGGGGCCTGCCCTGTTCAGGCCTGGGAGAGCTGGGGGATGTGGGCAGGGGGCTGCCCTGTTCAGGCCCAGGAGAGCCGGGGGATGTGGGCAGGGGCTGTCCTTTTCAGGCCCAGGAGAGCCGGGGGATGTGGGCAGGGGGCTGCCCCGTTGAGCCGGGGGGTGTGGGCAGGGACTGTCCCCAGGCCTCACCTCGTCGAAGAGGTCGATGGGGCGATAGGGAGCCCCGCGCTCGGTGACGAAGCCAGCGAAGGCCATCCCCTCCAGCACCTTGGTGAGGAAATCGTCCTCCGTGAGCCCCCGCTGGCCCAGGAACGCCGCCTGCACAGGGAACGGCCGCGCCGTCAGCCCAGCCACGGCTCCGAGCCACGGGTGGCACCGAGCCACGGGTGGCACCGAGCCACAGGTGCCACCNGAGATGCTGCCACCTCCTCCCCTGTGCCAGCTCGGGGCAGGGACAGGGCCCGCAGGGGAACCTGAGCCTCTGGCCCAGGGCTGCTGGACAAGGGGCAAGGGAAGGGCTCTGGTGTCACCTCGGCGTGCAGAGGTGGGACAGGGGGACATGGGGACACGGGGACAAGGGGACACTGGGACACAAGGACACTGGGACATGGGGATGTGGGGACATGAGGACATGGGACACGGGGACACGGGGACAGGGGGATACAGGGACGGGGACACAGGGACACTGGGACATGGGGACACGGGGACACAGGGACACCAGGACAAGGGGACACCGGGACACGGGGACAAGGGGACACGGGGACACAGGGACACTGGGGTACAGGGGCACAGGGACACTGGGACATGGGGACATGGGGACACAGGGACACGGGGNNNAGGGACACAGGGCCAGAGGGATACAGGGACACAGGGATACAGGGACACGGGGCCAGAGGGACTCAGAGGAACAGGGACACAGGGCCAGAGGGACTCAGGGGCACGGGGCCAGAGGACTGCAGGTGGCCCCTCGGCAGCGCCAACACCTCCCAAAATCCGCAGCTGCGGGCCTGGGGAGCTCTGCAGGAGCAGCCGAACGGGCCAGATGCTCCGGGAGACCTCGGGACGCTCCGGGACAAACCCGGGATGCAGGTGGGCCCGGCGGGGAGGTCACGGCCCGGGAAGCTGGGATTGTTCCCTGGGCTCAGCCCGGGCGCTCACCTTGTGGAAGCGGATGACGGGCTCGGGGTGGATGCGGATGATGTGCAGGCACCAGCGGTAGCCCTGCAGCAGCTGAGCAAACAGGCGCAGGAACACGGCCCGGATCTCCTTGTCCTGTGGCAGGGAAGCACAGCCTGGGCTCGTGGGGCACAGCCTGGGCTCGTGGGGCACGGGGTATGGATGGGGCAGCTCCCGGGGCAGGAATTTCCCCCCAGCACGGGATCGACCCCGGGGTCAGGGCAGGGAACACGGGTGAGATTCCAGGGAAAAGGGATGTGGCAGCCTGGATTCACTGCTCTGCCTGCCCGGAGCTGCATGGGGAGAGGGAGCTCTACAGCTCCAGCAGTGATGGGAGCCCAAACGTTCCCTGTCTGTGCCAGCCTGCCCGTGAATCTGGAGCCCACAGCACTGGGGCAGCAGCCTCGGATGGACACAGGGCTGGAACGGTGCCCGAGAGCCGGGGTGTCCCTGGAGAACAGCCCCCACCGAGAGTCCCTCTCCCTTCTGCCCCCTTGTCCAAGACCCGAGGTGTCCCTGGGTCCCTCTCCCTCCTGTCCCACCCTGCCTGAGATCCCAGGTGTCCCTAGGTCCCTCTCCCTTCTGCACCCTTGCCCAAGACCCGGGGTGACCCTGGGTCCCTCTCCCTCCTGTGCCACCCTGTCCGAGACGCAGGGTGTCCCTGGGTCCCTCTCTCTCCTGTCTCACCCTGCCCAAGACCCGAGGTGTCCCTGGGTCCCTCTCCCTTCTGCACCTTTGTCCAAGATCCGGGGTGACCCTGGGTCCCTCTCTCGCCTGTCCCACCCTGCCCAAGATCCGGGGTGTCCCAGGGTCCCTCTCGCTCCTGTCCCACTCTGTTCAAGATCCAGGGTGTCCCTGGGTCCCTCTCCCTTCTGCCCCCCTGCCCAAGATCTGGGGTGTCCCTGAGTCCCTCTCCTGCCTGTTCCACCCTGCCCAAGATCCGGGGTGTCCCTGGGTCCCTCTCCCTCCTGTCCCACCCTTGCCCAAGACCCGGGGTGTCCCTGGGTCCCTCTCCCTCCTGTCCCACTCTGTCCAAGACCCGAGGTGTCCCAGGGTCTCTCTCCCTCCTGTCCCACCCTGCCCAGGACCCGGGGTGTCCCAGGGGACCAGCCCCTCCCCGAGGGCCCCTCTCCCCCCCACCACTCACCTGCATCTTGAGGGAGGAGGCGGAAATGGTGGAAGGGGGGAAGGCGAGGTCGGCCACCTCCAGCTCCGGGTCCAGGACCTGCCCAGGGAGGACACTCAGCTCAGGCCCCATCCCGGCTGGAAAAGCCAAGGAGATCCCCCCAGAGACCCCACAGCCCCTCAGGAGAAGGTCTGAGGGGCTTGGAGACGAAGCACGGGGGATTGGGAATACTCTGTGGGGCCTGACCCTTCCTCGGGAGCACAGCTGGCACTGGGATCTGGGGAAGGGGGGTCTGCCAGGCTCTGCCAGGGACACCTTCACCCTGCTGGAGCAGCAGGAGCTGAGCTGTTTGCTCCAGAAGGGCCTCAGGAGCACGGGAGCAGCCAGGCCACAGCTGCTTCCTGCCCCGGGCTGGGAGCCAGCGCCCCGTTCCCAGAGATTTTTGGCAGAGGAATCCCCCTCCAGCACTGCTGGACATCAGAGGGCATTGGGCTGGGAACGGGCACTGCGACAGGGGCAGCAGCACCCCGAGGCACGGATGGGGCCCTGCTCAGGGAGGTCCCTGCTCCACTCCCAGGGACACCTGTGCCATTCCCAGGGTGCTGGCTGGAGGCCACCAGAGCAGGAATGGTCCCTGTGACAGGATCCCATGGCACGGACAGGATCCCACAGCATGGACAGGATCCCGAGGCATGGACAGGATCCTGAGGCATGGACAGGATCCTGAGGCATGGACAGGATCCTGAGGCATGGACAGGATCCTGAGGCATGGACAGGATCCTGAGGCATGGACAGGATCCTGAGGCATGGACAGGATCCTGAGGCATGGACAGGATCCTGAGGCATGGACAGGATCCTGAGGCATGGACAGGATCCTGAGGCATGGACAGGATCCTGAGGCATGGACAGGATCCTGAGGCATGGACAGGATCCTGAGGCATGGACAGGATCCTGAGGCATGGACAGGATCCTGAGGCATGGACAGGATCCTGAGGCATGGACAGGATCCTGAGGCATGGACAGGATCCTGAGGCATGGACAGGATCCTGAGGCATGGACAGGATCCTGAGGCATGGACAGGATCCTGAGGCATGGACAGGATCCTGAGGCATGGACAGGATCCTGAGGCATGGACAGGATCCTGAGGCATGGACAGGATCCTGAGGCATGGACAGGATCCTGAGGCATGGACAGGATCCTGAGGCATGGACAGGATCCTGAGGCATGGACAGGATCCTGAGGCATGGACAGGATCCTGAGGCATGGACAGGATCCTGAGGCATGGACAGGATCCTGAGGCATGGACAGGATCCTGAGGCATGGACAGGATCCTGAGGCATGGACAGGATCCTGAGGCATGGACAGGATCCTGAGGCATGGACAGGATCCTGAGGCATGGACAGGATCCTGAGGCATGGACAGGATCCCATGGCATGGACAGAACCCTGAGGTACAAATGGTGCTCACAGCAGAGCCCCGGCTCCATTCCCAGCTCCATTCCCAGCTCCATTCCCAGCTCCCTGCACACGTGTGTCATTCCCAGGGAACGGCGCTGACACCCCAGGGGTGCCCTGGGGAACGGGAATGCCGTGGCTCTCACCATGGACAGGGCTTCCCGTGTCTGCTGCAGCAGGGGCTCCGGGAGCAGGGAGATGTGCACGCACTCGGGGACGTTCACGGTGCCGCCGTCCAGGTCCGCGATCACCACGTCCAGCTGGAAGGGTGGGACAGCAGTGGGACACGGCCCCGCCTCCCAACCCGCATCCCGCATCCCATATCCTGCATCCCATATCCCATATCCTGCATCCCATATTCTATATCCTGTATCCCACATCTCGCATCCCGCATCCCATACCCTGTATCCCATATCCTGCATCCCACATCTCACATCCTGCATCCCTTATCCTGCATTCTACATCCCATATCCCACATCCCATATCCTGCATTCTACATCCCATATCCCACATCCCATATCCTGCATCCAATGTCCTGCTTCCCGCATCCCATATCCTGCATCCCATATCCCACATTCCACATTCTATATCCCGCATCCCGCATCCCATATCCCACACCCCATATCCCACATTTCACATCCCATATCCCGCATCCCATATCCTGCATTCCACATCCCATATCCCATATCCCGCATCCAATATCCTGCTTCCCACATCCCATATCCCACATCCCGCATCCCATATCCCACATCCCATATCCTGCATCCCATACCCTGCATCTCACATCCCATATCCCACATCTCACATCCCATATCCTGCATCCCACGTCCCATATCCTGCATCCCACGTCCCATATCCTGCATCCAATATCCCGCATCTCATATCCTGCATCCCACATCCAATATCCCACATTTCACATCCTGCATCCCATAACCCTGCATCTCACATCCCACATCCCTCATCCCACATCCTGCACCCCACAGGTGAGCTGGCCCCAGAGAGAGCTTGGAGCGAGCTCTGGCTCCTCTCCACCTCCCCTGAGCGCTCCAGCCCTGTCTCCCATCCTGTTCCCAAATCCAAGGACACACTGGGATCCCTCACTGGGGGCACAGGGGGACACCTGGCAGGAGAGGGACCTGGCCATTCCCGGGACCTGGTCATTCCCACGTGGCCTGGCCATTGCCCCTGACCCAGCCATTCCCTCCGGACCCAGCCATTCCCCTGCTCGTGGGGGACACCTGGATCCATCCCAGGCTGAGCACACGGAGCCCGTGGCCCTGGGCACCCTGGGGATGGATCCAGCTGCCACCCGTGCCTGTGACATCCCACCCTGCTCCCCCCTGCCCCCGGGGACAGGGAATGTGGCCCCTCACCAGCTCCTGGGTCTCCGACTGGAAGATGGAGTGGACGCCGATGATGAAGGGCGTGGGGGTGCTCAGCACCTCCAGGAGCTGGGCGGGCAGGATGGGCACGTAGGTGAAGCTGCAACCAGAAACGGCCTCAGACACGGCCCCAAACCGGCCCCACCGCGGCCATCCCAGCCCTGCCCCAGTGCCAACCCCGTCCTGGCACAGCCACACCCCATCCCAGCTGCCCCTCAGGCACCACGGCCACGCACGGCTCCCAAAGGCTGAGGCTGCCACATCCCTGGGAGAGCTGCAGAGGGACTGGGGACAAGGCCTGGAGGGACAGGACCCAGGGAATGGCTCCCACTGCCAGAGGGCAGGGCTGGATGGGAGATTGGGAAGGGATTCCTGGCTGGGCTGGAATTGCCAGAGCAGCTGTGGCTGCCCCTGGATCCCTGGCAGTGCCCAAGGCCAGGCTGGACACTGGGGCTGGGAGCAGCCTGGGACAGTGGGAGGTGTCCCTGCCATGGCAGGGGTGGCCCTGGAGGGGCTCTGAGGTCCCTTCCCACCCAAGTTATCCTGGGATTCTCTGATTCCATGATATGATCCCTGCCTGGCCTTGGGGTTATAACCAAAGCCTGACCAAGGGAAGGTTCCAGCAGAGCCATTAACTCCAAAAGGAAGAATTTCAGGAAAAATTTCCCCATGGAAAGGGCGCTCAGGCCTTGGCAGGGGCTGCCCAGGGACGTTTGGAGTCCCCATCCCTGGAGATGCCCAGGGAATTCCTGGAGGTGGCACTGAGTGCTCTGGGCTGGGGACAAGGTGGGCATGTGGCACAGCTGGGACTCTGTGACCCCAGAGGTCTTTTCCAAGCTCAGTGATTCCACAGTTCCGTGAAAAGGAAGGTTCCTCTGGGACACCAACAGCTTCCCTGCAGGAGGCCAGGCCAGCCTAGAGACAGGAGCTGGCAGCAGCCCCAGCCCTGGCAGAGCTGCCAGGAGCCCCAGTGGTGCCAGGGCTGTGTTCCCACTCCCTGTGGGCCATTCCCAGCTCCCCGGGGCGAGCGGGGTTCCAGCCATCCCGCAGGAGTCACCACGGTGGCCTGGCCACCAGCAGCACAGACACTGCTGGGAACACCTGGCTCCTGCCCACAGGATCATGGAATGTCCTGAGCTGGGAGGGACCCACAGGGATCATGGATCCAGCTCCTGGCCCTGCACAGACACCCCAAAAACCCACCCTGGGCATACCAGGGAGCAGAGCTCTGGCAGCCTTGGGGCCGTGCCTGTTCCCTGGGGAGCCTGGGCAGTGCCCAGCACCCTCTGGGGGAAGAGCCTTCCCTGACACCCAGCCTGAGCCTCCCTGGCCCAGCTCCAGCCGTTCCCTGGGTCCTGTCCCTGTCCCAGGGAGCAGAGAGCATTTTCCAGCACTGCCCCCAGTGCCAGAGCCCGTTCTGCCCAGGAGAGGAGGGAGGCAGGGGTGGGAGACTCCCAGTTATTCCCCAGGCCCTGGGAGGCAGCGAGGGTGTGACAGGGGCACAGCTGGCACAGCTGGAGGCTCAGGGACCCTCACCTGTACTTGAGGGGGAACATGAGAGCCAGGAGGGCCCGGCAGGCGTCCGTCAGCCTCTGGTAGCTGCTGGACAGGAACAGGATCTTGTGCTCGGTCAGCGCCGCGCAGAACAGGAACAGCACGTTGGTGATGCCTGGGCAGCAACAGCGGGGGCTCAGAAATCGGGGAGGGGTCCCTCTGACAGCCCCCAGAGACCCCTGACCCCGCCCGGGCTGCGGCCCCCTCCCCATCCCTGCATCCTGCCAGGAGAGGAGCTCAGCATGCCCCAAGGGGCTGCTCCGGGCTCTGGTCACTGCCAGGTGGGCTCCCCCATCCCGGAGGTGTTCCGTCCCTCCTGGGGCACTGGTGGCCTGGCCTGGGGGGCACATGGTGGCCTGTCCTTGCTGGCACTCGTGGCTTGTCCTGGGTGGCACTAGTGGCCTTTCCCAGGAGGCACAGGGTGGCCTTTCCTGGGAGGCAGAGGTGGCCTGTCCTGGGTGGCACTGGTGGCCTTTCCTGGGAGACACACGGTGGCACTGGGGGCCTGTCCTGGCTGGCACTGGTGGCCTTTCCCAGGTGGCACAGGGTGGCCTGTCCAGGGTGGCACTGGTGGCCTTTCCCGNAGCAGGGCCACGCTGCAGCTGCTGACGGGCAGCGAGTCGTTGATGGGGGTCTGGATCACCTGCCTGTCCCCCGCGCCCAGCGAGATCGTCCTCTGCAAGGGAACGCACGCCCGGTCACCGGGGCCACCCGCCGGTCACCGGGGCCACCCGCCGGTCACCGGGGCCACCCGCCGAGGGACCGGGACTGGGCAGGAGCAGCCACACCCGGCACAACCCCCGTCTGCTGCGGGAAGAGGGGAGGGAAAGAGACGGGGCAAGAGGGAAAGGGGAAGAGAGAAGAAGATGCTGCCGCAGCACCCGGTGGGTGCGCGACCGCGTCCCTGGGCCGAGGGGAGGGAGGGCACCTCCTGTGACATCCCCANGCACGGTGGGCCCTTCCCAGGAGGCACAAGGCCAGTGGCAGCCCCGGGCTGCTCCTGCAGACCCCCGCCCCAATCCCACCCCCTTGGAAAAGGGACGGCCCAGAGNAAGGGAACGCACGCCCGGTCACCGGGGCCACCCGCGGGTCACCGGGGCCACCCGCTGAGGGACCGGGACTGGGCAGGAGCAGCCACACCCGGCACAACCCCCGTCTGCTGCGGGAAGAGGGGAGGGAAAGAGACGGGGCAAGAGGGAAAGGGAAGGAGAGAAGAAGATGCTGCCGCAGCACCCGGTGGGTGCGTGACCGCGTCCCTGGGCCGAGGGGAGGGAGGGCACCTCCTGTGACATCCCCAGGCAGTGCCAGCCACGTCCCTGCGGCCCCGAAACCCACGTGGAGATGTGGGACACGACAGCTCTCCGGGACACGAGGGTTCCCCAGGACTCAAGGGCTCTCCAGGTCATGAGGGCTCCCAGGATCTGGGGATCTCCAGGATTCGAGGGGTCCCCAGGACTTGAGGGGAGTTTGAGCCTCTCCTGGGCCCTTGGAGCCGGGGGAGCAGCTCCCCTACCCCAGCCCCAGCTCCGTGGCCTCTCCAGCAGCAGGAATATCCCGAGCAGGCCCTGGTGGCTCTGGGGAAAGGGACAGACACCCCGGGCACATGATCGGTGCTTCTTCCCTGACACCGCCTGATATTCCCAGCCCTGGGCTCACTGCCAGGGGCACGGGGACACTCACACGTCCCCAGGCTGCCTCCGGGCCCCTCTGCTCCTCTTCCCACACCTCTCCAGGGAAAGCTCCTGCAAGAGCAGCATTCCCAAGGCAGCCACCTCCCGGCAGGAGCTCCCAGCTCCCGCCAGGAACAGCCCCAAAATCCACGGCCGAGCAGAGCCAGACCCCTGAGCTGGGTTGTCACAACCCTGGGGGGACACCCGGAGAGGTGTGCCTGGAATTCAGCCCCTTCCCAGAGCCCAGGGACACGTCCCGGCTGCCCTCGGGTGGGACACACGGGGACACAGAGCCGAGGGTGCCCCGAGACCACCAGGACCCGCGGCTGGGTCACGGCAATTAACAGAGGCTGCTAACGAGGGGACAGATCCAGAGCGGGGAGAGAAAAGGTGGGAAGAAGAAGGTGGGAAAGAAAAGGAGTTCGTACCACGGCTTCGTCCTCCGCGTCAGGCTGAGGTGGGACAGACAGAGAGCACAGTCAGTTAGGACACACGGACAGGGGACAGCGGGGACACCGACACCGGCAGGGACAGCGGGAGGAGCCCACAAACAGACACGGACACCAGCAGGGACAAGAGGAGAGGAGCCCACATGAACGTGGAGCGAAAGCAACGCCTACGGCAGCGGGGAGGAGCGCTGGACACGGCGGGAGAGCAGGAAAAGCACGGCAAGGGAAGTGCCACCACCAAACTGTCCCCCCCTGTCGCCCCGTCCCCGTTCCCACGGCACAGAGCCACCCTGCCCCAGCTGGGGGCACGGATCCGTGCCAAGCTCAGCGAGCCGTGCTGGCAGGAGGAGCCGTCCTGCTCCGGCAGCCGCTCCTGGCCCGGCCGGGAGCAGCCGGATGCGGGCAGATCCCATGGGAAGGGACTGGGAACGCGGGTGCTGGGCACAGCCCTGGGCTGGGCACAGCTCTGGGACGGGCAGCACCTCGCTCTGTGCCCGGAGCACTCGCGCAGGCCCGGCTCCATCCCTCTCCCACAAACACCAGGAGCACCGCGGCCTCTCCCGGGATCTGCTCCGCTGCGGGGCCCAAAGGGAGCCCCTGCCCCAAACCCCGCTGTGGTGCGGGGTCAGGGAGAGCCCTTCGGGGCCACGGCACAGCGGGGAGGGAACCCCGGTCTGGGGGCACCGGGGGCCTGTGGCAATGTCCCAGTGTCCCGAGGTGCTGTCCCAGTGTCCCGAGGTGCTGTCCCAGTTCCCTGTGGTGCTGTCCCAGTGTCCCGAGGTGCTGTCCCAGTGCCCTGCGGTGCTGTCCCAGTGTCCCAAGGT
>VYXC01008342.1:28906-46578 GCA_013397175.1 Platysteira castanea
CGAGACCCCAAACTCTACACAGCCCACAAGCCCCTCAAGGCACCAAGACCCCCAAACTCTGCACAGCCCCCAGACCCCCATGGCACTGAGACCCCCAAACCCCACCCAGCCCCCAGCCCCCCGTGGGCCACACATCCCGTGCCAGCAGCACGCAGAGCCCAGAGGGAAAGGGGACACGTGGGACACGGCTCTGGAGTGGCTCCAGGAGGTGGCACCACTGCCCCGGGGCGAACACCAGCCCGGCTGTGCCATCGCCACCGGGCCAGCTCCTGGCACTTCCCAAAGCCCCTCCCGGGGCCGGGTAATTCCAGGAGTCGCCCGGGGGTCTCAGGGGTTTTTCTTTATTTCCTCAGGGCTGCATTTGGCCGCTGGGGAGCCTGGAAAATCCCGTGTGTGCGGGACAGCCCGGCTCCTCCCGGGGCTGGCTGGGGACACGGGGAGCTCAGCACGTCCAGGGGCGAGAACGAGCTGGCACCAGGGCCTGGCACGCACGGGAATCCTGCTCCAGCCCCCCCGGGAATCCAAGGTGGATTCCAGCCGAGAGTTTCCCAGCTGTTCACCCCTCCCCAGGCTCACAGCGCCCGTGGGTCCCCCTCTCCTCCCCACGAGGAGCCCACGGCTCGGGAGCTCGGCTTTGTCCAGACCCTGGGGATGGCAGCAGGAGGGAGGGGAGGAAAAGGCACCCCAGGAGCTGCATCCCGGGCTGTGTCCCTGAAAAGGGGCGTCTGGGGCCTCTCCATCCCGGTGCCTGCTGCCTGGATCCTGGCTGGAGCTCGGGGGAAGGTTTGGCTCAGCAGAACACGGGGATGAGCACACGGTGTCACTGTCCCGGTGTCACTGTCCCGGTGTGGGAACTGCCCCGCACTGCTCCCAGCTCAGAGATCTCCTGGCACTGCGGGAATGAGGAGCCCGGAGCACACGGAGCTGCTGGGGAACAGATCAGGGAGTCCTGGAATGGTTTGGGTGGGAAGGGACCTCAGAGCCCCTCCAGGGCCACCCCTGCCATGGCAGGGACACCTCCCAGTGTCCCAGGCTGCTCCCAGCCCCACTCTCCAGCCTGGCCTTGGGCACTGCCAGGGACCCAGGGGCAGCCACAGCTGCTCTGGCAATTCCAGCCCAGCCAGGAATCCCTTCCCAATCTCCCACCCATCCCTGCCCTCTGGCAGTGGGAAGCCATTCCCTGGGTCCTGTCCCTCCAGGCCTTGTCCCCAGTCCCTCTGCAGCTCTCCTGGAGCCCCTTCAGGCCCTGGAAGCTGCTGGATGTCCGGGAATGCTGGCAGAGGTGGAGCAGCTCTGGAGGCCTGGACACATCCAGCACCTGCCAAAACCATCCCAGAGCTGCCCCAGGGCACGGAAAATCCGGCACCAAATCCGGCAGAACTGTGGGGTCATGGCATGGAAGGACACAAGGCCCAGTGCCAAGGAAGGATCCAAAAGGGAGAGGGGGAACGGCCCTGAGCCTCGCTGGAGCCCAGAGAGCCCCTGGATTGGCAGGGATCTCCACTCCCACCACTCCTGGTGCAGCCAATCCCACCGGGATCCCTCTGCTCCAGCTGCTCCCTGGGATGCCCTCACCAGGCAGCTCCCGGGGCTCCGCAGGGCACGGCTCTGGCAGGCAGGGAGAGGCTCCCACAGGGATTTATCTGCACCCTGGGCCCGTCCCCAGAGGAACTCCATCCATTAAAACGAGATATTTCCATTGGGAATTGCCACCGGGCACCACGCACAGCCAGGAGCTCCGAACCCCATCTCCCTGCACACCCCGGGAACCCCTTTTTTCCCCCAAAAGCTGTCGGGGAGGATCAGCCCTGACCGCAGGGTCACGTCCCACCCAGCCCTGGGCCGGGCTCCCGTGGATTCTCTGAGCTGCCTTGGGATCAGCCCTGGAGCCACCCCTGGCTCCCAACAGGACAGGGCTCCGATTGTTTGAATTCCAGGGATTTTTTGGCTGGACAGTTCGACCCTTGGGAAAAAGAAAAAAAAAGCAGCTTTGCTCCTGCTTGGGACAGTTCCCAAGTCCCTGCAGACACCAGGAAACTCGGAGCAGGAAAGTAAAAATAATGTGTGTTTTTGCCTCGGATAGAACAGCCCGGAAAGGTCCCAAATTGCGCTGGAATTTCAGGGGACACGCGAGGGGAAGGGGAGCCAGACACTGCCAGTCCCAGGGACAACGGGAAGAGCAGCCACTGACCCCAGAGATCCCAGTGATGATGGCCAGGGACACCTCCCACTGTCCCAGGCTGCTCCCAGCCCCAGTGTCCAGCCTGGCCTCGGACACTGCCAGGGATCCGGGGCAGCCACAGCTGCTCTGGGAATTCTATCCCAGCCCCTCTCCACCCTCCCAGCCAGAATTCCCTCCCAAGATCCCACCTAAAGGGCTGTCTGTCCCTGGCACAGGGGTGGAGTCCCCATCCCTGCAGGGGCTTCAAGGCCCTGGATGTGGCACTGGGGGACAGGGGTCAGAGGTGGCCTCGGCAGCCTGACTGGACTCAGTGGGCTCAGAGGGATTTTCCAACCCAAATAAATCTGTGATTCCATGAACCCCAGGGGGAACGGAGCAGCTTCCAGAGGGTCCCAGCCCACCCTTTCCACTGGGAATGGAGCTCCAGCTCCTCCCTCAGGGCCCTCAGAGCTCCAGGGCAGGGATTGGGAAGAGCTTCCCCTCTGGTTCAGCATTGAGGGGAACAATCCCACTGTCCTGGATTAGCTGGAGCCGCTCCGGAGGAGCCCCACAGCACCAAAGCCTGGAAATGACCCACCCAGAGCTGACCCCAAAGCACTCCCGGGAGCCGGGGACCGTGTCCCCAGGGCGGGGGGGATCCAGGCCCTGGCCCCGGGACCCAGCAGGAAAGGCTCCTGGGGGCTGTGGACACCAAGGCTGCACCCACGGCTCCTCCAGGAGCCATCCCAGAGGCTGATCCTGGGAAAGGAGGGGTAGCAGAGTCCAGGACAGGAGCCAGCACGGAGGATCCCACCACTTCTGGAGAGTTCCAGAGCTACAGCTGCCTCCAGAGCAGGTGGGAACCGCTCCCTCACGGCCCCCCAGTCACACCCTGTGGGACGTGTCCCGCTGTCACCCCCCCGGTGTCACCCCCCGGTGCCACCCGCGGGTCCCTGGGGGCAGCCACTCACCAGCTCGATGCCCTGCGGGAAGGGGTTGTCCTCCCAGTCCTTCTCCGGGAAGCGCTGCAGGATCTGGCCCTGCCCGTCCCCGCTCCCTGCGGAGACAAGAGGGCTTAGAGGGCAGCAGGTACCCCCCGGCCCCTGCTGCCCTGGTTTTTGCTCAGCCTTCTGTTTTTAACCTTGGAGTCAGACTCTTTCTCACAGTTTCATGGAAATAATGGCCAATGTTTACTTAATGGTATTTTCTGGTTTCCATTCCTTTTGTGATAAGAAAACTTTGATGAGCACCTTTCTTCTCCAGTGGGATTGAGAAGAAAGTGACATGTCCTCCAATCCCTTGTGGAGTTGGGAATTGTATAAGAATGTGAAATCTGTAAATAAAGGGGCTTCCCCCTCCTTTCTGCTGAACCTGGCAGGTGTAAGAGCGCCTTATTGTGTTTTCCCAGACACGGGCCCCAGCCGGGAACGGTGCTGGGACGGGAGAGACCTCGGCCCCTTCCCCGGGCACAGCAGCACTGCCCGCTCCAGCAGGGATCCCGAGGGACCGGGAGCACCCGGAGCCTCATCTGGAGCTGGGAACGGCCCTGGAGCAGCAGCTCCGGGCCCGCTGCAGCCAGAACTTCCTTCCCTGGGACTCCAGCACGGACAGCACCCCTCGATCCGAGCTGCCATTCCCTGCTCCTCATCGCCCCGCTGCCCCTTCCCCAAACAATCCTGCCCCAGGATTCGCTTTTGGGCTCCTGACAGCTCCTGCATCCCCGGGGCTTTATGGAGCACTCCAAACCCTCACCTGCCCAGCAGCCCACACTGTGCCGGACCCTAAATCCTGGAGCTTCCCAATGGAGTTGGCCTGGGCAGCAGGGCAGGGGGGAATTCCGGGAGCAGCCGGCTCCGGGCCAGCCCGAGGTGCCAGAGGAACCAACTGCTCGTGCCACAGCCCCTGCCAGGCTGCCCACGTCCTTCCAGAGACACAGCTGCTCACGGATCCAGCTGGGAATCACAAATCCCAAGGATTCTGGCCCAGCCACGAGGGCAGGCAGGCCCGGGATGGGGGCAGGAGGGATATTCCAGCCCTTCCAGAGCTGCTGAGGGATTATTGCATTTCCAGGGGAGCACCAGGGCCTCTCCCATCCCGGCTGGTTTTGGGAGCCTGGTCCTGGCCATGGAATGGGGCAGGGAGAGCAGGAGGAGCACCGGGGAAGGGCTATTTTGGGAGCCCAGCCGTGTCCCCAGGGCCCCGCTGACCGCCCGGCAGCCACAGCTGGATTTAGCAGGACCAGGAGAGGGAAAGGGAAAGGGGCCATTTATAGCCCCAGGCCCAAAATGGAAAGGCCGGAGCCAAACTGGGCACAAAATACCCACAGGGACTGGGTTAACGGGGATGGGGTCAGCCAGATCCTGCCTGGCCACGTGCTCCCACACCACGGCCCTGCTCCCACAGCCCTGCTCCGCCACCACGTCCCTCTGGAGGCTCCCCTGGCTCCGAGTGCTCCCAGCCCTGGGCAAAGGCTGTCTGCTCCCAGTGCCAGGGGCACGGCTCGAGCTCCAGACAGGAAAATCCCCTGAGATCCACACATCAGGATTATGGCTCCGACGGCTCCGAGCTGTGCCCTCCTCATCCAGCCCCGCCACGGCTTCGCTGGAATATCCTCAGTTAAAGGGAAACCGATACAAGAGCAGGGAATCCTGGAATGGGTTTGGGTGGGAAGGGACCTCAGAGCCCCTCCAGGGCCACCCCTGCCAGGGCAGGGACACCTCCCACTGTCCCAGGCTGCTCCCAGCCCCANGGGCCCTCACCTGAGAGGGGCAGGATCCCCCCTCTGAGCCCACTGGGATCAGCCCAGGTTTGGGGGGGTCTCAGGCTCATCATCCTCCACACAAACAAAAATCATTCCAGGGGCTGTTGGGAACAATGGGAACCTTGACTCCCGGGGTTTTCCCAGAGCCAGGAGCTGCCACTCTGCAGCCAGCTGCGGGCAGGTACATCCTGGTTTCGGGACTGCCAGCACCAGCCTGACTCGGCAATCCTGGACACCCCCCGGCACTTCCCCCAGCTGCTCCTCGGGCAGCCCGATCCCAGCTTTCCCACTTCCCACCATTCAGCTCCGTATCGGGCCGTGGGATCGGCGCGTCCCTTCCTGCCCGGCGGAGCTGGACCTGCCCCATCCATTCTGCTGCCAGCCCAGCTGAGGTTCCTGGGAAAGCACGTGTGCCTGTGAACCTCGGCCTCCGCGCAGCTGCCGCGCTGCTCCTTCCTTCCTGCCGCTCCTGCGGGGCCGGGGCACACCTGGGGGAGCCCGGCCCCTCTCCGGCTGCGCTGGGAAGGGCACGGGATGTTGTTGTGATACAGGAAACTCTAAATAAGCCTGGGGTTAAACACCGGGCTGAGCCCCGGCACGGGATGACCCCGGCTGGGAGGGCTGGCACGCCGGGACACCGCCGGACACTGCCGGGAACGGCCGCTGCTCCGGACAGGGGTCACGGACACACGAGCGCCGTCCCTGGCTCCCAGGGCCCCCGGAACGATGGGGCAGGAGGAGCTGGGCCTGAGCGCTGCACAGAGTCCCAGCCAGGCGTCCGCATCCCCGGCCTGGAGCGTTCCCAGACCCCGCAGGAGGTGCCCGCCTTCCCTGGAAAATCCCCGGTGGATCCACAGGAGGGGCACGGCAGCCCCAGCCCGTCCCAGCCCCACAGCCAGGTCCTGCTCCAGGGAAGCTACGGGGGCAGGACAGGGACCTGGCCTTGCAGCGGCTCCTGCAGCCCTTCCCTGAGGAGCTGGGTGCGATGGAGAGGGAGAAGGGAATTTTCACCGGGATTTTATGCAAAGGAGCTTGTTTGGAACGAGCCCTGTGCCACTCACCACACCCAACACCCTCCACTGAGGGTCACCAAGAGCACGGGGAGGTGTTTCACCACCAGCACGGGACCACTGGTCCGGCCAGTCCCAAGGAACGGGTCCTCTGCAGGCCTGGACACGACTCCCACACCCCTGAACCTCGGAAATCTGGGTGGAATCATCCAAACAAAGCTCAGACAGCACAGCTCAGTGCTGAGCTGGCACGGGTCACCCAGAGCGGCTGTGGCTCCCCTGGATCCCTGGCAGTGTCCGAGGCCAGGCTGGACATTGGGGTTAGAGCAGCCTGGGACAGTGGGAGGTGTCCCTGCCATGGAACTGGATGAGCCTTAAGGTCCTTCCCACCCAAACCATTCCACAATTCCATGTCCTCCCTGCAGGAGCCGGAGCTCTTCCAGCCCCACTTCCCCTGGCTCCAAGCTGGAGGTGATGTCCAGCCAGGAGAGAGCGTGGAGTCACTTTAGAAACACCCACTTACTTCAGATACCTCAAATTATTGCAGAAATGTTCCTTTCACACCATTCATGACCCTCCAGCTCCCCTCAGGTTTGGGGGCAGCCCCATCCCTGCCTGGAAGCGTCAGCTGAGGCTTCCGAGAGCTTCTCTCTGCAGGAATTATTTATAAATTCAGCTGCTTTAAAGCGCCAGAGAATCCTTGGTGCTCCAAAGCCCTGCCTGGAGTCCCCGAGGTGGCTCCTGCACAGGCAGGGACAGCCCAGGCACGAGGCCACACATCCTGCCAGGACCTGCAGCTGCTGCCAAGGGCGCTCGGAGCCGAGCTCTGATCCCAGCCCAGCCCGGAGCGGGGCAGGCCCAGCCCTGGCACAGAGCAGGGCACTAACGGGGCTCCAGGAACGAGGCAGGAGCCACGTACCCCTGTGGGAGCACCCAACAGGGACTGGGAAACGCCCCGCAGGCCCCGGAAGCGACGGCATCAACCAGTGCCAACCAAGGCCAACCAGCATCAATGAACGTCAACCAGCACCAACCAACATCAACCAGCGCCAACCAACATCAACCAGCGCCAACCAACATCAACCAACGCCAACCAGCACCAACCAGCATCAACCAGCGCCAACCAAGGCCAACCAAGGCCAACCAAGGCCAACCAACGCCAACGCCAACCAACATCAACCAACGCCAACCAGCGCCAACCAGCGCCAACCAGCGCCAACCAAGGCCAGCCAAGGCCAACCAACGCCAATGCAAACCAGCGCCAACCAACGCAAACCAACACAAACCAACGCAAACCAACACAAACCAGTGCCAACCAACGCCAACCAGCGCCAACCAATGCCAAGCAACAATGCCAACCAACGCCAACCAGTGCCAACTAATGCAGCCGGAGCGGTGCCAGCGATCCCTGCCCCATCCTTGAGAACACTCCAGGCCAGGCTGGATGGGGCTGGGAGCAGCCTGGGACAGTGGCAGGTGTCCCTGCCATGGCAGGGGTGGCACTGGGTGGGATCTGAGGTCCCTTCCTACCCAAAGCATTCCATGATTCTCGGATGTGCCACACCAACCTGAGGACGGCCAGCCCACCCCTCACCCCTCTGCTCACCAGGAACCACCACCTGAGTGGGGAGCTGGGATATTCCAGCCCTGGCCACCAGCTCCTCCCTCCCGGAGAGCGGGAACAGGGCACGGACAGGAATTGAGCCATGCCATCCCATGCCATGCCATCCCATGCCGGCCCTGCAGCCCCCTGCCCCCAAGCCCACCCAGAACAACACCCGAGTGTCTGCTCTGGGGACAAAGGGGCCTCTGTTCCCTGTGACGTGTCCCCGCCAGGGGACGGAGAATGGCTTTTCTATGGAGGGAACAAAGGGGCCGTTTGTGGGGCTGGGGGTGGCCCCGCTGCTCCGGCCGCTGCCTGGAAAGCCCACCTGGCCCAGGGTGAGCCCACGGTCCCTGTCCCCGCTGCTGGCCACCAGCAGCCACCAGCATGGGATGGGACAGCCCTGTCCCCACCAGCACCAACGGTGGGTGCTGGCAGCTCCCTGTGCCACCCACGGCAGCTCCCGGGATCCCTGAGGCTGGAAAAGCCCTCTGGGATCACCGAGCCCAAGCTGTGCCCGATCCTCACCTTGTCCCCAGCCCGGAGCCCTGAGTGTCACCTCCAGGAATTCCCTGGACACCCCCAGCGATGGGGGCTCCAAACCTCCCCGGGCAATGCAATTCCTGTTCCAGTGCTGGACAATCCTTTCCATGGAGAAATTCTCCCTGAAGTGGCACCTGCTGGACCCCCAGTGTCCCCGCCAGCTGTCCCCAAGGCCACATCCCTCCTGTGGCACGGCCGCTGTGCCCCCCAGAACGGGATAAGCGAATGAAAAGCCCCAAGGAGTCACATCCCTCCCGTGGTTCTCTCCATGTTACGGTGCAATTCCACAGGACACGGAGCTCGGGAAGGACAAAGCCCCTCCCGGACAGCAGGAACCCCAGGTGCTCACAGGAGCAGGGTGACAGGGACACCTCTGGCTCTGCCAGTGGGATTCAGGGCAAAAGCCTCCACGAAGTCACACCCGGAACAGCGATTCCTCTCCTGAGTGCAGTTAAAAAAGGGGAAAAACTTAGGAAAAAATGCCTCGTTCTGTGTTTATGGTCACCTCGGTGATGTCTGAGGACGTGCTTGACCCGCTGGACACAGGGAAGATAAGGATCACCCAGGGATGATAAGGATCACCCACGGCCCGGGACACGGAGCTGGGTGACGAAGCAAACTGTCTGCATGCAATTCCAGGCTGGAAAAGCTCCATCCAGCCACGGAACGCTTCCCACGGGAGGCAAACCCTGCACCCCGGGGTCACTCACTCCTGGTTACAACATCCTGGAGCAGCGTCGGGGGACATCACCGCCCGGCCGGAGCGGGGTGCTGGGACCGGGGGGCACTCCCAGCACGGCACTTCCATGGAGCACGGCTCCCATTCCCAATGGATCTCAGGGAATCGTGGCTTTGGGAGGCTCTGGATGAGCCTCACAGCAACGGGGTGTTTGTAGGGAGCTGAAAGGAGGCAGGTGAAGGAAGGGCCAGCACTGAGGCCCCTCACCCTGCCTCACACCAGCCCTGCCCCGGGAGGTCATTATTCCTCAAACCTCTCCCTAACCCCTCTCAACCTCTCCCTAATCCCTCTCGAATTCAGGAGAAGTGTTGGAGAGAGCCACCTCCCCTCAGATGAAGCCCGGGGGCAGCACCAGGTGCCCTGCCAGGACCTGGCGGTGCAGACTCCCAGGGATCAGGAACACTGGCGAATCCCTGGCACAGAGAGCGGCTGGAAAATCCCGGGAGCCCGCGGAGTGCGGGGTTCTCTGCTCTCCCACCATCCCGGATCCTGCAGGAAGATCCGCTCGGATCCCCCCACGCAGAGGAGTCCGCTGCTCATCCCACACACGGCGCTTTGGGGACAGCACTCAGGACGTGTCCCGAAGGGTCAGGGAAGATCCAGGATCCGGGAATGGTGGGTGAAGAGGGAGCAGCCTGGCATGGAACCACCGCTGTCCTGGCAGGGACAGACAGATTCCCACCATCCCCACACAAACCCGAGCTGGGAGCGGGCTCGGCACAGCCCGGATAGAGCCTGGCTGCTCCCCGATCCCGTGCCAAGGCAGAGCCGTGTTTATCTTTGGAAACATTAAGGCAGGAGAGGAAGTAATTAGATTCAAAAAACCCCGCCTGCTTCCGAGAGCCGGGCCCAGGGAAGCGCTGCCGGCCCGGAGCGTTCCTGGCAGCGGGACACGGACACGGCCCCGCAGCTGCTGCTGCTCACCCGGAGCCACGGCTGCAGCAGGAAGCTTTTCCATAAATCCCTGGGGGACACGGCCCCACAGCCCCCCAAACCACCTCCAACCACCTCCAACCACCTCACACACGGGGCAGGAGCCGGAGGGCCCCTTGGAGGAGCCCTCCAGGAACACTGGAAGCTGTGAGGGCCCAGGAGCTGCTTTAAGGGATCCCAGGTGATCTCCGAAGGTCCCTTGGGGCCTCAAATCCTCTGGGATTCTGCCGAGAGCAGCCGGGTGACAGTGACACCCGGCTGGGTGGAGAATGTCCAGGAGGGGCTCCAGGAGAGCTGGGGAGGGACTGGGGACAAGGCCTGGAGGGACAGGACCCAGGGAATGGCTTCCACTGCCAGAGGGCAGGGCTGGATGGGAGATTGGGAAGGGATTCCTGGCTGGGCTGGAATTGCCAGAGCAGCTGTGGCTGCCCCTGGATCCCTGGCAGTGGCCAAGGCCAGGCTGGACACTGGGGCTGGGAGCAGCCTGGGACAGTGGGAGGTGTCCCTGCCATGGCAGGGGTGGCACTGGAGGGGCTCTGAGGTCCCTTCCCACCCAACCCATCCCATGCCTCCGTGATTCCATGCCCTGGAGCGGGGCGGGCGCTGTGGCTCAGTTCCCCCAGGAGGAGGATCCCGGTGCCCATCGGGAGCGCCGCTGTCCGGCCGCGGCTCCGTGCCCAGAGCTGCTAAAAGCGTTTTGGGGAGGAACCTCTGCTATTTTTACCTGATGCCAAATCCCAGCTGCCTCCCAGGGGAGCCATTCCCAGCTCCCCTGGCACCCCGGGTGATAATTACAGGGCTGCCAACGTTTACCCACGGCCTAAAAACAGCCACGGCTGCTCCCATGGCCCCTCCTGCCCTGGGGGAAAAATATGTGGGAATTACAGAATGGGGTGGGATAGAAGGGACCTCAGAGCCCCTCCAGTGCCACGGCAGGGACCCCTCCCACTGTCCCAGGCTGCTCCCAGCCCCACTCTCCAGCCTGGTCTTGGCCACTGCCAGGGATCCAGGGGCAGCCACAGCTGCTCTGGCAATTCCAGCCCAGCCAGGAATCCCTTCCCAATCTCCCATCCATCCCTGCCCTCTGGCAGTGGAAGCCATTCCCTGGGTCCTGTCCCTCCAGGCCTTGTCCCCAGTCCCTCTGCAGCTCTCCTGGAGCCCCTTCAGGCCCTGCAAGGGCCTCTGAGCTCTCCCTGGAGCCTTCTCCTCTCCAGGTGAACATTCCCAGCTCTCCCAGCCTGGCTTCAGAGCTGTTCCTGGCTGGCCAAGGGATGCAGAGGGACAGTGGGACAGGATCCAGTCACAGCCACAGAGCAGCTCCGAGCTCCAGGACAAAAGGCCTCAGTGCCAGCCCCTCTCCCATCTGTGCTGGGCAATTCCCTGCAGAGCAGCCAAGGACAGAGGGAAACCCCAACCCCAAATCCCAGGGCGGTGCCTCACGGGTCACACGTGGGTGCCCAAGTCCCTCCCTGCTCCGTCCTGCCAGGGAGCAGGGAATGATCCAATTCCTGGCTCTGTTTGCCTTGACCCTGCAGGGATCATTTCCACCCGGGCTCTGCCAGCATCAACATCTCCCACAAGGGCAGAAGGAGCTTTTGTTCCCTGGTCCCACACAGGCGACGGCAGGGCCGGAGCTGCCGCTGGAGCGTGGCACATCCAGGGGGAAACTGCAGGGAGGGACAAGGACAGAAACAGCCGGGGATGGAACAGAGAAGTGGGAATCAGGTCAGACCCCACTGGGGCCTCAGCCGGGCTCGGCAGCACCGGAGCCACCAGAACTGAGACGGGAGGAAATGTCCCATCAATGTGGGAACTGTGAGAATTCCCTGAGAACGCCACTGATGGTGTCCCCGAGTGCCACATCCACAGAGCTTTGAAATCCCAACAGGGATGGGGACTCCACCCCTGTGCCAGGGCCTGACTGCCCTTTCCAGGAGGCAATTCCCAAATATCCACCCTGACCTCCCCTGGCCCACCCTGAGCCGTTCCCTCCACTCCTGTCCCTGTTCCCTGCCAGCACAGCCCGACCCCTCCCTCCTCTCAGGGACTTGTGCAGAGCCACCAGGGCCCCCCTGAGCCTCCTTTTCTCCAGGCTCAGCCCCTTCCCCAGCTCCCTCAGCCACTCTGGGTGCTCCAGCCCCTTCCCAGCTCCCTTGGCTGCTCCTCACAGATCCGTGCTGCAGGAGGGGATCCCCTCCATGAGGGAGGGCCCTCGCCAGCGAGGAGGAAGAGGCCGAAGCCAAGGGGAACTGGAACCCCGCTGACCACAGACTGCTCCAGGGTGGGGAAGTGACCCTGCCCTGGAGCCCTCAGCTTCCCCATTGGCATTTCCCAGGGAACCAGGGAATTTTCTGAAGCAGGTACAGCTCCCGTGGAGCACCGGCAGCCCCGGAGCCTGGAGCTGTCCCTCAGCCTGACCCCGCAGCCTGGAGAGGAGCCCCGCTCTGCCCAGGCTCGGGAATGCCAATCCCTGCTCCCCAAACCCCCATGGAATGTGACCCCAGGGGGTCCAGCCGTGGTCCCAGTCCTGCCCCAGTGACCTGGAGCAGCTCCTCCCCTCTAATCCTTGGGAATGAGCAGGGAGATGGGAATGCAAGCAGCACGGAGTGCTGCCAGCTCCGAGCCCGGCCGGGGGATCACCGGGATCAGCTCCTGCTACTGCTCCCAACGGGCCCCAGCGACACCCAGGTCCCCCAAACCCACCTCATCCCAAACACACCGATTATCTGGGAGGTCTGGGACAGGCCGGGATGAGTCCCGAGGTCACGGAGCCGAGCGATTCCCCCCCAGAGGGTGCTGGGCACTGCCCAGGCTCCCCAGGGAATGGGCACCCGAGGCTGCCCGAGCTGCCAGGGATGCACAGGGTGGGGTTGTTGGGGTGCCTGGGCAGGGCCAGGGATTTGATCCGTGATCCCTGTGGGTCCCAGGCTCAGGGTGTTCCCAGATTCCATGATTCCAAGTGCCACCTGTAGAATCTGCCCCTGGAGCTGCTCCCAGCCCGATCCTGCTGCCGACACCGCTCGCCTCCGGCTGTGCCAGGACCAGGACCAGGACCAGGACCAGGACCAGGACCAGGACCAGGACCAGGACCAGGACCAGGACCAGGACCAGCGATTCCGGGCCGGCTCCTGGAGCCCAGCAGGACACAGGGCCCTTCCCAGCTTATCCCAGGGGTTTCAGCTAAAGTGGGGAGATTTAGATGGGATATTGGGAAGAAATCAATACAAAACACGACTTGAAGTTCCCCATTTCAGTGGAAGTTGCTGGAGAATCCAGTTTGCCCAGTGAAGAGGGGCTGGGGACAAGGGCTGGAGGCACAGGACACAGGGAATGGCTTAAGCTGAAAGAGCAGAGCTTTAGGTGGCATCTTGGGAAGGAATTCCTGGCTGGGCTGGAATTGCCAGAGCAGCTGTGGCTGCCCTGGATCCCTGGTGGTGCCCAAGGCCAGGCTGGACACTGGGGCTGGGAGCAGCCTGGGACAGTGGGAGGTGTCCCTGCCATGGCAGGGGTGGCACTGGAGGGGCTCTGAGGTCCCTTCCCACCCAAACCATCCCAGGACTCCCTGACCCCGAGGCACGGCCGCACCCTGGCCAGTGGCAGAGGCTCTGTTTGATGGGAAAGGCTGGGAAACGCTGCTCCATCGGATCCTCCCCAGAAGGAAACACAACCCTGCTCCTCCACCCAAAGCCAACAGAGCCCGGGCAGGGGCTGGGCCCTCGCTCCGGCTCCACACCTGGGAGCCGCCCTGGAAGGGGATCCTGGAGAGCAGAGGACAAGGTTGGAAGTGGTTCCATGTGACTTGAGGAGCTCCCCCATCTCCACCAGCCTAAAATCTCTCATTTCCCAAAAGAACTCAACCAAAATCCTTGGATCGTTTTGGCTTTGAGGCAGACAGGAAAGCCTCACTGGAGGAAGAAGGATGAATTCCCCATCCCGTGGAGCAGAGGAGGCTCCAGCTGGAGCAGGAGTGCTCCTCACCCATGTGCCTGGCACATTCCACACGAGGAGCTTCCAGCCTGGGAATGACAGCTCAGACTCGAGAGAGCAAACATCCATCTCTGCTGCTGCTCTGCCAGGAAAACTGGGAATCGTGGATCAGGGAATGGTTGGGGTGGGAAGGGACCTCAGAGCCCACCCAGTGCCACCCCTGCCATGGCAGGGACACCTCCCACTGTCCCAGGCTGCTCCCAGCCCCAGTGCCCAGCCTGGCCTCAGACACTGCCAGGGATCCAGGGGCAGCCACAGCTGCTCTGGCAATTCCAGCCCAGCCAGGAATTCCTTCCCAAGATCCCATCCATCCCTGCCCTCTGGCAGTGGAAGCCATTCCCTGTGTCCACTTCCCCCGCAGCAAAACCCTGATTTCCCAGAAAAGAAACAAAACTCGGAATTTGACCCAAATAAATCCCATCGCTGGCGTAGGTTTAGGTTTTTCCAAACCCTCGACAAGTGACTGACCCCCCGTTCAGCCAAACGCAGGGAAAACATCCTGGGATTTACCAAGCCGGACAAAAAAACAACCCTTAAAGAGTACAGCAATAAAATAAACAACCCCAGAGCACCGAGACAACACACGAGGGGTAAAACCAAGTCAGACATGGAGCAAAGGTCACGGGAAAATGAGCAACCAACTATTGAAAAATACAAAAAAACGGGAATTAACAAGAAATTCAACAGAACCACTGAAAATTCAAACGTTTTCTCCAATGTCAGCTTCCTGACCCGCTTGGATTTTCAGGAATACTGAGTGATGCCCGTACTGACCCCGTCCCCACGGGGATTTCAGCAGCACAGCCCGGACAGCTGGTTCCAGACACACCAATCCCAGGAAAAACCACCCCAAACCCCCAAAACCACAGGCTAATGGCCGGAAAATCGGGAAAACACGCCGTAAGCATTCCAAACTTGGACACGGATTAGGGCAAGGCTGTTTTGGATGCACAGAGCTCGGGGGAGGAAGGACGGGAGGGAACCCCCCCGAGCCCCATCCCGGAGCAGGAGCGGCATTTCCAGAGCTGGCAGAGCGCAGGGAGCCAGGCAGGCCCTGGGGATAATCCCTGCGTGGGCACCCGGGGCTGGGATAATTCCCACAGACAAATCCCAGGCCTGCCCAGGACCAGCACTGCTGGAAGCACGGAGCGATCCCGGTGTGAGCACAGGGAACGGGAACCCGGCGTTCATCCCAAAAGGCTCCAGGAAAACTGAGCGGTCCCAAGAGGATCCCGGGGGGATGTGGCTCGGGACAGACACCAGAGGGAGGGAGGACACGGAGGCTCCCGATGGGAATATCTGCATTGACCGGGAAGTGGGGAAAATGCCCCAAATTGGACAGAAATCTGGCCAGAAGGAGACATGGAGCAGGAACTGCACGGGATGAGCCCAGCACCTCCCCCTTCCCCACATCTCACCCATCCCACACCGGAGCTGGAGCTGGGATCAGCCCAGCACCTCCCCATTCCCTCTTTCCCACCCATCCCACACTGGAGCCGGAGCTGGGATGAGCCCCTCGTGTCCCTGTCCCTTGCTCCGGACCCCAGGAGGAGAGTCCACGTTTCCCAGCAAACATTTCTGGGAAGAGATCCCAGAGCTGTGAGCAGCTTCTGCCTCTCCCAGCTCCTCCAGAGCCCCTTCCTCATCCTCCTTTTGCCCGACGGAGATGGAATTTTGATTTTGGGGTGGTGCACAGCGACATTCCTGACTTCTCCCCCTTTTTCTGTCACTGCCTTCCAGCCCCCCCAGCACTTGGAAAATTCCATGAACCCCAAAGCCCTCATGGGCTGGGATGAGGCAGCGGAGCCAAGGAAAATAATGTGAAATAATCCCACTGAAATGATTTCGGGGACAGAGAACAGGAGGACTGCAAGAGGGAAGGCACTCCCTGGGTCCTGTCCCTCCAGGCCTTGTCCCCAGTCCCTCTCCAGCTCTCCTGGAGCCCCTTCAGGCCCTGCAAGGGGCTCTGAGCTCTCCCTGGAGCTTCTCCTCTCCAGGATGGACATTCCCAGCTCTCCCAGCCTGGCTGGTGGCACTGCCACTGTCCCTCAGACAAGTTTTAAATGGCTCAGGAGGGCTTATCCCAGGTTCTCCTGGGAATTCCCGTGTGCCAAAGCCTCAGCTCTGCTCCCAGCACCGGGACCTGCTGCTGCTGCAGGGATGTTCCCTAAACAGAACTGGGCACCTTCAAGGGCCTGGGTCCTTCCTGAGCCTGAGGAAACCGAGAGGCAGCAGAACCCCCTGGACACTGCCAGGGAGCTGGGAAGGGGCTGGGGCGCCTGGAGAGGCCGAGGGAGCTGGGGAAGGGGCTGAGCCTGGAGAAAAGGAGGCTCAGGGGGGCCCTGGTGGCTCTGCACAAGTCCCTGACAGGAGGGGGCTCAGGGGGGGTCGGGCTCTGCTGGCAGGGAACAGGGACAGGAGCAGAGGGAACGGCTCAGGCTGGGCCAGGGGAGGCTCAGGGTGGGCAGCAGCAGGAATTTCCCCATGGAAAGGGCGCTCAGGCCTTGGCAGGGGCTGCCCAGGGAGGTTTGGAGTCCCCATCCCATGTGGATGTGGCACTTGGGGACATGGGCAGCGGTGGCCTTGGCAGCGCTGGGCAGGGTTGGACCCGATGGGCTCCGAGGGATTTTCCACCCCAAACAATTCCGTGATTCAATTAAAAACAGCCAAGGGAACAGAGAAACACAAGAGCTGCGCGTGGGGGGCAGCTGGGGCAGCTGCAGTCAGGTGAGCTCTCACCTGGCACAAACACCCCCGCTGAGCTCCCCCCGTGCCCGGACAATGTCACCCAGCCCTCGGCACACCCCGAGGTCCCCTTCCCCTCCCTCAGCCACTACTGGGGTTTTTTGGAGTTCCAGCATCCTGGGAGGGTGGGCAGGCCCTGGCACAGGGTGCCCTGAGCAGCTGTGGCTGCCCCTGGATCCCTGGCAGTGGCCAAGGCCAGGCTGGACACTGGGAGCAGCCTGGGACAGTGGGAGGTGTCCCTGCCATGGCAGGGGTGGCACTGGGTGGGCTCTGAGGTCCCTTCCCACCTAACCCATTCCCTGCTCCAATGACACCGTTCTGTGACCGTGGCAGGGCCCTGTCCCCTCCCGGGGGTCCCTGTCCGGGGCTGACCCATCCACGCTCCCTCCCCCACGTCCCCCAGCACCACCTCCAGCCCCGTCTCAGCCGGGAAACTCCGGCAAATCCCGGGATTTACTTGGAGCCCGGCAGTCTCCATCTGGCAGAAGAGCTGCAAATCCCACAGCAGCCCTGCCCGGGGTGGGACGGGTGCCCCAGGCTGGCACTGCACCCAGGACTCCTCGGGAAGTCCCCCGGTGCTGCCTCGGTGAGCCACAGGTCCCTCCTCACGGGGCAGGACACACTTCCTTCCCTTCCCGGGAATTCCACCCTGTCCCCATCCATCCTTCCCCATCAGTTCGGGGTTCCCTGCAATGCCGGGTGTGCTGCCAGCTGCTCTGCCCTGCAGCATTCCCAGGAATTTGGGGGGAAGTCCTTGACAAGGATGTGTCGGATTCCATGGGCCCACAACACCAGGGGAAACTGGGGCTGCTTTGGGGCCGGCGGGGCCGTTTGCTTTGGGGTTTGGTTTGGTTTTGTAACTCCACGAGGACACTGAAGCTCCTGCAGCTGCACCCAGCCTCCCCACTGGGCACAGGCTGGAGTTTCACCTCTCAAACTGGAACTGCCTCCCTGGTCAGGACATCCAGCCCCACATCCCTGAGGCCCCATCCCATCTCCAGCCCCACATCTCTGAGGCCCCATCCCATCTCCAGCCCCACATCCCTGTGGGTCCCATCCCATCTCCAGCCCCACATCCCTGAGGCCCCATCCCATCTCCAGCCCCACATCCCTGCGGGCCCATCCCATCTCCAGCCCCACATCCCTGAGGCCCCATCCCATCTCCAGCCCCACATCCCCACAGGCCCCAT
>VYXC01008345.1:0-37704 GCA_013397175.1 Platysteira castanea
AGGGGCCCCCACCGGGCCGGGCGGATTTACGCGGCTCCGGGCCGGGCTCGGGCCAAGGGAGGCGGCGGGGCCGGGCCGGACTCCCCGAGGGCGCCAGGGGCTCCTGGTCCGGACGGGTCCCGGCGTCTCCGCCCGCGCGGCAGCGACTCCGGGTTGGTCACGGTGACAAGTCCAAATGCCAAGAGAACCCGAGCCGGTCCCTGCCCGGAGCCGGTGTCGCTGCCTTGGGACTTGCCGGGGAGGAAGGGTCAGACAGACGCTCTTGAAGTGGTACCTCTTACTCTCTGGAGGATCCACCTGCTGCTTTCCAGCTGCTTCCCAGGCTTTAGGGTGCTTTCCCCCCGCTCTCTGCAGCCTTTCGGGCCCGTAGCTGTGAGTGGGGTGCGCTGGGTGAGGCGTCAGGACGGGTTTAATGACGGCCGTGCTGTGATGGTGCTTCTGCTGTTGACCAGAAACTTCTGTGCTCTGCCGGCACGTCTTTTCCACCTGATCTTCCTGATTCTTCACACGCCACGAAGCGGGATTTTGCCGTGTTTCAGCGTGGTGTCTGCACGGGAGTGGCATTAAAGCGTGTGGATGATCATTTCTGGGGCTTCTGAAGGCTGAGCTCCCTTAAAGGGTGTTTGCTCCTGCTTGGCTGCAGCTGCCCTTGGCGGGGGTAGTGGTGCCACAGAAACCTCCGTTTGCTCCATGTTCAGCTGGCTACTGCAAAGGGATGCCAGGGAATGCACAAGAAACAAGCCAGATGGGTTTCAAGGCCAGGTTGGATGGGGCTTTGAGCAACCTGGAAGGTGGAAGATGTCCGTGCCTATGGCAGAGGGTGGAACTGGGTGGTGTGTGAGTTCCCTTCCAACCCAAGCCATCCCGGGATTCTCTTAAGTAGAACAATCAACTGAAAAAGACTTTTTTGTTTCCAATCCAGCCCTGGGACATTGTAACGCTGGGTGAGGACTCGGGGTTGGTTTTGAGGACACTGTTACCAGAATCTGAAAAACACTAGCAGTTATTCTTGGGGCTCAGGTGGAATTCTTCTCATAAACGGTACAGAAAAAGTAGTTCATCATCTCTTTAAAAAACCCCAAAGTTACCAAATTTCTGTGAGTTACAAGCTGGCAATTTTCCTTCTTAAATTCAGTAGTAGCCGCAGCCCAGAGTGTCCCAGGTGTCACATTAGAGCAGCAGGACAAGGACAGGTGTGTGAACTGGGAATGAGTGTGGAACTGCACGGGGTGGGAGTGACACAGGTGTGTGCGATTGGCACCTCTGTGATTGACACAGGTGTTTGTGATTGACACCTGTGTGATTGACAGGTGTGCACAGACACCTGTAACTCAGACTGCCTGTGACATTTGCTTTTCCTCCTTCCTTAGAAAGAAGCTTTCCTGCTGAATAGAATGTGTCCAGGAGAACTGGACTGGAGTGGCTCCTGGAGACACCTGAGGGTTCTCTGTTTAATAAAGGCACAAATATTCCCCACACAGAATCACGGAATCCTGGAATGGTGTGGGTTGGAAGGACCTTAAAGCTCATCCAGTGCCATCCCCTGCCATGGGCAGGGACACATTCCACTATCCCAGGCTGCTCCGAGCCTCATCCAGCCTGGCCTTGGACACTTCCAGGGATCCAGGGGCAGCCACAGCTTCTCTGGGCAACCTGTGCCAGGGCCTCCCCACCCTCACAGGGAACAATTCCTTCCTGATATCCCGTCTATCCCTGCCCTCTGGCAGTGGGAAGACATTTTACATCTTACACCTAGTAAGGGTGCAGCTGCTTAACTATTTCTGAGGGATTATGGATTTAGTGCCGGAGCTGCATCTAGAGAGGATCCAGAAAAGAAAGGTGTTTTATTTTGGTTTATTTTCCTTTGATTTGCTCTTCCTGCTGAATTCCCAAAGGCTCCTGCTCAGGCTCTGGATCCCTCAGTGTGAGGGCCCACCGTGGGGAAATCCCCATGTGAGGAAAGTGACGTGGTCTAAAGTAGCAGCACAAAGTGTTTTCTGACCATGGCTTTCTTAAAGCATTTCACATTTTGGAATGCGCTTTGTATCTGCAGATCTGTATTTTGGGAGGTTTTTTTAGTAATGAACTTGCAGTAACTTGTTAATTTGGGAAACGTCAACTTCCCGGGTTTAAAATTAGCACCTTTGGTAACAAAACTCCTCTCAGTGTTCCCCAGCACACGTTTCCCAGAAGTCGGGCCTCCTGCCAAGGAATTTTCATCTATTGACTCAGTGCTGGCAGAGCCAGAGCGGGGCAGTGGCTGCTCCTATCCCAGTGCTCAGCTGTAACTGGGAGCCAGTGCCCAGTCCCTGTCACTTCCCAGCCTCTACTGCGGGGAAGACGTTTCAGGAGCCCTGTTACGGATGCAGAAACAGTGTTGAAATGTTGTGGAATAAAGCCGTTCTCTTGGAATTACTGTATCCCTGCAAAAACACAGCACTAAGGTAGTTGACTCTTCCTCCAAGAGAGCTCCCTGGAGTTTATAAAACAGGCAGGGCTGGCAGGACTTGGAATTCCCTGAGCTTATAAACCAGGCAAGGCTGGCAGGACTTGGAATTCCCTGGGTTTATAAACCAGGCCTGCCTGGCAGGACGGGGTCGGAGCATGTCTCATGATGTGGAGTCCTTGCCCACGTGCCCTCTGTGAAGTCTCCCAGATACCCCAGTGCCATGGATGAATCCCTTATGGCCAGGCTGCCCTTCCTCTGCAGTTTACATCATGATTCCCAGCGTGGCTGGGCCAGGGCTGAGGCAGCTCCTCAGTGCTGAGTGGAGCTATTTAAGCAGTGGGTGTAACAAACTTAATTAGATGTGAGCTAAAATAATGCTGCCCCAAATTCAAGTCAGCTCCATGGAATGTGGAAGGGAAGCCGAGTCCCCTGCAAGTGCCAATTAACTGGGGTGAGCTGGTGGATGGACTCGGGTGTCTCCTTGCTTGGATCAGCATATCCCAGTGGAACGTGGGGCTTTGCACCATTGCCTCTGGTGTAGCCTCCCAGAAAATCCCTGCAGCCAGAGGAATGCTTTTCCCAGCACAGGAGAGTGTCCCTGGGAAGGAGCAGGTCCCTGGGGTGGTGTGGAACAGAACAGCCGGTGCTGGTTTAACATGGTTTCTGCAGGGTTTTGGGTTTCCAGCAGGGCTGTGCTGCACCCACCCCTCGGGTGATGTTCAGTGTCTGATAATACCAGAAATAAGAATAAAGTCCTGTTTATGTGCGGGTTGTTTGACTGTTCATGACCTGGCTGTTGTAACTATTGACACAAGCTGATTGTTTGACCAAAACCTGCCTTTTTCATGGTAAGAACTGGCCCCAACCAGTGTGGACAGCCCCAAAAATCCTTGAGGTACAGCTCCCGCCTATGGCTTCCTCACTCTGACACCAGATCAATGGGTTTGTGGGCATTGGAAGAGGTTACAGGTATCTGTTAAACAATCTTAACTGTTTTGCAGGATAACTGGGATGATGAGGAGGAAGAGGAGGAGGTGAAAGAGACAGAGGTAAAACAAGGTAAGACTTTCAGGTAACCCTTGGCTCTGTATCAGCATCAGAACAGACACCGGTTTTGTCTGGGGGTATGTGAGGATCAAACCTGAGCAGGGCTGGGGCTGGGTTTAACAGAAATGTCTTTAACTCTGTGTTCAGTCCCAGTAGCTGAGCTCAGTGGCTTCCAGTGTTTCTATGGTTGTGGGTGGGTAAAAAAAAATCATCAAATCCCTGAGAGCTGTGTTTGTTTTTCCACCTTTTACAGAACCAAAAGTTTCAGAAAAAAAGAAAATAGCAGAAAAAATCAAAGAAAAAGAAAAGCTACAGAAGAAAAAGCAAGAGGAGCTTAAAAAAAGGGTAACTCCCAGTTTCTTCCGGGTCACATAAAATTCGGAGAGTGGGTTTGATTTAGTTTTTTGGAAGTTGAGCAATACCTGAAAAGGTCTTGATTCGTCTGAAAAACCAAACTTAGGTCTTGTATGTGATACCATCTGGAGCTGGGAGCTTTAATTCCCATATAATTTAACCAGTGATTGGAACAGTGTTACCCAGTTCCTTTGTGTGCAGCATGTGATGGAACAGGCAGGAGTGGGAGTTTGGTGTTTCTTCCCATTCCTTGTGAAATGAACAATTTATTTGGACTCCAGGGAATAGGTTCCAGCTTTTCCATGTGCCCTGACTCAAGGCAGAAGTGGGTGATTCAGTGGCTCTGGAGATGGCACCATATCTTTAACGTGCCACCTTCTCCCCGTGTGTTTTCAGTTAGAGGCACCTGAGGAACAGAAGGAGCTCACACCAGAAGAACAGTTGGCAGACAAACTACGGCTAAAGAAGTTACAGGAGGAGTCAGACCTGGAGTTGGCAAAGGAAACCTTTGGTGAGTTAAAGCAACAGGAAATAAACCCCAGGGACCTGTGGGACCCTGCAAAGCCTGAGCAGGGTTTGGCTGTCAGCACACAGAGCTTGTGGCACTGAGAACAAAGAAGTAGCAAAGATGCTGATGCACAGCAGCATTCCTCAAACATGGAAGCGTTTCCTTGATTATGGTGAATGATTCAGCTCATTGCTCAAGGGAGGTTATACTCAGTTGTCACAGAGCACAGGGCTTAGAGGGGTGCACTGGATACAGCTGCAAAGAACCAGCTGAGCTCTGCACTCAGGAACTTGAGGCAGGAATTGTTTATTTGAGGGAAAAGGGGCTTCCTGGTGCAGGTTGTCCAGAGAACAGGAATAGCTGGGTCAAGTTACTGAGTTTGACTCAGCTTCAAAAATTGTTGGAGAGAGACTGGACAAGGGCATGGAGTGATGGAACAAGTGGGAATGGCTTTCCACTGACAAAGGGCAGGGTTAGATGGGATGTTGGGAAGGAATTGTTCCTCGTGAGGGCCGTGAGGCCCTGGCACAGGGTGCCCAGAGAAGCAGTGGCTGCCCCTGGAGCCCTGGAAGTGTCCAAGGCCAGGCTGGACAGGGCTTGGAGCAGCCTGGGGCAGTGGAAGGTATCCCTGCTCATGGCAGGGGATGGCACTGGATGAGCTTTAAGATCCCTTCCAACCCACACCATTCAGGGATTCTACAAAATCATTGAACTTTGCAGCAAACTTCCTTCCTTTCTGTAAGGCCAAGGATGGGCCCTGGCTGGGGAGGGAGCAGAGCTCAGGGAGGTGGGAGCTGGGTGGAAGCCGGGTCCCCTTTTAGGGCTCGCAGCTCATGTTCTCTGTAACATGCCTGCTTGTCCCTGCAGGTGTAAATAACACTTGTGGAATAGATGCCATGAATCCCTCTTCAAAAGATGACTTCACGGAATTTGGGAAACTCCTCAAGGAGAAAATCACACAGTACGAGAAGTCGTTACATTATGCTGGGTTTTTGGAAGCGTTACTTCGGGACGTCTGTATTTCCTGTAAGTCCAGACAGGTCCAACACTGCGGGCAGAGCTGTGCTGGAGCTCAAGTGGAAAACGTGCTGATAGTGTTCAGAGGGGATGGCTCTGTGTCGTTTGTACTAAATGAAGCACTGACCTGATTCCATTCCCACAAGCTCCACTAAGGATCCTCTCCTGGTGCAAGAGTTGCTCCTTCTGCACATTGGTTAGAGACAGTAATTTTAAAAGTGCAAATTTTATGCTGATCTAAATCCTGCATGTTTTTCTTGAAGCCAATTCTAAAATAATAAGAGTAAATTCTCTGAGGCAGGTAACTTGAGTACTTCATTTGGAGGGAAACTATTACAAAATTGAGTTCATGTAATTCTGGAACTGCAGATTAACTCTTCTGGAATTCAGCATGTAACTATACAGATATGAAGTAATTTAAACTCCTTTTCCCACTGCCCTGGTGGCTGGAGAACTGGCTGGGATCGTTCCCTGTCCTGTACCCAGTTGTCCTTCAGTGAGGGGTAACTCGATCCCAGGCAGAGCTGGGTAAATCCATCCTCCCTGGCAGCTGGGAACTTCCATCTCAAGAAGGACTCCAGACGTCCTAATGGGAGGGACTTCCAGCCTCTTGCACCATTTATTGATAAACATATTGTTAATCCAGCGCTCCTTTTGCTACATTTTACTGTATTTTACTGTCTCCATGTTTTACTATTCAAATGCCTAAGACTCTTGTTTTCAGTAACTTTATTTCCAAGTTTTACCCTCTACAACACTCAGGCTTCCAAGGGACCAGCTGGAATCCTTGTTGGGATTTTAAGGACCAGAACCACCCACTCTGTGTTTTGCTGATTTAAATCAAGTAATTGCCCATAGTTACACTAATGCTTATTTCTAGTTTTAGAGACTGTTGATGTTAGTTAACTGCCTTATAAGAACAACATTGATAAGGAATCCTTTTTTTTTCTTTTTTTCCCCAATGCAGTGGAGGTGGATGATTTGAAAAAGATCACAAACACTCTGACAGTATTATGCAGTGAAAAACAAAAACAAGAGAAGGTAAGACTGGGGCTGTTCCTCAGGGATCGCAGCCGCTGCTCAGGGTTCCCCTGCATTTATTAGTTACTTGTTGAGAGTCCAGGAGAAAGGCAAAAGGTGGGCAGGACTGTGGTGCAGGGAGCTGGGGACACCTGGAACTGGCACAGCTTTCCTAGGAAGAGATAATGTGAGGGGTGGAAACCATCAGCAAGGCTGCATTCAATGCAGTGGGGTGTGACTGCTCAGGGCCACTGGGCTGACCCTGGCTGGGGTAATGACAGAGCACTGGGCCCGTCCACATAACCATCCTCATCCTCTTGCCACAGAATAAAGCCAAAAAGAAGAAAAAAGGTGTTGTGCCTGGCGGGGGTCTGAAGGCGACAATGAAAGATGACCTGGCCGATTACGGCGGCTACGACGGCGAGTACGTACAAGACTTTGAAGACTTCATGTGACATTTATCTCCCTTCTGTTGTCTTTCTGTTGCCCATAATCCCTTAAACATGTAGCACAACTTTTCTTCCTTTAAATTCTGCCAAATGCTACAATCAGAATTGCAGTATCTGTGTGCTGGGGGCTGGAGGTGCCAGGCCTGGGCGGAAGCTCCGGGCAGGGGTAGAACGGAACAGGTCTGTAACTTGCAGTTAAAAACCCAAAATTCTGATAATGGGCGCTGTTGCTATTTAACTTTATAGCAACAGCCACTAAATTGGGAAGGTATTGGAACAAGGTGAAGGATTATAACCAGCACAGCTCCATGACATGGCCTTAACTGTCCCTGCTCCAGGGCCAGGGCTGAGCACGAGCAGTTTGCAGCAAGGGCAGGGTGTGCACGTAGAGTTCCAGTCGCTTTGTCTTGAGTTAGAGCTTGAGGATTCCAGTATTTTGGGAATGGAACTGCTAACTTCAGTGTGGAATACTGCACCTGGGAGTGTGTCCCCTGGGACAGCCACTGCTCCAGAGCCTGACACCTGAACAGCACCTGGTGGGACAGAGCAAGGCAAAACCCACTTGTGTCTCGAGGATGAAGTTTAGTTCCATTCATTTAAATTTCTACTAATGCAGCTGTCTGGGTTGGGTGTTCTTTAACAGTTAATTAAGGGGTTAAGTGTAAAAACAAAAACCAAACCACACAACTTCCTTGGGGCTCTCCTGGGTTGTGGTGGGTCACTCACGACTCGGCCGTTTTCTTTCATTAAAAACCAAACTTGCTTAGCAAAATGCAGCAGTTCCTACAGTTGGGCAAATTGTTATGTTAACAATTACAACATCTGCAATGTTTTATAAAGCAACTAATTTAATAAAAATCACTATTGAGGACTTCACCAGGCTGGCCTTGGAGCAGTTCTTTTGGGGCCTGACAGGAAAAATACCCGAAGAGGGAGAGTTGCAGAGGTGAGCTGTGCTGGGGGTGTGCCCATGGCTTGGGCCTGGAAAGGAATTTGTATTTAATAACTGTTAAAATACATTTGCACTTGATTATTTCTTTCACTCCAAGACAGCAGAATTAGGAATGTGCTGTTTAGAGCTATACAAGACTTTGGAAATCAGACTGGACTCAAAGAACACATTATCCTACTGTGTAGCTGCAACCTTCACTGATTCTGCTTGTTCTAGCCCCTTGGCCTGGATACTCGGTATACCTGTTTCAGCCTCTTTGGATACAATTCCTGGGGTGCTTCCTCCCCCATGCCCCTAATTTAAAGGGCTGCTGGCTCTCTGCTTCACCTCCCACCTGGGCTAGTCACTATTTGCTGGTGACTCAATTTGTTTGTAAACAGTAAGATTTATTATACAAAACACAATTTTAGGTTAACACAGTCTCAGCATTTTAAATACTTACAACCTTGTCCAGTTTTCTGGAGTAATTCTTCCAGAGCAGCAGAGCCCTGTGAGCAGGTCACTGATAAAATCTGTGTTAATCAGCCCTGACCCTGCAGTCTGTGCTCTGGGCGGGAATTGAGCTGGAATTCAGTTGGATAAGAGGTCGTTGAGGCAGCAGCCAGTCTGAGGGTCCTTCAGCAGAGAGTTCACCACGTCATAGAACTTGTGGTCATAGGCCAGCCTGTAGTAGGTGTAGATGTCCTCACAGTGAGCGAGGAACCGCTTCAGGTTCCTCAGGGCAGCATCAGCAGGGGGGTGTTGTTTGACCCTGGAACAATTGCACATGGAACTGAGACACAAAAGCTTCCCAGGCCCCTGAGACTCTTGCTCTGGGCCTGCAGAAACTACATTTTCTCCAGAGGTTATGCTCAACACCTACATTTGAATCTCGTAGTTGTTTATTTGCTCTGATAAATTTTAAAGATTTGCTCTGCCCAGCCCTGAGCTCCCTTCCCATCCAGCTCAAGAACAAGGCTGGATCAGAGCTACTTCCACACTGTGCTCAGGACCCAAACCTACCAACAAATCCTTCCCTGTGAGGGTGGGGAGACCCTGGCACAGGGTGCCCAGAGAAGCTGTGGCTGCCCCTGGAGCCCTGAAGTGTCCAAGGCCAGGTTGGACACTGGGGCTTGGAGCAGTCTGGGACAGTGGAAGGTGTCCCTGCCCATGGCAGCGGCTGGAATGGGATGGGCTTTAAAGTCCCTCCCCACCCAAACCATTTTGGGATTCTGGAATTCTGTCTCACGTCCCTGTGTATGAGACCTTACCCCGTAACAGGTTGAACAGTTCAACACTTTGCTCCTGCCCCTCTCAAGGGCTGGCTGTAGGTGAAGCTGCAGTTTGCCCCCAGAACCCCTCACTCACTTCTTGGCCACCTCCTCGAACAGCCCGGGCTGCAGTGGCCGCTGCTGCTTGAACTCCTCCAGGTACACAAAGTCCCCCCTGGTGATCACCTGCTGGAACAGAACCTCAGCCCAGTCCGGCAGGAACTCGTAGGCCTCGGCCACGATGACAGCCTGCAGGGAGAGCAGGAACAGGGAAGGGAGATTGCTCAGCATATTCCACACAGAGAACTCAGTACTGGAGATCTGCTGGACCCATCCCTTGCTGCTGGTCTTGAGAGCAGCTGTCAAATACAGGGTAACAAAGCACTGTGAATAACCTTCCTCAGCCCCTGAACAGGGACACCTCCCACTGTCCCAGGCTGCTCCGAGCCCTGTCCAGCCTGGCCTTGGACACTTCCAGGGATCCAGGGGCAGCCACAGCTGCTCTGGGCACCCTGTGCCAGGGCCTCACCCCCTCACAGGGAACAATTCCTTCCCAATATCCCATCCATCACTGCCCTCTGGCAGGGGGAAGCCATTCCCTGTGTCCTGTCCCTCCATCCCTTGTATACCACAGGATGAAGTCAGGATAACAGTCACAGGACTCAGAGGCCAGGGGAAGGAGGCAAGTCCTCAGGCACTGCTGTGACCACATAATTTCCTGACAGAAGGACCCTGAGGGATCCCAGCTCACCTGGTAGAACCTGGGCAAGGCCAGGATGGCCCCTGGCAGGTCCTGCCTGCCCAGGTTGATGATCCTCGTGCTCTGCCCTGAGCCCAGGAAGTGCAGCTGGAGCGTGATGAGCCGCGTCAGGCGGCGGCAGCGCAGCGCCTGCCGCACACACGAGTCCTGGGAACAGAGCAGCCTGAGAGCTTCCAGGGGAACTTGGAAACATCCCTGAGAGCAGCCCTGAGGAGCCCGGAGTGACTGAGAGCACTGCAGCTTCACACTGATCATATTCCATAAGCATTGAACCAAGCTTCATTCCCACAAATACTTCCATCATAATTGCACTTAGGTTTAAATACTTCATTTGTTCTATCCTTGCTAATTTAGCTCATGGTCCCTGCTCTGAAGGTGGGGAGCCCACCTGTAACCCCAGGGGCTGAAGCCTGAGCAGGGTCCAGCACAGCACACCCAGACACAGCCATGGTACTGGTGCTACTGGGCTGCAGAGACACAGATTCCTTCTGCTCTGGGCCAGGACCCTGCACACCCTCCCCAGGGCAGCTCTGTGTGTTCTCCCAGCCCAGCCCACTCCTCATGTGCTCCCAATGCTGCCCACAAGTCATTCCATTCCATCTCGCTCTACCTTGGAGTAACTTTCTGCTGCATCAATGAAGAGAGTCAGAGCTTTCAGCAGCAGCTTCTTTAAATTTGCAACATCCTGAAGAGACTCCTCTGAAACAGGAAAAAAGAAGGAATAACCAATTATTTATAAAGGTGACAAAGTAAATTACAAAACGCCCTCCCAGTGCCAAGTCTGTCCCTGGTGTTGTCTCAGAAAGCACCAACAGACTAAACCAAAATTTATGTACTAAAAAAGCAGGAAGAAACACACTGCCTGTTCCGTTAATGGATCAAAGCTATTGCTGGAGCCTGGTTGAGTGACTGAAGACTGGAAAGAAACCCCAACCACGCATTTGTGGCAGATCCCAGCACTGACCATTGCCAGATCCACTCAGAAATCCCTTGGCACAGCTCGTGGTGTAGCTGCTCTTACAGCACTGGCTGCCCACGCTGCAGAGCTCCCTGTGCCCCCACAGCTCCCCGTGTGCAGAGCTCACCCCGTGAGTGTCACACACACACAGAAACCCCAGCACTTGCCAGAACCCCCTGCAAACCCACCACGTCACATCCGATGGGCTGAGGAAAACCTGGCTGTGTCTGTACCTGCTCCATGGGAGGGACCACAGGAATGTCGTATCACGGAAAGAGCTGTAAATCTCACCCCTTTGGAAACACCCGGGGAACTGTTCAGGGCAGGCAGGAGCCTCCCCCCAGGCGGTGGCAGCTCCAGGGGTGTTTCAGGACACAGACAAAGGACCTCCCCCTCCCTGCCCTTCCCCTGTGCCCCCACTCACCCCAGGGCCGGCACTCGATGAGTTTGAGCTGGGTGGAGGCAGCAGCCTCGTGGTTCTGGCCGATCTCCCGGCACATGCTGAAGCACAGCGCGATCATGTTGTGCTTCTCGCTGTCCCCGGGCCGGCAGCGCTTGGTGTAGTCCAGCAGCGCCGCCTTCAGCGTCCCGCTCTGGGCACAAAGGGCACGCTGAGGGCCTGGCTTTGGCCACAGCCCGCACCCACAGGCCACACTAAACCTAACCCTCACCATGATCTTCTAAAAAGTGATCATTACAACCTAAAACCCAACAGCAGCCTCACACCTGTGCTCAACTGGGTATGACAATCCAGCACCTGTGCATTTCCTTACATACAGATGTCAAAATATGACATTTCTTTATGACTTACTTATTTTAAACAAAGCTATGAATATTTATGATTTTTAAAACCCCCATGAAACTTTAACTGCAAATAAAAGCAAAGCAGGATGTGAAACCTCTGACAATGCCAAGTTTAAGTTTCAACGCTGCTCTTGTTGTAGCCCTGAACTAATTAGAAAAAAATGGTTCAACTAAAATGAGAATAAACCCCAGAATTAACTTATTCTATGAAACTTGACTCTCAGTTCCTGCACTCAGGAAGTAAACTGCCCAGATAATGCCACCCTGTGTAAACACCAGTTTCTGATGCAGCCACACAATTCCCTCAATTCCACAGTCTGTCCCTCACGTACCGGGTCCAGTTTCTTCCTCATGAGCACCTCGAAGTAGTGTTTCTGGTGCAGCAGCTCGAAGATGTAGGTCATCTCATTGTACCTGCCAATGCCTGTGAGCAGGCGCACCTGTGGACACCCAGAGCACGTGAGGAGCTCCAGGGAACTGGAAACAATCCCCTCCCGGGGCAGCCAGTGCCGAGGACACACGAGTCACACCGGGCTACACGTGTTCCCTTGGAGCCATGGCGAGTATTCCTAAACCAGCCAAAACTGCATCTTTTTCACAGTGAGGTGAAAGGGCCTCGTTTTATCACATAAAAACAGGCAGTGAAGCATTTAGCACTGACACCATTCCACTGGGCATGTCCCAGACTCCAGGAGTTACTTCAAGATACGAATCAAAGACGCCCAGCAGCCCAGAGGCACAGACCACCACATTTCACCAGCAGCTAATCACCACCTGGACGGGCACAGCCAACCCTGGACAGCCCCCCTGCCCCCCAGACACTCACCACCAGCCCATACTCTTCCTTGGGAGCCAGGTGCTCCTCGGTGAGCAGCCGAGCTGCCTGGAGCACTCGTGTGATCCCTTCCATGTGGCACGTCAGGCTGAAGCAGTTGTGGGCCAGGATCAGCAGCTCTGTAACTGAAAAGCAGAAAAACTTGGGTATTTCAGTTAAAGGGCTGAGGAAGTGAATCACTGCCTCTCTCCAGAAGAGAAAACACAAAATGCACAAAAAGCACAGAACTTCCAACCTCCTCCGCCAAAAGCTGATGTATAACACATCATCACTCCAGTGCCTGCCAGCTCTGCATTTGGAAAAGGAAGAGCACAAGTTTGGCATTTGGGTTTGAAAAATTCAGTTTCTAACTGTGATGAATATGAACGAAGTCACAATACCCCTTCTGTAACAAACCACCACGACAGCTCAGGTCACTCCCTGACTGCATTTCCCACCTCTTGCTTAGCACAAAAAAAAATCTGAATTTTGTTTGGAGAATAAATCCTTAAGCAACACCCTTATCTACTGTGCATATCCTCAGCCCTACTAACTGAATATCAAATTTGAGATCAGCAGCAGAGCCCTCCCTCAGCACTGCTTCTCTTCTTTGAGCTGTGAGTTTAAACCACACGATGCCACATTAGTTACACACAGGTTACACCAGGCAGGATTTGCCATTTACTCACTGCACGACAGCTCCCCACAGGGGACAGAGGAGATTTTATCCAGTAACTTCATCCCAACCAAGGTGTGATCCTGGCACAGCTTGGCAAGCTCTAGGAATGCCTGGCTCTCCACTGCAGGGTTCCAAACCTGCTTCTGTCCTGTGGCCAGAGAGAGAATTATATCACCACTGCTAATTGTGCAGGAGAGAACTACTATTATTTTTTATCATTAATTAACAAACCCCAAACAAACCAATCTGCTGTCATCCAGACTGACTGAGGACTTGGGGCTACAATCCTAAAGATGCTTTGGGTGTTACTCCTTAAATTTAACAATCAGAAAATACTTTTTTGCCAGTTCAGTCCAAGAAAATCCTACTGGACAACCATACTGCTGTCCCTCATTTCACAAAGGAAAAAAGAAAGGGGAAAACCTTTTGTCATGCTTTACACAGGGAAACGCACATGAGTTTTCCCAAGTCAGATGATGTGGGGCAGCAAAGACCACAGTTAAAAATCCTTTTTAAAAAAAATATTAAATTTATGTCTGTAAAAATACAACCTTAACTACTGCAACACCACACTGGACACAGAAATAACTACTAATGAACATTTGTGTAAAACTTTACGTGAGGCACACACTGCTCACAGCGCAGAGCTGCCCAGACACTCCCGGCTGTAAGGAGCCCTCAGGCACCCAAGTGCAGGGGCTGCTTTTGCACACAAATCCCCGCTCAGAGACCAAACCCACCAAGCACAGACCAGGCCTGTTCCCACCTTTTCCCTGAGCAGAGGCCAGCAGCTCCTGCGCGATCTGCTGGGCCAGCAGCTGTGCCACGGCGGCGGGCGGCAGCCCCTGGCAGGCGATGAAGGCCTGGGCCCTGCGGCCCCGCTCCGGCCCCCGGCGGCTCAGGATGGCCCCGAGCACCTCCCGCGGGTCCCGGGCCGACACCTCCGCGAAGGAGCAGCTCAGTTCCTGCGGGACACACGAGCACTCAAAACCCCAGCCACAACACCTCTGACCCACAGCACGTTCCCTTAACCCTGGGCTCCAGGCAGGGAGGGGCTCGGGATTTGCAGCCTCGCATCCCAGAGCTGCTCAGAGATGATTCCTGAGCCAAAGATAAACCTCAACACTCCAAACACCTACAGAAAGACAGGAGCTGTTCCTCCCAAACAATGAATTGTGTTTTATTGCACAGGTTTGACTTAGGAGGCTCCTTTTCCTCTTCTCCAAACACCACAAGCTCTCAGTGGAAAAGGTAAATTAGTTTCCACGTTTGGAAGGGGAGCTGGTGAGGCTCTGAAAATACTCTGCTGTGACATATCACAACCTTGTACAATTACAAATTGATCAAAAACTGTACCTGAAAGCCACATTGATGACTCTTAATTCAAAAGTGTGCACATTCAGGTTCAGTTCAGAAGGATGTGGATGGGGTAAGAGGGACAAGGCAGCCCTATGACTAATTCTTTGTAGCTCAAATCTAAAGTACAAATACTTGAGGCACAAAAAATTCTGTATGAAAATCTAAGAACCTCTGTGATGAAGACGATATCAGTATTCTTCCTGTTTTGTTCAGGAAAAAAAGTAACGCTACATTCAAAAACTACAGCCCAACTCCCACGGCAGGGGCTGCGTCCCCTGACAGCAGCACTGGAGGTCACGGAGCAGAGGGGCACAAACGGTGGCCCTGCCCAAAGCCCTGGGGACACGGAGCCTCTGCTCTGAGCAAAGGCTGTCCCTGCACAGCTCCTCTGAACCCCCAGGCAGCTGCAATCCCCGTGGATCAGGGAGGCAGCTCCCACGTGCCCTAAGGAAAAGAGCAGGGTGAACAGATGTGCTGGGGAGGTTGTGGAAAAGGCCATCAGAGGCCCAGGCTGAACTGGGGCTGGGTGGGCTCAGAGTAGGGACTGGCCAGGCTGGCAGTCGAGCTCATCTCAGCACCTCATGCCCAGGAAGCCTCTGGCCTTTTTCCACACAAAGGGTTGGGAATTTCACCCTCTGCAGCTCCTTGAGGGCACCTGCTAAGGACCTTCACCCCTCTGTCCTGCCCTTCCCACCCCCCAGCAGAGCTGGCCCAAGTCCCTGGGGTTACCTTGGAGAGCTCGTAGAGGCACAGGACCTGCCTGCAGTAGCCCCTGCCATGGACACATTCCTCTGCCAGAGCCTTCAGCGCCGCCACCACCGGATCATCCCCACACGGAGCCCCCAGAGGGGTCCAGTCCTCCAAGCTGGATGCTGGAAACAAAAAACCATCAATTCCTATCTCATAAAGGCAGACAACACCCTTACACCCGGGCAAGGCTCCCAAAATCTGCAGCAATTCCATAGTACTTTCTCAGTCTTGAAAAACTGAGCTCTTGACACCTGTAATTTTTTTAATTTTACATTTGTTTCAGGGTACAACCAATGTAACAGAACACAAGTATCCTCAATGCTATCTCAGATATAAAATTTCTAAGCACAAGGTTGAGCAAGGGTTCAGCAGCTTTTCTGAAGACTTAGGATTAATTTATGCTCTTCTGTGTCTATTCAGCTTTACACATCAGTATTAGAAAGGGATGTTCCAGCTGAAACTTACTCAGATTTCACAGACACGCAGAGAACTTTATCGATAAACACTCTCAGCCTTAGCCTTGCTATTAAACAAGAAAGACTAAACCCTTTATAATGCGCAAAGATGTCAGAAAAATATATTAATTAAAGCATTTCTTTGCTTCAGCTACAGAAAAAAGAAATTAGTAGAGTGTGTTTTCTAAAAGCAGGAACAGGGATGAAGAAGCCCAGTGCTGCTTTACTGGGCCAGAATTGAGAGCTATAAAAAATAAAGGTTCAGGATCTATGGAAATCGTACACACAGCACCCTGCCTGAAGCACACAGGGGCAATGTGCATCGCAAGGCTTCAAATTCCTTTCACAAGAGCATTTATGAACCCAGGAGAGCGTCAGGAAGAGGCTCATCTCCGCAGGGGTTTTAGGCAAACACAATGAGAGAGGAAAGCCAGCGCAGGTGCCAGGTGAACCAGGAGTTACTCACTGCCGGGGGCTCTGCTCGCCGCCGTGCTGCCCTCGGGTGCCCCCGCTCTGGCTGCCAGCAGGGCCCGCACCTCGGGCTGCAGCTGCTCCAGCCCGGCCTCCCCGGAGGCCAGGGCTCTGCAGTGCAGCACCAGGGACACGTCCCTGGGGCACAGGTGGAAGTAGTGGCACACCCGGGTGGCCTCGTGCACGCTGCCCTCGTCCAGCAGGGCCCCCACCAGCGTCCCCAGCGCCGCCCGCTCCGCGTCCCCCAGCGCCTGCCGGGGCTCCCCGCGAGCCAGAGCCTCCAGCCTGCAGTGCCTGGCCGTGTTCAGGGCTGGCAGCTTCGCAAAGGAGAACTGCTGGGCCAGGCTGGCAAAGGACAGGTCCCTGCCCACGCCGGCAGGGCCGGGACACGGGCACTGCCCTGAGCCCTCGTCCGCCAACACTCGCTGAGCGATGCGGCACAGCCAGATCTGCTTCTCCACCTCCTCCAGCTCCTGCATGGCCACCTCGGTGTCCTTGGCCAGCCAGTGCCCTGCCAGGGTGAGCAGCAGCTGTCTCTCCATAACGCTGGTTGTCTTCTCCTGCCCTGAGGATTCCCACACGTTGTTGGCCTGATCGAGGAAGAATCCTGCTGCGGCTCGGCTGCAGATGCAGTGTTTAGTGAAGGTGTCATTGCACTTCTTCCAGAACTCAGCTCTTGTCTGGGTTTGATGCCACTGTCCAGCGTCTCTTAAATGATGTAGATCTCTCAGAACCTGCAAAATGCAGAGGTTTATCACAATTATCTTTCCAAGAAAGAAAACTCCAACTCACACAGGATGGCCAGCACTGAGACACTGGATTTAGGTAAGTGCCCCAATATGCAACAAGTCACAGAATTGGTTTGGGTTGGAAGGGACCTTAAAGATCATCTCGTTCCACCCCCTGATGGACAAATCCATCAATTCTTCTCCCCAAATAAAACTGATTCCATACAAGTAAAAACAATAAGAGAACGAGGACTGTTGTCCTGTCCTCCCCAGCTCAGCACTTCCAGCCAGTGTGTTTGGTGCACTTGTATTTAAAATAAAAAATTATTTAAAGACAAATTAATGTTTTAGGAAGGCTGAATGTGCATCCTCAATCCTGGCAGCAACAGAAGAGGTGACTGTCACAAACTGCACTGTACCTCGTGTGTGACAACACTGTCCACAGGCAGTTCAGCCAGTGCTGCCACCTCCCGAGCCAGGCTGAACATTCCCTTCTCCTGCAGCTGCTCCAGAATGGACCTGCACTCCCCCTGGAACGCCTCCAGGCTGTAGGAGGTCAGGATGGAGCGACTGATTGATATGGAGGAGTCCCTCAGGGCCTCACTGAGGGCACAGAGTTTCTTCACGTAGGGGCCTGGGTTAAAGAGGACAAACAGCTCAGGAAAGCTGGGTCTGAACCCCAGGAAGTCTGACCTTCCCTCAGGATTCAGCCCTGCCAGAGGGCCTGGGATTCACCCTGTCCTTACCATCCAGCAGGAGGTTCTCTGCTGCAGCAAAGAGCTGTAAGAGCTTTCCCAGCTCGTATTCCGTCCGGCACTGCTGCAGCATCAGCTCCAGGAGGAACAACGCCTGCGACTCCAACCACGGCACCGGCAGCTCGGCGGCTGCCGCTCCTCCTGCAGCTCTCAGCTGTGGCAGGAAAGGGGTTAAGGGTTAGGGCTTCTCCTTTCTTGCAGATACGTTGTGCATTTGGGTGGGAATGGCACTGGGGGTGGAAGGTGCACCAGATCTGCCCCTCTTTAGGGAACAAGGACCTGCCACTCCTGAGGGAGCACTGAGCCATCACTGATGTGTGCTGGACCCGAACGTGGAACATTTTACAGCAGGGTGACCACCAGCTACTGCTGATAACCAAGGAGGGGGTAAGAGATGTGAGTAGGATCAGTAATGGCCAGATAAAATTAATTGTTAGACAAACAGTCCCTGTCACTGCTGGATCCTTCCCAAGCACATCTGCTCATGAAGGGAAAGGAAACTGAGCTGCCTGAGCCTGACATCTAGGAAGGAAAACCACTAATGACAGGGAATGCTAGTTAGCAGCATTCCCAGGGAACCAGAGGACTGGGATGGAAAGGAAAGAACTGTTAAAACATCTGCATTCAGAGACAAGGAGCAGTGTGTGAAAACACTCTGGTCCTCTCAGCCCAACTGCTAAATCCCGACAATGACATTCAGAGAAAATGAATTTCCTTACTTTTGTGAGGCTTTCCTGAAATTTGTCCAGTTTGGTTTTAGCTTCGTTGTACTTTTTACAGTTCATACACAGTTCATACATCTCCAGGATGTGCAGCAAAGGGGAATCCTTTGAGACACAAAAACAGGTTATAATAAATTCCCAAGAGTATCTCAATAAATAAATCATACTTTAAAAAGTCATATATAATTTCATTCAATAAATGTAGAATTTGTCTTCCTCAGCAGCAGAGCAATGAAGTTCTAATTTTTTAAAACTATATGCAAGGTTGATGTGGGATCTACCAATCTGTGGTAATTGGAAGAACTTCCAATTTGACAGAGAATTTCAGTGGATAGCCAGGTTATCCTCGGCACAAAGCAAGAGAGAGGGGGATTTACAGGCCCAGAAGGTTTGAGATACACTCAAATGTACCACTGAAAACACATTCCCTCACCTTTAAAAAGAGCTGGAAGCCATTTAGAAGCGTTTTACTTTTTTGCTTCCTCAAGAAGACTTTCCAGATAATGGCGAGGTCCTGCAGGTCCCACTGGTGACTCTCTGGCCAGCACTGGGTGTGGGTGGTTGCCTCAGCCCTGGTGGCATCATCCACAGAGGTAATGATCCAAACACAGAGGCAGGAAACGAGGTTTGCATCCTGGAAAGGCCAAAAGGAAGGCTTTATACATCACCTCATTATGTAGGTGAAATGGGTCACACTGTGCACAGCTACCACAGAAACTGACAAAAGCAGCTTTTAATGCAACTGCAGATCGACCACTTAACAGAACCAGGCACCACCACCAGCTGTCATTGCTTATTTCCCTAAAAGACAAATAACTCCCAGACTCACGGGGCAGCAGGCTGCCAGCACACTGAGGATGGGGGCGTGTTCTCTGAGTCCTTCAGCCAGGAGGAACCAGGAGGGGCTGGGATTCTCCTGGCACTGCAGCAGGATCTGGAACAAACTCCCTGCACGGCTGCCCCGGGCCCCGCCGGCAGCACCGGGCTCCGGGCGCAGGAACTTCCCCAGGGCCAGCACCAGGTGATCTTGTACCACAGGAGGGAAATCCTGCAGGAGGGGAATGACCTGGGGAAACAGCACCAAAACCTTGTGAGGTCCGGAGAGAATGGGGCAGGAGGGCAGAAGCACTGAACACACGAAGACAAATAAAACACTCTTCAAATTCGGTTTTAGAAAAGCTTCGGAGACCTAAAGAGGAAAAAGGGTTCTGTAGGTGTGAACTATTCTAATGAAAGATTGAAGCTCATCCTTTTCCACAACGCTCAAATGCCCCCTAGAGAGCCTCAGCTCTGTTCTCTCTCTAGTGCAGCAACAGGGCGTGAGAAGGCTCTACTCAGGTGCTTTTGTGGAATTATAGCTTCTTCAAAACAACAAGGAGACCCAAGCTAAAATTCTACGCCTGCTAAGCATCACCTTACCTGAATTATCCAGTTTGCTTCCTCACATGACTTTTCCCAACTGCTTTTATGTATTGGCAGTATTTTATTCATTTTTAAATCACATCCAACACCAAAGGTGGAAGATTTGGATTCTCTAAGGCTTAAGTATCTTTAGCAAAAAATCAATTTGAGTTTTGAAAGGAAAGATGGGTGGCTTTATTAAAACTTACACTAAACATCTGCAATACAACTCTCCAATAAAAAAAGCAGTAACTATATGAGTTTAAATTAACTTTACAAGTGTGGCTGCAAGGGAAGGGCTACCACAGTCCAAGGGTATTGACATCCTGAGACAACCAAAATCCAGGAACTGGTGAGGCTCCTGTTGTCTCCACACTGGGATACTCTCTTGCTACAAGACTCTATTTAATGCACAGACACCTCACCTGGGCTGGCTGGTGGCTGTAGAGCTGGGCCTGGATGAGGAACTGCAGCCACTCGTTGGATTTGGCACATTCCCTCAGGAAGGATGTGCTGAGCTCGAGGTTATGGAGTTTGCAGAACTGCATGACCAAGGACCACTGCCTTCTGGAGTCACTGGACGTCCTGCATGGAATTCAGAGAGCTGCAGCTGTAATGAACTGCAGTGTTCACACCAGATGTTCAGGTATGAAGTGGCCCCATGACCCCAGATCCAGTCTGCAAACAGCAACACAGCACTGCCAGGGGCTTCACCACGAGCAGGTCACACCCCCCTGGGAGCTTCCACACTGCACCCTCTGGGTGCTCCCACCCACCACGGCAGGCACACTGCCCCGTCCTGACCTCTGCAGTACTATCTGATGCACAAATAACAAAAGCCAGTGCCCAGTCTCCATTTCCCGGATAACCCTTCAAACCTGGCTGTTCTCACCTCTTTATTCCTTGGTGCTCAATTGCATCCCAGAAGGCTTCTTCCAAGGAGGTAAGAACTGCTGCTGCTGCTGCCTTATCACCATCAGCCAACTTTGTTAACTTCTCAACTGTTTAAAAGAACACATTCCTGAGATACTGCTTGGGATCAGAGTCAGGGCAGCATTTCCAAAATTTCCAAATTTCCAGGAACCAGTAGCTTCCTGGTTGGGAAAGCAGACACCTGTGGTCCTAGAGTTAGAAATGTAACTTCCTGAAGTTATTTCTAGGATAAATTTAATTTCCCTACAGCTTTGAACACCTGATCTCCCTGCAGCTGTAAGACAGTTTTCAAATAGGAAGGAGAAAGGAGATTTGGCAATGGACTTTGTTTAACTATCTGTAATATTATTACAACACGAGGCTAAACCTCACTAATATCAGTCTTGGGCAGCTGCTGCACAGTGTCTGTTAGATCCTGATACAGGTTATATCAGTCCTCCTGCCTTATTTGACATGACAGGATCAAAATGCACCTTCAAAATCAGTAAAAAAACCAGGAATAAAAGAAGAACAAAGCTCTTAGGTGCTTTTACTGCATTGCTGAGCCACCAGGCAGCACCTCTGCATCCCTATGCTTCTCTTCCCAAGGAATCCACACACCTATTCCAAAGCAGACAAAGACACCCTTACCCAAAGCATCTCGGATCTGGTTGTGATGAGAGGCCTCATTCCTCGTTCTGTGACTGAAAATCATCTTTGCAACTCTCACATCCACGCGGAGCCGGAGGCTGTCGAGGCCCAGCAGCTCCAGGAAACACACACAGGCTGCTGCCACCGAGGGAGCACTGAAGGAGGACAGGGCTAAAACCTGGGCCTCCTGTCCTGCCTGGTGGATCCTGCAACAAGGAACACACAAGGTTTTTAACCCATTTCCAACATGAATATTCCTCAGGCAAACAAGCACCTACAAGGGTTACTGAACTCTCAGATTCATCAGCATCAAAGGTAATTATGAGCCAGAAGTTTCATATGTATAAAAAATGTGGGCATGAGAATAAAGGCTCACACACAATAAGCAGGGTTTGCAATTTAATACACTTATCAAAAACTAAAGGTAGTGGAACTGATTTTGTAATTAATGAAACACCCCCTCAGCAGCTGAGTGCAGAAAGTGCCTTTGCAGAGTTTACAATCCACTGCAGCACCAGGAACCTGAGTCTCACCTGCAGATGGTGCTAAGAGAAAAATGTACCCAAAGGGTTTTTCCACAGCAGTCACTGAAAAAATCCTGTATCCCTGACTGTCTGTTAACCCACCACTTCACTCTACATGAACGGATGTTCTCCTTTTTGCCCCAGTTTCACACAAGAGAAACTGATCTGTGTAGAAACGATAGAGAGAAACAGTGACTAATACACAAACCAGACATTCCAGAAACAAAGTGATTCGTTCTAATTCCTACACTAAATAGAGAATTTCATGTATTCAAGCAAGATGCGTCATTTGACCGCATCCTTCTGAACACCTGATTTTGCAGCTTCAGCCAGAACATTTAACTCCATCAATCTCCAGTGCATTTTTTGCCTTATTAATTTAACTAAAGAAGTGCCACCATTAGGAAATGTCGAAGGAAAGGGGCATCATTTTCCTACAGAGTGATCTACAGGCTCAGGTTCCTAAAAGAGGAGATATGACTGGAATATTTTCCTTGCTTCCCTTGTGCAAATTTTATTTAGGTAGTTCCAAATAAAGCCCACCTCTTTTCATACTTGATATCACCAAGTGATATTTGATTTCTAACCTTTAGGACACCCACGGTTCCAACGCTCAGCACTCGTGTGCTGCTGGCGGGGATCAATTCCCTCCCTGTGCTCAAGCTCTGCCTCCTGCTGAACTCTGCCTGTCCCCGCTGAGGACACTCACAGCTGCCTGGGGGTTTTGCTCTTCACCAGCTGCTGCACCAGGAAGGTGCCGAAGGCGAAGGCGGGGCGGCCGTGCAGCAGGTAGTACAGGAAATCCAGCCTCTCCACCACGGCGTGCCTGCTCACCAGCTCGGGGCACGAGAAGTGAGGGAACTCGCTCCAGGCATCTGGGAACAACACATCACCCGAGAAACAGCTGGATTCAACATCAGAAATGGCCTTCAGCCACAAAACGTGACGTGAGAATTAAATACGGCTCCTCTGGTGCTAGTTCAGATCTTGGCATATCCAAACCCCACTGAAATTCCACTTCTCAGTGGAAAATCAGAGCTCTGCATCGCCTCAGACTGCTTTTAAAAGAAAACATTGCTTTTCTATCTTATATTTAGAAATCCTGTCTGTAAGGAGTCTTTAACACAAAAATCTAGAATTCTAGTTCAAAACACAGTTTTAGTAAATTACACTATTTTTCTTGTGAAAGAAATGGTCTTTTGAGTAAATTTATCTGCCAAATAATTCCCTTGGAATGTATTTCATTTTAGGTGCTCAGGCTAGGAAAGCATGTAAACCTTGGCAAGGGACATACCTGACACAGCAAGCGTGTTTGTTGACTGCCAGCCAAATAATTTCGTGGGATCAAAGGGCATTAATGACTGAAAGAATAGAAACAAAATATATTGAGGCAGCTTAAGAACTTCATGTCACTGTCCTGTAACTCTCAATTTCTAATTCTCTTACATTACAAACATTTTAAAATCTAAATATCGTAATTTCTGCAACATCAAACAACTTGCCCACTGAACACTGCAAGAATATCCCTCTCTGATATTCCAGCTCTGCAAACTCACAGGGTGTAGAGACCGCTTGAAAAAGCAGTTCAGGGTGAAGCTGTGAACTCCACCTCCACATTAAGGATCCCAGAGAAACAACCCATGGCCCCCATGCCCAAGCTTTAGCTGCCAACAAGCTTCTCTCCCCTTGTGTCCTGCCAAAAGCACTTCGTGTACCTGAAGAAGATGGTAGAGAGAGATGTCAGGAGGCAAAATTCCATGAGCAGTGCAGGAGGGAAAGAGAGCAGCCTTGAGCTTGGGGTAAGGGGTCAAGGCCATTTTTAAGAGCTGTGGATCAACTTTCTTCAGAGGTTTTTCTGTGTCTTCATTCTGAAGGACCTACATTGCAAGGAAGCAAAATAATTAGGAGGACACTGCATTAAATAACAATAAAACAATTTTGCAATGTGCCAATCTACCTCATGGGACTTTGACATGCAGTAACAACACAGAAAGTATAGTTTTGTTCCTGTAAAATGCCTTTAAGTTGTATCAGACAGGTCTTCCCCAGCACCTGATGTTCCAGGTGACTGTGCTATGGATCAAGACACTCTGTTCATCCCCTCTGTTCCAACACGTGGCTCAGGAGACATTTTCCTATCAAAGCCACGAGTGCAGGACAGGAGCAGGAGGACAGGGTGGAATCAGGTGCCCCAGGCAGTACCTGGTCGATGCCCCCAGGCCCATACACCGTGGTGGCCAGGGCCAGCAGGGTCCTGCCCTCCAGCAGGATGCTGCTCACACCCCCCTGGCTGCTGGGAATCAGGATCTGAGCATTGGCCAGACTCGCCTGGAAGATCATCTTGGGATCTTAAAAGAAAAAGAAGTGACATTTAATTCCACTCAAAACCAGTATTAAATCTTCAATCACACATCACAACTGTCCTCTGACAGTGAAAAATGCTGCATTTTCTACTTTTTTTTGTCAATCCCGGTTTTTCTCAGTTTCCCTATAAACACAGATGAGCTAAGGTTTACCAAGCTTTCACCAGTTTCAAACTACAGCTTTGCCTACACAGATTGACTGGGGTTGAGCCCCACAGTTTAGCACTGTAGTGGTTCACTTCTTTATCCTACACTGATCACACTTCCTAAAAAAATGCTTAACTTGGGATTATTTTTATCTTTTGTTAATATGTGACTCTACAGAAGATGAAATGTTTAAAAAGTGCAGTGAGTTAAGAGCACAAATTCTACTGGTTTTCAGTGAAGCAAACATAATCCAAGGGCAGAAAAACCAAAATGTACCACAGGGACTAGAGGAAGGTTTAATTTTAATGGGATGTCTATTTTCTTATGAATTCTCCTTTTGTTCAACCTATTGGGAATGTAACTGCACTGGAGGTAACGATGATCACACACAAAATTATTCTCACTTATGTGCAGTCTCCAGATCTGTAAATACAGTTCAAGTGGGAATTACAATCCAGACTTCAGAGACAAGGAAGTGATGGACAGGGAGGTGACAAGTCATGGCCAAAGGGCCTGCAGCAGAGCAGAAGTTTAATCCAGCTGTGCCTGAGCTAGAGCAGAAACATCAGCCCCCCTCTGGAGTGAGATTCCTACCTCGGGGATTGCTGGCAACCCCTCGACACTGCACAAGGAACTCAAACCAGGGATGTGCTTCGTGCAACTCCTTGTTATTCAGAATAGGGCAGTTTGAAGGGGTTAAACTGGAAATAAATGAACAGCACAGTGAAAATACAGGATTTGTAACCACTGATGTAACACAACATTAAAGATTTGGAGCATCTCATGGGTGTAATGCCAACTACAATTGGTTAGACAAACAATCAGAAAATGATGTACTGGCTTTTTTTCTGGTCCACTTCTACCTTCTTGATAATTCCAGTGTTATACTGGAGTTATAGCTCAGAAATTTTAATTGCCAAGTATCTATTAAGTGGAAAGTATTCATAGAGCTCCAATACCTAGTATTGGTACTACCTTCAAATCCCAACTAATCCTAGTTTAGGTGGAAACTAGCAATTTCCTTATTTGTGAACATATCAAGGGTCAACTTGCACTTGTGCTCAAGGGAGTTCCTGAATTCTGTAAATTCTGAGATTCTGAAGAGCAACTTGTCTTGGCTCATTTAGGATTGTATTGTTTATAGCATTATACTCATTACAACTGTAATTGTTTCCTTTCCTAACTGACAAACAAATTAACATTAACATAACCTGAATAAAGCTTCAAAATACATCTTAGAATCTCACATACTGCCCCAGAGTTTCTGTTAAATGACACTGCTAGGGCTGAGGAAAACTCTCCCCACCAACTGTTCAGATGGTGTTTCCTTCTTTAAATCTGGGATCCCTCCTGGGATTTGAGGGACGGAAAGCATTCCTACCTGTAATAGTCCAGGTAAGTGTACAGCAGGTACTGCAGGCTGTGCTCTAGGCAGTGGAGGACAAACTGAGCATGGAAGTCCAGGCCACTGGCAGTGCTGTATTTTGGAACAGGGTGAGGATTCTGCAGGACTCCCCCGAGGCACGACAACCTCTGGAGGAGCAGCTCAAAATCTTCCAGCTCAGAACGGACAAAAATTCCCCTTCTGTGGGAAAAGAGAAAAAGCATAGACACTGATCACACAGTTCCCTTTGACAAGTTCTGATGGGTGCTTTCAGCTCAAAATTAGAGCAGACCATTCCCTCTCAGGGATTAATTCCCTACTGAGGCAAACACAACGTGCCAAAATCCATCTGCCTGTGCCCAAACAACACTGTGGTTACTCCAGGTCACTGCAGAGAACGAGGTGTGAGCAGTGAAATGCTCAGAGTGTGCCCAGAATTTTCTCCCCTGCATTAAAGTGAGCATCAGGAATATAACCACTGGGAAACATCCAAGGACTGAAGGAGGATTGCTCCTGCTCCCATGGTTCTTATGTTTTTAGGTAACCAAAAGTACAAGACTAAAATTACATTTATCTATGGATTCATGCTGTTTCCAAAAAGAGCAATATAAAAATTACTATGTATCAAAAATTTTATTGCTGTGGTTTTGGCTTCACATAAGAAGGAGAGAGTGTAAAGCTTGGGGGGCCCTACCTGGCCAGCTTGTTCAGGATGTCCTGTCTCATGTAGGTGCTGCACAGCGTGTTCCTGTCAACGATGTCCGGGCTCAGGGGGGGCCAGGCAGCTCGGCCACAGGGAGCCTGGCTGGGCTCTGACTCCTCAATCCAGGAACAAATACTAAACCAATCATGCTGGGCTGTCAAGTGCATCCAAAGAACCTCAGGACTGCAGGTCTTGAGCTCTGTGTTTCAAAAAGGCAAATGGACGAAACCAGCACACACAAACACTTCTGGGGGAAATTCTTACACAGAATCATGGAATGATTTGGGCTGGGACCTTAAAGACCATCCAGTTCCTTGGGCAGGGACACCTTCCACTATCCCAGGCTGCTCCAAGCCCCATCCAACCTTAGGCACCTCCAGGGATGGGGCAGCCACAGCTGCTCTGGGCACCCTGTGCCAGGGCCCCACTCCCCTCAGAGGGAAGAACTCCTTCCCGATATCCCATCTAACCCTGCCCTCTGGCAGTGGGAAGCCTTTCCCCTTGTCCTGTCCCTCCAGGTACCTATTTTTAATGAACAGTTACATACGCAATGCTGAGATCAAGGATATCGTTCTAGCTTTTGGAGCTCCATGTTGGCAGAGCTGGAAGCGATTCCTCAGTGCAGGGAGAGGGACACAAGGTGGCAGAGAGTGACATTCACACCTGGCCATGCCTTCAGCAAGCCCCCTCCAGCTACTTCTAAACTCTTCTCTACAGGAACAGCCGAGATCCAGGATGCAGTAGGATGAAACCCATCGTGACCCACTTCCACTGACAAATGTGACCTGTGGTAGCACAGGCGTTTAACTGTGTCCAGGCCACTCCCACACAGGGGCCGTATGCTGTGCCAAAGAGATTTTAATTCCCAGTTTCAGCCCTCAGTCCCACAATACTTGCCTTGGCGTGGCTTCCTGGGGAGCAGAATCATCTCCTGCACCAGCTCATCCCACCAGTGAGCCCAGTTAAGCATCACCCTGAGCCTCCTGCTGTGAGCCCCAGGCCTGTCCTGTCCCAGCTCCGAGCCCAGCACTGCCTGGTGTTGGGAAAGGTCCTGCTCCCTTCTCCAGCTGCTGAAACTGCAACGGGGGTGGGATCAGCGTGGGCTTTACTGCTCCGGTGGTGAACAGTCCCCAGTCTAACAAAGAGCAGCTGAGAAAGGCTCAGCAAAGGTCCCAGGCCATTCTGAAGAGCTCTGGGAGTGCTAGAAGGATGGACTTGAGCTCAAGGTTTGAGAGCTAAAGAATTACCTCATTTTTCCAATGCTGACATAATGAATTGTGAGTATCATAACAATTTTACAATTATTTAACTGTAAAATTACTTTTCTATGTTATTTAGTTTGCTGTATTACAGACATCATGGATCAAAAATAGAGCAAACACCTGAACACGAATAATTGAGTAGTAATTCTAATATTATTATTAAAAATGCTTCGTTTCAAGTAGAAGAGCTCTGTCACCCTCACAATAGTTTGTCATGACTCCCACAACAGTTTTTCATGAGAGAACATGACAGCAACTGTTACATTAATGAGAAAGTGACTCAGTCCCCACATTGACTCTGATTTCTGTGAACAAAGACCAGTGTGGAATTAATTAAATTAAAGACTGTACTTGTTAGTGCAGTAAATCACACAGAATGTAGAATCCAGCACATTTTAAATCCTATTAATGTTATTATTAATAATTAAAATTAATAATCCACATTACCTGGAAAGAGATTGAGTCTCTTTATTTTCCTGGAAGGACTCCGAGTAAAAGCTTTCAACCTGATGCACAAAGTCTATAATTCTCTTCTCTTTTTCAGAAAAATAATTTTCTTCTCGTAACACTTTCACCTTTAATTCAAATTAAAGTATTACCTCCAATTGTTAAAGTATTACCTCCAATTACCCCCAATTTTTATCTATCTTTAATATATTCAAGTTGTAAATGAACCTGCAAGTGCAACAATTAACCAGCTGTAGGAAAAAAATGCTGGAAGCAGAGGGCCATACACTTAAATGACAAGAGGACTCCAGACTGTGTGAGAGACCTAGATCAGAGGCAGGACAAAGAAATGACATTTTAACACCTCTGTACTTTAACTGCAAATACAAAGGGACAGGGATGTTCCAGGAACTACACGAGAAGGATGCAGGGACAAGCCCTCTGAAAGTCAGTTCAATACAGGGGTTTCCCTCAGCACAAACACACACAAGGCTTCAGGCTTGAGACCTGGACTGAAACAGCCTTTGCTGCACTCACCAAGAGATCCCGGACATGTTTGTCCTCTGTGTGAAAGCAGATCTTGTGCAATTCCTCCTTCACATCAAAGCCCTGGCATAAAGAAGACACTCACTACATGCAAATGGTAAAATGTGCCCACAGAAGACACTAAAAAGATCAAATAAAGAATAAACACAGCTGCTTTCCTTCCAAAGCACACAACCCTTACAAACATGCTCGCAACAGTCCCTGCACCAGCTCCTGCAGGGATTTGGCTGATGTCCCCAGCACCTGGGTACAAACCCTGCTCCCCATGACACCTCCCCAGCCAGAGCCACCCTCACTCTGCTGATCAGCACTTCAGCCAACACACACCCACAGACCCACTCCTTCAGCAGCTACAGGGACAGTATCAGTACATCCACAAGGCCCCAAAAAGCTCCTCATGCTCCTGCATTTTGTTAGTCACAAACCAGAGTGAAGATCCACTGAACACCTCTCACCATATTTCTCAGCAGCTCTGAGGCCTGCCTGGTGTTGCCCTTCAGCAGACAGTCATAGACCAGGTTCAAACCTATCTGGATGAACTCCTGGAGACTCTCAGCAGGATGCTGGTGCCTTCGGAAGAAGATCTGGGCCTCTGGCATTTTATTGCTTAGGATGGCCTCAGCAATGACTTCCTAAAGGGAAAAACATGGAACAAACTGATCTATCTTTGTAATCCCTATGTTAATTTTCTTCCCCAATACTTTAAGATGTTTCCACATTAATGATCTCCTTAAATAAACTGCATAACACTAGTAAAAACTGGGTTACTCATTTTCACCTCTGGTGTCAGTTTTTCCCACTCGTGGCTCTCTTCTATCTCAGGTAGGTCTTCATCCAGGTCAGCTTCCATGTGCCCTGGAGTTACTGGCGGGCGAGGATATTTCCTCAGGAATTTTCTCAGTTTAATGATGTAATCAGTTAAAATATCTGCAGCCTTCTGCAGGAATTCATCAGGTTCTGCCAAGAGCATCCAAGACAACAGTTAAATCATTCCCAGTTAAATGGGAATGAATGGACAGGATTTTAACGTTTAGCAATGTTGAATTAATAAACGTCCTGATTAATAGACAGAAACTGCTCAGAGGGAAGAGCACATCAGCTCTTTCCCCTGCACAGGCAGTGACACAGCCCAGCACTCCCAGCACCCTGTCAGGACACAGCCACAACCCCACAGAGCTCCCTGCCCTCACTGAGGGGTTTTCCTTCCTAGGGACCAGTAAATGAGAACTAAAATTTTTTATTAATCCAACCAATTATTAGTCATGTAAATCCAATCTAAAACGCAGGGATGAACATCTTTCATTCATTTAACTCTAGTATTTTATGTTAATTCTAGGCAAATTTAAGCTTTTAATTAAAAGAATGAGCTGTTCTTACTTATTGAAATGACACATTACTGGATATGACCCAGCATGAGTGATCTTACCCTCTGTGTGCACAAAGATTTCCTCCAGCTGTTTGGTAAGGAATGTCAGGGTGAGGGTCAGGAGTTGCTCAGAGAAGTGTTTGCTGTGAGGCTCCATATCATTGTCTTGGATTGCTGAGCAGAGCAAGTTTAAAGCTGGCCTGAGCTCCTCCAAATCTGTAATGATTCCAGAAACAGTTCAAAATCTGCATTCTACACACAGCCATAGGGAGAAAGGTAATTAAATAAACCCCTGTGCAGCTGCAGGTACTTCACTCACTTCTCAGGTAAGACTGGGAGGCACCATCCCCAGAGTGCTCAGGCCCAGGGCAGGGTGGAGAGAGACTGAAAACACTTTCTTTGCTTTTTAAAAACAAGTCCACTGTGTCCAGCTGGCGATTTTCCAAACCTGCCTAGACAAACATGAAACAGAACAATTAAGCATGGATTCTAAAACCATACATTGTGCACTTACTGTTGGGATTCTCACTCCATACTCGGTGACAAACTACACATACAGAAAAACAGAAGGAATTTAAACTCTGTGTGCAACACCTGCAGCCTGAAATAACAAGATGACCTGTTCAGTACCTGCTGAGCTCCTTTGACAGGCTCTGCTCAAACTCTGTCCTGTATCTCCACACAGAAAATGTTATTGCAGCAATATAAAGTAAATACTATGAGAATCAGCACTCTGAATAAGCTCACAGCAATTTTATAAGAATGGTATAATAAACCCAAAAATCTAGTTCCAAGGATTTCTTTTAATATTTAAATTTTGCAGGAGGACAAAAACTGCTGCAGAAACTGGCAAAATTACTTTTGGGTTCAGTTAAGAGGGAATTTTGAGCACTGCTTTATTCTGTTTTATTTTATTAATGTGCATTCACTTTGTTGCTGTATTTCTTCCCTTGGGTTACTCATCTGCTTGAGGTTTTATTGTTTATTTAATAACTAAACCACTTTCTTTTGCCCCTAGGTTTGAGGCATAATTTTAATTGTGTCTAAACCCACACCAGCATTGCTAAACTGCATTCAATACTTAAAAGAAGCAGTTTGTTATTTGCAAGACATGAACCAGCTTTCCTTACCTCGAGGGCGTGGATGGGAATGGAGCACCTCTCCCACCCATTGAGGTGACACACGGAATCCACGACTCCGGCGCTGCCAAACATCATCAGCCTGGTCAGAAACTCCTCTTGAGTTAAACCAAACAGGACCAGGGACAGACCACGCTCTGAATGACAGAACCAAGCCATAATTAAAGACGGAGCATCCACGTGCTATCCACTGCTGCTTCCAAAAGAGTGGAGCAAAGCTGCAGCGGCTCTGTTTGGCTTTCACCCGAGCAGGAATGCAATGGAAGTTACTCAACAGCAGCCAGGCAACCCGGTAAAACACTAAAAACCCCTAAAGCAGCTGTCTCAGGACAGTGTATGACCCCTCACCTGTCAGCAGCAGACACAGTGGCGCCTCTGCGCTGTACTCCACATAAACACTGCTTCTGCCGAAGCGGGAACACGTCACATCCTGGGACTCAAAATCCCAGAGCACCAGCGACAGCCCCGTGTCCTGTGCCAGCACCACGAACACAGCTTTAGCTCCAGTCACCAGCTTACACTCCAGTTTCACCACTTGCTGAGGTGCTCCCACAGGGATTTGTGCCCACTGCTGTCCCGCATCCCCACAGGCTGCACCCTGGCTTCGGAGCGCTCGGGAAGCTGCCCACGTAACAGCCCGGGGAACAAAGGCCACCATCTTCTCTGGATCATCACAAATTTCAGGATCGTGATCTTCAAGGTGGGTAAAAAACTGATACCAAGGTAAATTCAAGTCATTCACCAAATCTGAAGAACCTGGTGTTCTTCTTCTCCTTACTCTGTTCCACAGTGAGGATAAGTGTGCCTTCCAGGACCTGGGGAGGGGACAGAGCCACCTGTAACACCAGGTATTACTCCAAGAACAAGGCAGACAAAGCTCCCTCAGTTAAATAAAATGCACTTTAAGCTTATAAAATCCATCCAGCATCCCGCATTTTAACCTTACCATGGCCTCTTTATTTGCATTTAAATACTCGCTGCAGCCAAGCTGACTGATCACAGCTGCATTAGCTGACAATGTCCATGTTTAGCATTTTTAGTAAAAAGTTTCCTTTTCCTCACAGAAAATGCCCCATCAATTAAAAAATAGTAGAACGGGATTAATTCCAGAACTGAGTCTTTCTTATATACAGTTATAATTCACATGTTTAATTAACATCAATACTGTAAGACTCAAAGGTAACCCCTAAGCAGCAATTACTCTTTGGAAGCTGTTCAATGCTGTATGTGAAGTTGTCTCGGCCCATCCTAAATTCAAAATACTTACAGCAGAACGGGCTGCTTTTACATGTCACAACTACAATCAAAAAAACCAAATCAGCGGTTTACTATCAATGATCCAAAGGAGGCGAGGCCCAGCCCATGTCAGGCAGTTTTTCCCTTCTGTACCTGTCTGTCCGGAAAGGCGACGACAGGAGCTCCATGCTGTGGTCAGAACTGGCCAGGTCATCCTCATCCAGCCCCTCAGGAGGCTTCACTGGAAGATTTTCAGGATCTCTCTTACAGAGCAAATGCTCAGGGAACTGTCTGTAAAGAAATGAATATGAAATTTCACCTTGCTCAGGTGATTTAAGATGTTTTTTCATGTTTAATTCCTCCAAGAGCTCTCAGTGAAGCAGTTTTCTCTCAGAGTAACAGCTGAGCCATCAAAACCTGACGCTCCTTCCTTTGAGGTGGACACCATCTCTTAATTACCACCTGGCCCTAATTCAGCAAGCTAAATCAGCACAGCTGTACCAATAGAGCTTGGTAATTCCATACCCCACAGCATTTCTAAAAGGTGCTACCACCCACCCCTGGCACTGAGAGCACCTAAACTTTCTGGAAAAAATATGAAGTGCAAGACAAAGTTTATCTATTTGTTAACAGATAGATTAAAATAAAGAGATATTATAGACATATTTTCCTTTGTTAAAGTGATAGAGTGTAAATGGGAGCAAATAATGAAAGGACAATCTTTAAAGAAAGAGAAAATTTCTGCTCTAGCACAGAACTCAGAATGAAAAGCTGCCAGCACCCCGATGAGTACAGGCCCAAGATTAGGAACCTGTGAAGGTCAGTTCAGCCCAAAGCCTTCCCCTGGGAGCTGTACCTGAAATAGGTGTTGAGCTGCACGGCGAGGGCACGGTGGCAGGTGTTGGTCACCACGGCCATGCTGAGGTCAGGGGACACTGCCAGGGCAGCCAGAGGGGACATGGGCTCCCTCTGCCCAGCTCCCAGGGCTACACCGACCTTCCCTAAGGTGGCACCATCAGAGCAGTCAAATATGTCTATAAACACCATCAAGGAAAAGCCCAGGCCCTGGAGTGCCCAACAGAGAAGTTACACAGGAGGGAAAGGCGGTGAATTTTGGCTGTAAGGGAAGGGAAAGGCAACCTGGCCTTATTGTACTTCAGTGTGTCAGAGAAGGTGACCAGGAATAGGTTAAATCCAGCACCAGGTGGAACTGACAGGTCTGAGCCCCTGCTCATCCCAACACACAAACCTGCCCCCCAAACTCTGATTCCCTGTGTACCCGCAGATCATTTCTATTTTAATCAAGAAATTAGGTAACAGTAGATGTCAGCCTGTTACACACAGACCCATGAGTCAAACCCATTAATCCAGTGGGAAACAGATCCCCAGTGGAGTACTGGGAAACATTTGATACGTAACTATGGCACTTCCACTACAAAAACCAGGATTTGGCTACACAACCTTCTTTGCAGGCATCTCACTTAAATGTCTTTAAAGAAATTTCTGCTCAGCCCTGACAGCAAAGAGAAGCAACTTTGTTCTTCCAGAAGATATTCCCTGAGAGCTCATCTCTCCTGCAAAGGATACAAATCCAGCCAGCACTGTCCAACAGGAACAGGATCCCCCTGCAGAACTGGGAATCTGTTACTCTCCCCACAGCTTCTGGAGGCAGAGCCAGGGGGAAGCAGTCACAGGTCTCTGGGGGTGAGTCTTTCCCAGGAAAGGTCAGGTGCACAAGGATAAACTGGTTGAGCAGAAGTTTGCACTTGTTGTTTCCAAAAGACAGAATCTTCACAGAGAAAATGGAAGGCAGACCTGCAAATGTAAAGGTATTTAAATTTTGGATTACAGGCAGCTGGGACTTTTCATTTGTAGAAGAATCCCAAGAAAACGACAGCTCAAATTCATTGCCCCAGTTACCATCCTAACAGAAGTTGGGATTGTGAGTTGGGGTGGTTGGTTTTAAATCTCACTTTCTGTGCCAGGGGGACTAATTCTAGAACAATTTCCTAAAACTTTTATGTGGCTTTTTCTGTGGACGATACTACAAAGAACATAAAAAATCACCAGAAAATATTATGTGAGTCAGCACTGAGAAGAAAAGCTACAAACTTTGGAGATAAAATATTTTAGGAAGGGAGATTGTTTAAGAACATGTAAAACACCAAAGACTCATTCCAACTGCACACTATGTTTGCTAATCATAAAATACAAGGTTAAATGTTTAATTAGTCTTTGCAGGGTTATTGGGAGGCCCTGTCTCTGTTCTCTTTCCATCCGTTCCAATATTAAAGTTAAAACTTGAGAGAGCAGGGTTACATATATTTTATTAAAATTTATTTTTAAGTTCATATCACTCAAACATGACCCTACAAGAGTTTGATTATCTCTAACAATGTCACCTTTGGATACAGGAATGTCCCCATTATTTTTCAAGCCCATGAACTATGCCAATCACATTGCATCAGTGTGGAGATACCCAACATTTCCCTAATGCTCAATCCCACTGCCTGATTCATCCCACCAGGAGCAGCAGAACCAGACCTGCAATAATTTCACACATGGAAAGTTACTCACTAATGCTTTTAGCTTCAAGGAGCTTTTTAAGTGTCTCTTCCTTACAACTGTGCAGGGAATTCGGGTTGTGTTTTCCATCTTCTACGCTGAATTCATAGACAAACAGTTCATGACTTTGACCAAGAGCCAGGAGTTTTGTCTTGTTTGATTGCAAACCATCATCTTCTGTGCTGTCCCACATGAAGCTGAAGATACAACATTCAGGAGGGTTATTGGCTTTATTCCCTTTCCCCGTTTCCCACACTGAACAGTTCTGGACATGCACTCCCGATGGACAGCACCACTTTCACTCCAGCAGTGAAGATTCTGCTGCCACTCCGTCCCTCCCAGCACCGGAACTGTTTCATCCTCGGCAGGACAGAGCCTGAGGAATCCCAACTCCTCCTCATCTTTAGGAGAAAGGGGTTTCCATCCTCGTGTGTTTTTCCCTTTAGTCACCCAGGACATGAGGGATGCTCTGCTTCAGGATTTCCAGGAGGGGGAACACCAGCTCTGCTAGCAAGGGAGAGCAGAAGACAGCAAGGGAGAGCATTTTCAGATTTTTCCCTGTTGTTTGGGCTGGGAAACTCCCCAGGAGTGTCACACCTGCTCCGTGGTGATGGGGAGGGGGCAGAGAGGAACCAGCTCAGGATGGCGCAGAGCAAATCAGAGAGCAGAGCCCTGTAACAGCCCTGAAACACTCCTCATCCCTGGAATGTCCCAGGCCAGGCTGGACGGGGCTTGGAGCAGCCTGGGATAGTGGAAAGTGTCCCTGTCCATGGCAGGGGTGGAACGGGATGGCCTTTAAGGTCCCTCCCAGCCCGAACCAGTCTAGGATTCTGTGAGTCTCTGAACAGTGTTGCTGTTGCTGGACACTGCAGATGCTCAGAACTACAGCGTGACCGTGGTTTTGACTCAGCACGAAAGTTGCTACAGCAGATGATAAAGGCATCATGTGATTGCCGAGTGTCACCCCGGGCTGGCCCCGGGCAGCGGGGGAGGCGCAGCCCGGGGGGAGTCAGGGCATTGGGGCTGTGAAGCCAACAGCCTGACAGATAAACCCTTTTTGTGTGCTTCGGCTTTTGGATCAAGTGCCGCGACCACACCCAGCTAAACAGGCGGCTACGGCACAGCACCCCCCAGCACCGGGGCTTCCCCGTTCCGAGCCAGGGTCTGCAGCCCCGCAGCCCCGAGCACCGGGGCCGCCCCTCGCCCTGCTCGCCCCGCACTTACTCAGCCCAGGCTCCCGGCAGGACGCTGCCCCGGGCCCGGCCGGCCCCGCCCGGCGACAGCGACTCCAGGTAGATCCCGCCGGGGACCAGAAGGATGCCCAGAGCGTCCTGGGCTCTGCTCAGCCGCACCCGCGCCGCGTCCCGCGGGCATCCCTGCGGCTCCCCCGAGCGGGGCACCAGGAGCACACGGAGCTCCCGCTGGGCCGGGGCCCCGGCCCCGGCCGCTGCCTCCATCCGCCTCCTCCTCTTCCTCCTGCTCCTCAGAGCCGCCCGACACCCCTGCCCCGGGCCGCCGCCATATTGGCGGAGCCGGCCTCGTTCCGGTCAGCTGGACGGCGCCGAGCCGCGACTACAACTCCCAGCACGCACCGCGCCTGCCGCTCGGGTCTGCAAGCAGCATTTTCTTTATCTTTAAGCGGAATCCTCTGTATCTTTTCTCTGTCCCTGTCCTTTCCTCTGATCTCTCTTGCAGATGGACCCTCATGGCACCATTTTCACNTCGCCCTGCTCGCCCCGCACTTACTCAGCCCAGGCTCCCGGCAGGACGCTGCCCCGGGCCCGGCCGGCCCCGCCCGGCGACAGCGACTCCAGGTAGATCCCGCCGGGGACCAGAAGGATGCCCAGAGCGTCCTGGGCTCTGCTCAGCCGCACCCGCGCCGCGTCCCGCGGGCATCCCTGCGGCTCCCCCGAGCGGGGCACCAGGAGCACACGGAGCTCCCGCTGGGCCGGGGCCCCGGCCCCGGCCGCTGCCTCCATCCGCCTCCTCCTCTTCCTCCTGCTCCTCAGAGCCGCCCGACACCCCTGCCCCGGGCCGCCGCCATATTGGCGGAGCCGGCCTCGTTCCGGTCAGCTGGACGGCGCCGAGCCGCGACTACAACTCCCAGCACGCACCGCGCCTGCCGCTCGGGTCTGCAAGCAGCATTTTCTTTATCTTTAAGCGGAATCCTCTGTATCTTTTCTCTGTCCCTGTCCTTTCCTCTGATCTCTCTTGCAGATGGACCCTCATGGCACCATTTTCACCTTCAGCCCCGCTTTTCAATACAAATAGATGCTCTCAGGTAGATAGGCGGGTTTAAGTAAACTTCAGTGTATAAATTCTCCCGATTTTTACTCCCTGCCGTGCTTGATTTGTGAAACACCTCCCCCATGCACCGCGGGCAGAATAAACAACGTCTCCTTTCTCAGCCTGACTCTGTCCGTGTTCAGAGCGTTCCTAAAACCCGTCAACGCCGTGTCCTTGGCTCCCTGCGGCCGGTGACCCGGCCGGGGCTTCCCCGGGGGTCTCAGTGTGTCCCCACCCTGGGGCCGGGGCTGTCCCAGGGTCCCTCTGTGTCCCCCACCCTAGGGCCGGGGCTGTCCCGGGGTCTCTGTGTCCCCCACCCCTGGGGCCGGGGCTGTCCCGGGGTCTCCGTGTCCCCCACCCTGGGGCCGGGGCTATCCCGGGGGTCTCTGTGTCCCCCACCCTGGGGCCGGGGCTGTCCCGGGGTCCCTGTGTGTCCCCAGCCTGGGGCCGGGGCTGTCCCGGGGTCTCTGT
>VYXC01008345.1:37823-80138 GCA_013397175.1 Platysteira castanea
TCCCCGCCTATTGGTCCTTCCCCGGCCCCGCCCCCGCCCGCGATTGGCCGGCCCCGCCCCGCCCCACGCGGAAGTGCCGCGGCCCGCGGGCCGATGGCGGAGCGGGGCCATGTCGCTGGTGCTGGCGCTGCTCTCGCAGGCGCTGGGCCAGGTGTGGCGGAGCCCCGCGAGTAGGGCCCGCCATGCCCCCGCGAGCCGCGCCATGGAGCACGACAGGGCCATCGAGGTCTACGGTGACTGCCGGGGGCCGGAGGGCACGAGGGCCGTGGGGCGGGGGCTGTGAGGGAGGGGCCTAGGGGAGCCCGGGTGTGTTCCCGATTTGCCCTTGGGGGGCTGAGGTGAGGGAACCACGCTGGGTCCTGAGGGGCTCAGAGCGGTGAGGGGGCCCCGAGGGGCTGGGGTGCTCCATGCGGGGCAGGGAGAAGGGGCCGTGTTTGGCTTATTTGGCTCGTTTGTTGTGGTTTCCAAAGAGGAACTTCATCAACAGTGCCGGGAAGGTGGGTGGGTGCTCAGAAAAATATCTTTTATTAAATCCAGGGAAGATACTTATTGTTGCTTACTTGTCTCGTGCCTCAGATATAATCCGGACTATCCGGGACCCGGAGAAGCCCAACACTTTGGAAGAACTGGAAGTGGTGACGGAAAACTGCGTGGAAGTGCAGGAGATAGGGGAGGATGAATATCTGGTCATCATCAGGTTTACACCAACAGTACCTCATTGCTCCTTGGCCACTCTCATCGGTGAGATTTGTTTAATTAAATCAGAAACAAAGAGCACAAGGTTAATTTGAGGTTGTCTGGATGCCATCAGCCCCAGGTCAGGTTCAGTCTTGCCTGGCTGTGTTGGTCTGACCAGGAGTTGCATCTTGAGAATCCGACCACCAATGCAACCAAACCAAAAACCAAACCAAACCAAAAACCCCCAAATCCAGAGAAATGGGGACATCCATCTCTTTGTGTCATGGTAGGGAATCTCTTCAAACAGAACCTCTCAAAACTCTGCTGGGAAGTGGTACAAAAGTCCGTCTTTGTATTCTCCAAGTTACTTCATTAGTGTTATTAATTGATAATTTTTCAGCTCTTAAATGAAAAAAAAATTGCAACTTTCTGCTTGTCCCCTTTCTCTTCCCTATGGGCCGTTCTTCATTCTCACACATGCACAGAAATCCCCACATGCGATCCAAGAATCCCCAAAAAGTCCTGATCCACCAGGAGTTGGAAAGGAATTAAGTTGAATGAGATTTTACTCTGGCTTATTTTGCCGTTTTATTTTTTTCCTTATGATTTGTGGTGAGATTTCATCTGAAAAAGTCACATCTGAGAGCTCTGACATGGTATGTTTAAATGTGCCAAGGTTAGAAACTCATCATTAAATATCAATACTAAGATTTCTCAGTGTGTTTTAAGATTAAAGATCAAGTATTTAATTTGATGAGGAAATTACTGTACTTACGCCCAAGTAATTTATGTTGAGTTTTTAAAAAAATATTAAAAAACAATCCAAGCACTCCCCTTAGTACAGGTGCAGCCACAGGACGGCTGGGAAGTTGTATGAAAAATAGCCAAGAAAGCTGGGAATGCAGGAATTTGTCTCTATTTAGTGTTTCCAGGTGGTGTTTAGAGACCAGAGACCTCCCAAGCTTGTAAGGCAGATGAGAATTTAGCTGAGAAGCTGCACCCAAAGGGTCAAACCAAGAATTATTTAGTCCCTCTGTGGCTTGTGCTGCTCAGAATAAAAAAGGACATTGTCAGTTACACTGATTGTTAAACATGGATTCTCTGAAAATGCACCTCAAACCTTGAATTTTACAGGGAAATCTCTCTTGTGTTCTGTTTTAACAGGCCTTTGTTTAAGAATAAAACTTCAGAGATGTTTGCCTTTTAGACATAAGGTAAAGTGCCTGGTTTGAAGCCTATTTTAAACTGCATGAACGAATGGCAACCTCCCTAAGTTAAACACAGTGATTTACAGACTTTTCGAGACTTGACCAAAATAATTTAAAGAATAAATTAATTAGCTGAGGATTTCTGCTGTTGATTTTTGGGTGGTTGTTTTGTTTTCATAGCTGCTGGCTCCATGCTCTCAGCAGAAGAGTGTAAAGGGAGCTCTTGCCACCAGTCCCCTCCTGTAGCAGCAGGGGTGACAGGCACTCTGTGTGTGGGGGACAGTGTTTTACTTCCAGGGAGGAATATATCCCCCTGTTGTGCTGCTCCTAACACTGCTGATCTCTCTGCAGCTGGAAATCTACATTTCTGAGGGCACACATTCCACTGAGGAGGACAGTGAGTAGAGCCTGTGCATGCTGCTGCTTCAGCCTCTTGGTGCTCCATGGGGTCCTCTCCTCCCCTGCCTTTCCAGAAATTAATACCCTGTGAAAGCTTGAAAACCAAAGGGCATCGAGGTGTTTCCAAAGCTGTGGTGACTCTGTGACCACCTGCTTGTTGCTGGTTTGGTTTCATAACAAAACTGCCTCAGTTCTTGCGTTTGTAACAAAAGGAGGTGCTGCTGAATAATTAACATGAAGAGCTGCCTCACCCATTGATCTCACTGTCCTAAAATCTTCACAAAATTTGATGTTTCTCGGTCAGTTTTTGAAGTAAAGCTTGCAGGACATGGATGTTCTGCACAGCCAGAGCCAGGCACTGCCTTAAGCGGCCGTGGAGTCCAGGCAGTGCCCTGGGCTTGAGCCTTCAGTGTCTGGCAAAAATGGGTTGTTTTGCTTAAATACCTAGAAACTGAACCTGGAGAACCTGGGCTACTAATTTATCATGAATTTCACTCTTGATTTTGGGACATGTCATTGGAACACCTTCTGTCCTTTTCCTAAACTAGAAAAGTGACAAAAATGACTGATTTCTGAGGGTTGTTTTGTTGTGACTGAGCTTTCATTTGCCTCGTTCCTCATTTCCCAGTAATCCTCCTCGTAATGTCCTTTTCTCCTGAGCACCCCCATGCCCTCGGGTGTCCCTGGGAGCTCCTGATCCCTCCTCTGCCGGGTGTTTTGCAGTCAACAAGCAGATCAATGACAAGGAGAGGGTGGCAGCAGCGATGGAGAACCCGAACCTGCGGGAGATCGTGGAGCAGTGTGTGACTGAGCCTGACTAGGGACGCTGCCCCCGGGGACAGCCCTGCTGCAAACTGAGGAAAATAATAATAATCAAGGCCTTGAGTTTAATACTTGAGTTCTTTTTATCTTCCACGTGTTTTTTAAAGAGAAATTGTTTATAAGATTTAAATTATCAGGAATCAGTCTCTAAAGAAAGTCCAGTGTATAGTGCTGAGAGTTTGTAATTTCTGGTGTCCAGAGGAATATTTTGTGTTTCAAAGCAACACATCTGCATTGCCTTCTGAGAGACATTGTGATATAAATTCAGTTTTGCAAGTTAAATTTCTACATTGTTTCAATCACTGCACTGTAAAAATAAAACAGATTCTTGTACTGAAATGCTGCTTTCCGGGTCATGAATTTGTTTTGGTTTTTTCTTAAGGATTAAGTTTAGATTTCTATTAGAGAAATTAATTTCATTCAGCTTCTTTGGTGTTGATAACATTAAAGCTGAAATTAATTCACAGAAAGAATTTGGAGCCGAGGGACTGGGCTAGAACAAGGAGATTTTTACTGGGACACAATTCCTGCTAAATATTTGTGCTCTTTTCCCTGTTAATGTTACACAATTCTGATTCTGGAAGCTTTGGTTTATAACCACCCTGAGGGTGACGTTTCCCTATGGACAGGATCTTGCCAGTTTGATCCTGCTTTTCCTTCCAACTTTCCTGCAGAGTGGGAGGTGAGAGCATCCCACAGCCCCTCCTCCTGCTGGCTCCCACTCCCTGTTCCTTCTGGGGTCCCACTCCCCTGTTCCTTGTCGCTGCTCCCTGACTAATCTTACCTGGAGCATCCATAACATTTCCAGCTGCCCCACATTTCTCACTGGAGATGTTCCCAAGGGTTCCATTGCAGCTCTGGATCTGAGCATGGATTTACCTTTCCCTGGGAATTAGGCAGTTCCCTCCCAGCTCCACCTCCCAGTGTAGTGGTGTTCAGGATCTGCTGCAGTGGCTCCTGAGGGATTTAGGGAGCTGCTCCTCCCTGGATTGCTCCAGTGGTTTGTGGCTGGTTCAGTGCTGAGAGATCCTTGGAGCGCAGTGCAAACATCTGTTGGGATTTCAGGGATTTGTATATTTTAATAATCCCCATTTTAATAATCCCCATAAAGCTTTCCTGAGGTCATGGAACGATGGAATGGTGTTATAAAAAGGGGGAATGTTCCCCTTGGTAAACCAGTGAACTGCTCCATGGCACAGCAAGGCCCCTCCCCTCGAGTGCCAAATTAGCTGAAAAAAATAATAAAGGGGGAGGGAGGGGGTTGGAGAAAGGTGGGGAAGAGAACAATCCCTTTTTTTCCACAGGTTCCTGCACATAAGAAAAAATACTTCTCTTAACTTCAGTTACTGAGCTTCAATTAAATTTTAGTTAAATTTCAAGCTCCTTTGTACCCCCATGGACAAATGTGCCTCATGTGCCAGCACAGGGGGACACATGTCCTGCATCCTACCCCACTGCTGGGAAGGATCCAGGCAGGTAACTCCTGCAGGGATGGATCAAATGCTCCAGGGAGCCTGAGCTCCCGTTACTTGTTGGCTTCTTTCCTGGAATTTGCCTTTTTTTTTTTTTTTGCTCTCCAGCAGGGAGGTTGATGTTTTCTTTCCAGAATGCAGATATCTCTGCCAGCAAGGAGGTTCTGTGGATCCTGCGGCCACGAGATAGCAGCTCCTCTCCTTGGATGGGCTCCTGGGGGCTCTCTGCCCGCTGCCCTTGCACAGCTCAGTAGCACTGCCAAAATGGCATTCCCAGCTCTGACAAAAGCTTGGAGGACAGGGAATAGGATGCTCTGGTGACCATAAGGTGACTCTCCTTGCTTCTGCAGTGTGCTGGGATCCTTAGCCCTGAGGGGTTTGTGCTGGGGCACAGAGGTTAAAAGTTCTTCTCCAGACCAAACATTTGGGGAAAAGGGCCAGATCCCAAAACCAGGCATCAGAAACCAAGATTGTTTCCAGTTCCTCAGGAAGTGGATCATTGCTGGGGCACTGGGAGGTGGCTCCCCCAGAACTGCTGCACTTTCCAGAATTTCCATTTTATCTGGGCTTGGGGTCTTTGTCCATCCCCACCGCTGCTGCCCCACAGAGCGGGGTGGGCAGAGGCTTTGCTGCCATCGGGATTTGGGGGCACCATGGGGGTGACAGAGGAACAGCCAGGGAGCAGGAGACACCGGGGGGGAACAGCTCCAGGGGGATCCCACCGGGCAGGATTTGAGGTGCTGGAGGAACGCGGGATGTTCCTCCAAACACGGGAAGACACACACGGGTCACCGCCCTCACCTGGATCTCCAAGTACTAAAACTGTTCCTTCGGATTACGAATCCTTTGCATTTACAGCAGGGAGAGACAACTGCAGAGGGCACCATCAACCCACGGCACTGCTGTGCCGGGAGGAGCATCCCCACTCGCCTGGCTCCGGGGCCACCCCGGGAACCGAGCGGGACGGCCCCTGGAGCCCGTCACCAGCAGCACCCCTGCGGCTGCAGAGCCATCCGGGTGCTTGCTGGAGAGGCTGTGGGCAGCTGGAGGAACGGGCAGCGCAGGGGTTGAGCTGAGCTGTGGCGGTTCTGTCCCTTCGGTGCTGGTTTCTGTGGTACATCACGGAATCCTCTGAGCTGGGAGGGGCTCGACTCTCTCCCCGCCACGGGGTCCCAGGCATCCGGGCAGGAGGGTGCGCTCCGGGGGTTACCTCTGCAGAGGCTCAGAGCGGCCCGGGAGGTGCCTGCGGGGACGTGCGAGGAGGAGAGAGCACAGCAACCCCCAACACTCGGAGCTGCGGGGAATTCAGCCAGGGCAGCTGCTGGCGGGCACCTTCCTTCCCATCAGATCGCCCTCCAAGGAGCACGGAGCATCCCGAGCCCAGGTTTAGCTCCTGGCTTTCTCAAACCTCAGCATAGCAGAGACCATTCCCCACCTCCACTCCCCCCAGGCAGAGCCAGCATCATTTTTCTGCCCCTTTGCCAGACCCCCGACATGCAAAGGGATTTACAGCAGCCCCTGGACTTCCAGCTGGCGTTTCCAGGTCTGAAACCACGTTTCCATCCCAGTCCCCCAGGCTGCGGGTCCTTGCAAAGAGGAGTAAGGGCGGAGGAAGAGGGACGGGGACTGTTCTACCGCCCTGCCGGCCCCAGGGCCCTGCAAAGGACTCGTGTTTGCACACGCTTTACTCGGGGGGCAACTATTACTCACCACAGATGGCAGCGGAGCAGTTGCGTGAAGACAGAGCTATTTTTAGCACGTAGATCTTTCTAAATGTTTACACGCGGCTGAGCCTTCCCCCAGTGCAGCTCAGGGGCCGGGGCCTGTGGGTTTGTGGCAGCCCTGGCCCGGCTCTGCGGGGCCTCCCTCCCCTCCCACAGCACATGTGGAACAGCTTTGTTGAATTTCCCAACCAAATGGTTGCTCTGGGTGAGCAAACACACCGTGTCTTAGTACCAGCTGAGGAGCGGTGCAGCTCCTTTCCCTCCCTCCCTTCCTTCCCTCCTCCCGTTTTCTGTGCTTTAGTTCCCACCGGGAATGTCCCCCTGCAACAGGCAGTCCCGGGATGAGCTGCTGGAGCAGTGGCCAGGAAGCAGCACTCCGAGGTGGGTGCATTAAGGCTGTTCCCCACCGGAGCAGCTGGCAGGGATCAGCTGCCAATTAAAATCCAAACAAAAAGATAAACCAGTGAAATTTTCCAAATCCTTCCCTTGCTGTCCTGGCCTTGTTGCCCCTCTGTGCTGAGCCTGTGAACTCTTTCTGTGCAGCACAATGAGGTCTTAAGAGGAAGAGAAAATAACCCCATCTCTTACTATTATCTGGAGAGGACAGGTGTGAGTTGAGCTGTTCCTGCTCCCACTGAATTGGCTGCCTCCCCTCCTGCCTGGGTTGGGACAGTGCCACTCCCCGGTCCATGCAGCCGATGAAGGACTGATGACACCTCTGGCTCCTTGGGAATTAAAATCCTCCAGCTGAAATCATCTGGGCTGGACAGAGGCCTGTGGTGAGGTCTGAGAGCTGCGAACCACAGGTGCTCTGCCAGGAGAGCCGGCAGCTCCCGGGGCTGCGGAAGCGCCTGGAGTGTTCCCGTGGCTCTGAGACACAAACAAGCTCCTCCACAAGCAGCTGCTGCTTCCCAGCTAACGAGCTCCTCTTCCTTCCTGTCTCCAGTATGGAAATGTCCGGAGGTGACCAAGGGAGGCACAAAGGTCTGACTTCTGATCTGAAGCCAAAAGACTCTCTCAGAGAGTCTTCCAGGAGATCATGGAATCACGGAATGGTTTGGGTGGAAAGGGACCTTAAAGCCCATCCAGTTCCACCCCCCTGCCATGGGGAGGAACTGGATGGGCTTCAAGGTCCCTTCCCACCCAAACCATTCCATGATCCTATTTCAACATCTTTTGATCTAGGAGCCTTTTCCTCCTTCCCTTTTGCCCCACTGCAGCAGCTCTGTCTGAATAACATCCTGCTTGCATTGAGACAATAAAAGTATCTTTAGAAGAAGAAAAAAGGCATTTCTATATCCCGTCCACCCCTGCCCTCTGTCAGTGGGAATCCGTTCCCCCTTCTCCTGTCACTCCAGGCCCTTGTGAAGAGCCTCTTTCCAGAGACACTCACTGGAGGTGCTTCACTGAAAGAAAATATTGCAGATATTTAAGCCAGATGTGTGTTACTGTCACTGATAATGCAGTTTGTGCTGGTGCAAGGCCTGGCTTGTTATGTGGCTAAAAATCAGACGAATTGCCCTTCATACAGAAATTTCCACACTGTGATCCAACCTTCTCCAGCCTTAGTGGCCACCCACCCCTCACAGCTCGGGCACTGCAGGCCTCGGGGGCTGCTGTGGTTTGGGTTTGCAGTAAATCCTGCAGCTCCGGGCCCGGCTGCTTGGGAATGGGCTTGGCTCAGCCCTTCCCAGAGGGACACCCCGACCCAGGGCTCTGTTGTGACAGCTGAAGGTCACAGCAGGGCTGGGGCCGCCACACTCGGCAAACCCTAGTGCTCCTGACCTGGCGGGGCTGGCCCTTCTGGGGACACCAATTTGGGACTGAAACAGGAAGGTTTGGGGTTGAAATGGAGAGGTTTCTGGTTGACGGGAAAAGGTTCTCCCTGGCTGCTGCATTTCCCTGTGCCAGAGAGACACAAAGGTCCTGCTGGGGACCCCAGGGATGTGAGGCATAGGTGGGCACCGGGCTCTGGCCATGGCCTGGTGTCCCACAGGAGGGATTATCCTGTGCCCTCAATCAGCCACGGATGGGACCCTGCACACGGAAAGGCACCGCAGGAGGGGCTCACCAGATCCTGTGCCACAAATTAGTCAATTTGCAGAACTGATTTACCCCATCAACCCAGCTCATGTTGTAATCAACAAATTCCAGTTGCAAACATGAGCTGTGAATAATTTTCAGGTGCAAACTGATCGTTCTTTCCTGCTGCTAGTGCCTGAACCATCTCCAGTTAACTGAAAACTCCCTCAGAATTCCCCAAAGGGAAGAAAATGTGAAACCCAGCCGTTTCCTTCAGTAACTGTTTAATTTAACACACTCGTGAGCTGTGGCCATCAGACCCCAACACAAGGGTTGTCCCTTTGCAATCCTGGGAGGGTGACAGGGTGGGGGACAGATGGTGCTGGGGACAAGGAACCCAAGACTGACACAGGCTCTTGGAACATAAAAAATTTACACCACCTTGGAACGGAATAAAGCACAAATGGTGAAGTCATGGCTTGTGTTTTACATACACATCACACACAGGAATTTCCCTGTTTGGACTGAGTGTTGCACCCGACAGCCCAGGGAGATGCACCTGGAGCTGTGCAGCCCAGGATAGGCTCCAGCCTGACTCTGACCAGTGCAGGGAGCGTTGCCCTTAAAGGTCCCCCAGTTTTTGGGCACCTTCCACAGCCTGAAGAGTAATAGGGAAAGGAATTCCTACCTAAATGCTCCTGCCCTCCTCCAGAGACCAACCTGCCAGCAAACCCTCCCCAAGACAGGGAGGGATTCATTCCCACACCGCTCCGGGAGCAGGTGGTAGGGGCTGTGCCTCAGAGTAAATTGGATATTCTAGTTAAAAATCAGCTAGCCTTAACAGAGGAGAATCTACATAAGTAGGAAAAAAAGGGTTTAGTCTGTAAGGCCACAGAAAAGCACCTTAACCGAGCATTACACTGCTACACATACAGAAATCCAGGGACTGAGCACTTGGCTGGCCACAAGGGAGGGGATGTGCCACCCACTGCCAGGGCAGCTTCCCTCTCCTGCCCAGATACATGCAAGGGAATGCACTGGTGGACTCCAAACCTTGGTGTCCCTGATGGTCCCCTCTGCGCCAGAGGGACACAGCAATGGCTTTGGCAGAGAAAGCCAGCAGTAGGGAGATGGGATACGGAGCCCTGCACACCCCCAGCTGAAGCTGAAACTTCATTCCCCTGCCCTGTCTCCACTTCTTAAATTAAATCTACTTAGCTTCAGTGCGTAAACATTTTAATGAAAATTACAGGAATGGGCTGCCAGCTTCAAGTCCCTTATAGGAAAAAAAAATCCCTACCCCAAAGGGTCAGCAGAGCCGGTGGAATGCTGGATGCTCACTTCAGAGATATAAAAATAATGATAAAAGTCAAGGTTTGTGCTGGCCAGCCAACACCTTCGAGAGGCTGCAAATGTCAAATGATAGCACCATAAGCATTTCTGAGAGGTCTTCCCCGAATTATTGCTGCTTTCAGTTCCCCTTCCCCAAAATGCTTCCCTGCTGGTCCCCCAGGGCAGCGTGACCCCGACAGGCCCTGGAATCTCCATCGGGAGCAGTGGGATCTGCACCCCCAGCCCCAGCAGCCCCACTGATGGTTTGAGCACCGTTTGAGAGTAGCACGAATTAGAGAGCCGGGGCCTCCCCGGGCTGTGGCAGAGCCACCAGTCCTGGCCGTGGCCCAGCAGCCACAGGGAGCCGCCGCGGATCCCGGTGCCCTCGGGACGGCCCTGTCACCTCCGGGAGAGCCGCTCGTCGCCGCGGTCCCGGCCGGGCCCTGCCAGCAGCCCGTGCTGGCGGCAGCTCCGGCAGCACTGGACGTGGACGGTGGGGAGGTGGCACCTGCCCAGCAGCCGCAGCGTCTGGCAGAAGGCGAAGGTCAGGCGGTCGCGCTCGCAGGGCACACCTGGAGGGGAGGGAGGAGACAAGGAGGGTGTCAGTGCCAGTGTCACCAGGGTCATCGGGTGTCTGATGTGAAAAGGTCCCTGCACATGGCAGGGGTGGAATGAGATGATCATTAAGGTCCCTTCCAACCCAAACCGTTCCAGGATTCCATGGAAGCTGGCACTGGCTGGAGAGACACAGACAGAGCTCGCCCAGTGCAGAGCCCTCCTGGGCACTGGGCAGCCGTGGCATCTCCCACTCCCAGCAGAAACCACACCTGAGCTGCTGCTGGCAGCTCCAAAACATCTTCCCAGGGCAGCAATGCTCCCAGGGAACAGTGGTGAGGTGCAGGGGGACAACCCCCCCGTACTGACACATCCTGCCAGTCTGCAGCCCCCCCAGTGCCAGCAGAGCGGCAGAAAGGCCAACATTCCTTTTTCTTTGAATTGTTTAGGTTATTTTAAGAACCTGCATCATCTGGTTTGCTTCCTGCAGGTGTCCTGCAGCCCTCAAAACAAAGCTGGTGCTGCTCTGAGGACAGACTTTGTTTTGGGAACGGCTGCTCCAGTGGCAGCCCTGGCTCTGCTGTGGGGGAGTGCCCGGGCAGCTGCAGCAGCGGCCAAGGTGGCCACGGGCCACAGCCCGGCCACCCCAGCTGAGTCACCTCCAGGCTGAGCAAACTGTTTGCAGGAACTGCTTCCTCTCTGCAAACCATCTGGAAATCCCAGCTCCCACAGCAGGGCCAGGAGCGCCAGGTCAGGGGTTTGGGTTTCACAGCAGCGAGACGCAAGCGCTGCCCAGGGAGTGAGAGGGTGGGAGGGACACCCCACCTGAAACTGCCTCACACCTGCCACCCCATGCTGCGAGACATCCCCTGGATGGTGTGGGACACCATGCGAATGTGGCAAGGAGGAGAGAGCCCTCCCTGCACCACCAGCAGCCCCAGCTCCATCACCAGCCAGACCAGGCTCCACCAGGCCCCGCCTGGGCTCAGTCCAGCAGCAGACACCCATCACCAAATACAAATTGTTTACATGAATATATAGTTAGTTTGTTTGAATTTTTGATTTCCTCCTTTTCTACTTTATCTCAGAGCAAGGGACGATTCCCTGAGCCTGCAGCTTCTCACCCAGTGGTGTAAGACTTGCTTAAATTACACCAACTCAAAAATGAGCCTCAGCTTAAAATCCATGATTCTGTGATTCCAATTTTAGCTCCTGTACAAGGAATTAAAATAAATGACAGCTTTTCTCTGGAAAAGGGCAGAGTTGATGCACTCTGGGGCCAACCCCCCCCATTGCTTCTCCCTGGGCACCATCCACCAGGACCATGCAGAGCAGGGGCAGAAATGGGCCAGGCAAATGGGCTTTTCTCTTTCTCAGGACACTTCTCTGCAGGGGAAACTCTGCAGGACTGAGCCAGGGGAGCTCTCGCTGACCATTGCCCCTCGCCCTGTCCCCTCTGGGAACAAAGGCTGTGCCGAGGGAACGGCTGCTGCCCCGATTCCCACGGGATGAGCCGACCCACGGCCGATGCGAAGGACGCGGCAGATGCACAGCAGAGACTTCTCCCCCCGGTTGGGATTTCAGTCACAGCCCCCTCCCCCAGCCCAGCAGTGAGAAGGTCACTACGCTGCTCTAAAATTTATTTTCTGTTTCAACTGAGGTATTTCCTCTCTGCCTCCCGAGCTGCAGCTCTTTGTGCCCGGCCAGAGCGTCCCTGTGCCCCAAAAAAAGCCATTTATCACCGGCACTGCTGGATGCAACAGTGCTGGCAGAGCGGGACCGAGGGATCCCAGCTTCACATCACCTCTCCAGGCTGGAGGGGTGCAGGGACAGCGTGGATTTTCCCTGCTGGGTGAGCAGAGCAGATGAGAAATCTCTGCACAGCCCAGCAAGGGCCAAGCTGGGAGGGCAGCACATCCCAGACCTGCTGTGAGAGCACCGGAGCCACTGGGAAAAGGGAAGTGCTTGTTGGTGCTGTGCTCCACTGGGCTCTCAGGACAATACTCCCTGGGAACATCCCTGTGGCTCCACAAGGCATCCCCTGAACTCCCAGGGCCCTGCTGCATTGGGACATTGGAGCACAGGAATACAGGTATTCCCATTTGCTGCACGACAGGGATGGCTCAGCAGGGCTCCTAAAACACCTCAGGGGTGTCCCATGAGAGTGGGAATCAGCCGGGATGCCCATGGATGGGCAGGAGTGTCCTGGGCACTGCTGGGGGATGCTCTGCCCAGGCAGACCCTGCCCAGCCCCTCGCTATTTTTAGCGCTCGCTGCATTTATCGCAGCTTCCTAGAAAGTTATTTATGGATCACAACCAAGCTGCCTCCTGCCTTCCCTGGAAAGAGCTGTGAAGGCCAGGCTGCTGGAGGCTCACACTGGGAGGCTGCTTTCTAGGCCTGGAGTGATGATTTAGCTCTTTCCTGATCCCTTTCCAGCAGGTCAGCACCCTGGGCCCGTCAGGAAATTCCTGTCCCTGCACCATGCCCAGGCAGCAATGAGCCCACCCTGCCAGGGGTTACTGCTCTCTGAACACCTCCTTATCCACAAAGGTATGGGATTACTGTGGAAAACAGCTGGGATGGGCTTGGGGATGGGGGAGACGAGCCACCACCCTTGGCTGGAGGCTCTGCTGACCTTACAGGAGACCCCGGCAGGACCCCACGGGTCCAAAGTAAAATGACCTCATAGAATGATAAAACACCCCAACTGGAAGGGACCTACAGGGATCATCCAGTCCAACTCCTGGCCCTGCACAGGACACCCCCACAATCCCACCCTGTGCCTGGGAGCATTTTCCGAACACTCCCTGAACTCGGTGAAGTCAATGGGAGTTGTTGAGGGGTTGAGTTCCCATCACTTTCCCAGATCCTGATGCAGTCTCAGGGTGGATGTCTGCGGGGTCAGGCTCAGGTCTGAAACTCTTGGCTGAGCTCACGATTCCTCCCTGGAATTTGGTCTTGGGCAAGGGAAGCTGTAATAAGCACTTAATTTGTCAGCTCTTCAGAGAGGGACCTACAGAACCCACCCAATTTTCATTTAAGCCTTTTAGTGCTCTTTCTTTCTATAGCAGTTCTTTAATATAATCCTCACACTTCATTTGGACACACGTTCCATAAGTCCATGCCAAATTTTAGGCTAAAGAAATAGCTTAAAGCAGGGCTTTAAAAATCCAGGCTAAGTCAGCACATTAGAGAGTGAAAACCCCCACTTTTTTTTGGGTTGTTTTTTTAGGTCGGTGTGGAAGTTGCTTTAAATTTCATTTAAGCTTCTGCCAGTCAGACCTAAGCTTTTACTTTTATTCCTGGGAAAAATAAACTTCCTGGAACACGTTTTGTAAAAACAAGGAAAGGTTGAGCTCAGAGCTGAGCTAGCAAATCCAGGGAATTAGGTTGCTGACCTCTGGCCCTTGGGATGCTCTCGGAGCCAGGGCTGAATTTAACAAGTAAATTATCCCAGGGTCCTGCTCTGGGGCCGAGGTGCCTCCCTGTGGTCTCTGGTCAGCATGATGGGATGGATGGGACTGATGGGATGGATGGGACGGATGGGATGGACCCCCAGCTGCCAGCTTGGCCTGCACAGGCTGGCACTGACATGGCCACAGCTGGGAAAACGGGGAGAAAACCACAAACCCCACAGTTTCCAGGTGCCAGCCCTGCTGCGGGCAACATCCTTCTCCTATATGTTATCAAAAGAGGGAGTCCTTTCCCAAGCATCCCTTTCCCACTGACTCCTGTTGTTAATTATCAGTTAATTAATTGCTCTCCATGCCTTGTTCAGCAGCACCTCCTGGCCTCACCACTCGGGTAGAGACTTACACGCTCAAATGACAGAGAAAATTGGGATTTGCTGCAATTATTTCCCACATGGATCCCTTGTGGACAAACTCTGCGACTTGCAGAACCACGAACAATTTCATTTCCTTACTCAGAGCAAGCAGGAGCACCACGTTTAATTGCCAATTAATCTTGTGGCAACTCGAGATCCAGCCAGCCCCGGATAATGAGCCGGCAAACGGGAGCAGTTGGAGAGTGATGGGTGTCTGGGACTGACCCAGTGTGAGCAGGGGCTCCATTCCTTGCCCCGCCCCAGGCACTGCTGCTCCCACAGCCCCCCAGCACGATCCCCTGGGCTGGCTGCTCCTGGGGCACGGGGCTGAGCTCCATCCCGCTGCTTCGTCCCGCTCCCAGAGGAACCGCACCACTTTATACACACTTGTCCTTGAGCCAGTGAAGTCTCTACCTCATCCCTCTGGAATTCCAAGCTGAGACACCTGTGGAACAGCCATGATTGCTGCTGGAGCCAAGAACCGGCACCATCACCTGCCTGGCACCTGCCTGGGGCAAATTTGGGGAAGTCAGAGACCTCCCCGGTATCGGATCTGGAGAAATGGGCATGAGGGAATTGATTCATTCCACGGCATGACCATAAGGAGCATCTGAGGCTGCCCTGCTCTGTCCTGAGCAGGGATGTGTCACCACCAGGATCTACCCAAAAGCCGTGTCCAGCACAGCCACCACCCTGCAGTGACCAGCTGAGTGACCAGCCCCGTTCATCCCCTGCTTCCTCCTCCAGTACACAGCAATTCCCACTTTTCTGGTTTAAATCTCTCAGATCTGCAGGATAAACTGCTGCAGGTTTCTCCAGGCCCTCATGCAGGACCTGGGGCTCATCTCCTTTCCAAGACACCATAAACAATTCCCAGACAAACATCCCTAGCCTCTGGAGCATCACACGGAGGCACTGGGGTGCCCATGGCCCTGAAGCTCCCAGGAGCCATCTAAGGACACACTCACAGCTGGCTGCAGCTGTAAGGCAGCAGCCACATTCAAAAATAACCTCGGTGGAATCTTCAATTAATTTATAACCTGGCAACAGCTCAGGACTCTGGTTCTAATTAATCCCGACCTCCTCTAATTGAGGAGGCGATTGCTGTGAGATGTTTGTTTGTGCTTCATCTGTTTCATCTCTGCTCAAAATCCATCTGATAATGGTTTGAACATTTAAACCCTTCTGGGGTTATTGGCACTTTTGTGTCCAGTGAGGACATGACCACTCACAGACCCAGCCCTGGCTCTGCTGGTACCAGAGCACCTGATGCCAGAGGAGGGAGAGGCTCCTTGTGCTCCTCACAAAAACATGGGCCGCTCCAGCCTGAATCCATCTTGTGCAGTAAAGATCCCTTAAAGCACAGGAAAGGGCTGGAGTTACATTTATGTCTTTCTGGGAGCCTTTGCCTGTGCATTTACACATCTGGGATTTCCTGCCATGTGAAAGTTTTGTTCCCCTTCATGCTTTGGCTGGAAACGTTTGTATTTCCAAGAGGCGTTTCCTGCCCTGGGCTGCAGCCAGAGCATTTATGTCATTTTTGATCCAGGATTTTACCATTTATTTGTGTGCTTCCTACACATCTCAGTGGTTATTCTGGTCTAGCCTTGGCTCCACAGCTCTCATCACCAAGCCTGGCACGGAAATTTTCCCCCGACCAAAACAGCCGGAACCGCACATCGTTTCTTGAGCAGGGCTGACTCATCATCTCCTAAATGCTGGAGTGCCCCATGGCCCTGCAAATGCTCCAAAAAGGAGCAGATTAATGGCTAAAAACATCCTGATGGCCAGCAGTGCCAGGGCCCAAATCCCAGTTAACCAAAGCTAACACTCCTGTCTGCTCCGGAATAGGTGTTAGGAGGAGCACCCTGGACACGAGATAAACACAAAGAGCTGGAAAGGTGGAACGGGTGTCCCAGGCTGCAGAGGGGACCTCAGGGATGTGTGGAGCAACCATGGATCCGGCTCCTCCACCCCAGGCACCAGCTACTGCTGCCCCCCTGCTCACCCTGCTCCATCTCTCAGCCCTCCCTGTGTCCAACCAACCTCCTGGAGGTCCAGCAATACTTTCTGGGCAGCCAAAGAGCTTTTCTTTTGCACACACATTGAAAAGATAAAGCTGATAAATGACTGACATGCTGATATCAGTGACATCTAATCCCTCATTATACTGCTTTTCTGTAAGTGCTGTTAACCCATGCAGGCCCCAGATTTCTGTCTCTCAGGGAACTGCCTGGTGCTTGGGATGTATCTCTGTGAGTGGAGGAGGGAGGAGAAGCCACGTGAGTGCCAGTGGCGCAGCCAAGCACTGTGGCTGCAGCCAGGGCAGGTAAATGAAAAATGGGTTAAAATGGGGCTGGGTCCCTGGGGCACCTGCTCAGACACATCTGAAGATGCTGGAAAACTCCTTTATTCCATTTTCTAATGCTGGGCCCAGCCTGTTTCACAAGTCTTGTGTTCAGGAACTTTACCACCAAACAGCTTCCTGAGAGCTCCATCACAGGGTATTCCCCTCTGCCTTCCTTTTCCTGAATGCCCCACTGCCCCTTAATGGGGTCCCTTCACCCCACAGCCCACAGGGTCCCTCGGGTGTCCCTGTGCCGGGTGACACTGCTGACTCCAACAAGCACATCCCAGCTCACATCCGTGCCAGCAAAACCCTGCTTGGCCCCTTGAGGGACGGATGCTCTGGACATTTGTAGACGGTTATAACATTCCCACTTAATTATCAATTAGCCAAGTCAGCCTTACACAACCCATGTACGAAACACTCGCTCCATCTCCCCACAGACTTCCCACATCCTTTTTCAGACAGGTTTAGACTGCTGCTTACCGGGCTCGGAGCTGTCGCAGTCCTGGGGGTTGCACTTCTGGGTGCTCTCCGGCCAGGGCTCGTGGTCGCACAGGCTGCTGTCCTCCTCGGCCACCCCCGTCCTGGTGTCGATGCACTTGACCTGGCGCCGCTGGATGCCCCCTCCGCAGGGAGCCGAGCACTGCGGGAGCAGGACCCCAGGGTCAGGCTGGGGGACTCCCACCCGTGTCCCGCAGAGCCCCCAGTGTCACCCCAGCGCCACCCCAGCGCCACCCCGTGCCCCCCCAGCGCCCGGCAGGGCGTTACTGCAGCAGCGCCCGGGCTGCTGGGAGGGCTGGGATCCCCCGTTCCCCGCGATTCCCCGCGGAGGGGAGCAGCCCCCGCTCACCTGCCCCCAGGACCCCACCACCCAGGTGGTGCAGGGCTGGGTGTTGCAGGGCCGGCTGCTGTTGGGCCGCAGCTCCTCCTCGCAGCGCCCCGGCTCCGGGCAGGTCACCAGCCGCGCCTGCTCCCCGCCGCCGCACGGCTCCGAGCACTGCGGGACCGACCGCGAACGCCGTCAGCGGCGGAGCGCCGCAGCCCCGCCGCCCGGGAGAGAGCTGGGTGTCTTCACCCGGGGAAGAGAAGGCTCCAGGAAGACCTCAGCGGCCTTTCCAGGGCCTAAAGGGGCTCCAGGAGAGCTGGAGAGGGACTTGGGACAAGGGATGGAGGGACAGGATGAAGGGAATGGCTTCCCACTGCCAGAGGGCAGGGATGGATGGGATACTGGGAAGGAATTGTTCCCTGTGAGGGGGTGAGGCCCTGCACAGGGTGCCCAGAGCAGCTGTGGCTGCCCTTGGATCCCTGGAAATGTCCAAGGCCAGGCTGGATGGGGCTTGGAGCAGCCTGGGACAGTGGGAGGTGTCCCTGTCCTGGCAGGGGGTGGAATGAGCTGTCCCCCCGGGCAGCCCCTACCTCTCTCCAGGAGGACGTGTACCAGTCCAGGCACGGCGCGCTCTGGCAGGGCAGCTGTGCCGGGGGCTGGGAGAGCACGGCCTGGCAGTGGAAGGGCCGCAGCAGCCGCTGGTCTCTGGTGTCAATGCAGTGAACGTCCCGAACCTTCGTGCCCCCGCCGCAGCTCCTGGAGCACTGGGAAAGGACACAGCACCACGCTGGGGAAGGGCAGCGAGAGTCGGTGCAGGGGGAATCGCTGTGGGAATGGGAGGTGACCCCAGGGACAGGCTCTGCCTTGGGTTGGGTTGAGTTGACTCTCAAGCTCCTTTCCCCTCTTGCTCTAGGCCAAGCTAGAGCACAGTCTGTGCAGCTCATCTGTCACTACCACCCCTCTGAAACCAGGTGGTTTCCAGTTGTAACAAGAACAGTCTTTATGCCTTAAAAAACTGATGATCCCAAGGAACAGCAACCACCCAGAGCAAGGAGGGCTGTTCTCTACCACCGAACCTACCAAATTCACCCAACCCAACTGCAAACATCCCCTGGCAGTGCAGTTGCCATAACATTGTCCAGAGACTGACAAATCATAGAACCACAGAACGGTGTGGGATGGACTTTAAAGACCATCTTGTTCCAAGTCCCTGCCATAGGATGACACCCACTAGACCAGGTTGTCCAGCCCCACCCAACCTGGCCTTTCAAATCACTTTGTTTAGCCTCTGCAAATTCCTGACTTTTTCACCAGCCCAAGAGCAGGAGAAATGAAAATATTGTGGGATGAGCAGTTTAAACCCTGTGGCAAGTGCAAACCTTCACCATCTGCCTCTGTGAGCCAGGGGGCAAGAGCCCTCCCCAAGCGCAGGTGTGACCCCACACCCGCCTTGCCCGGTGGGTTTCGGGGACCCTCGCTCCCCGCAGGGCCCCTTACCTTGCTCCAGTTGCCCACACGCCAGGCCGAGCAGGGTCTCAGGGAGCACCTCCGGGCGGGGACGGGCCTGTCGGCCGCGGCACAGCCGCCGTCACTGCCGCTGCTGCAGCGCACGGGCCTCCACACCGCGCCCACGCCGCACGTGGCCGAGCACTGCAACACAGGGATCCTGCTGCTCTCCATCCCCGCGCCCCTGAGCCCCCAGCTCTGCGTCTGGCCAAGGAGGGAGCCTGCTGACCCAGCAGAAAGGTCCCTGGGGACTCAGCTCCTGCCTCTTCCATGGGCACTGGGAGGGTGCTGGGTAAACTGGGGCTGTGGGATGATGTGGGGAGAGGACCTTTCCCCTCTAAGCAATCCCACATCAGGCAGCTCTCAGCCCAGGGAAGGAGGAGGAACAGGCTCCTCCATAGCCCGTTCCAGTTGTTTCTGCTCTGGTGGGACTAATCCTGTGCTTAGTGTTTGCTCCCAGGAGGATTCTCATGGCCATGGCTGCCCACAGCTCAGGGGAAAATGGGGCAGCACTCTGGGGCCGGGGGTGCCTTTAGCTTTTGGTTACCAGTTGTCTATTAATTAGCACTAATGACCCCAGCGACTGACTGCTGCCAAGAGCAACGTCCCAGAGCCAGCCAGGACAGGGACAGGCCTCACATCCATCCTGGCCATGTCACACTTTCTATGGGACTCACCACATACCTCACTCCAGTTCCCAACCTCCCAGCTGGGCTTGGCAGTGGCTGCTGCGGTGCTCGATGGTGAAAGCAGAGCCTCCTCCTCCTCCTCCAGCCTCTTCTCCCAGAGCAAGGGGGGCAACGGGGTGGGCTGGGACAAGTCGTGCCCCCCGTCACTGGAGGCAGATGTCCCTGGGGGTGCCCCTGGTGAGGGTTCCTTTGGTGCAGTGATGCTGAGTGGGGTCCCATGAGAGGTCAGCTTGGTGTGGGGCGACGCCGGATCCAGGTGCTGGGACACATTCTCTGTCCCCCATTCCAGGGGGGACTCTGTTGTGTGGGCAGGTGGGCTGTGAGCTGGGGCTGTGGGCATGCCTGGGGCCAGGGCATCCTGCTGAGTGAGGCCGCTGGAGGTGAGCTGGGTGTCTGTCCTGGATGTGGCAGGGGACAAGGACACTGGAGGGGCTGTTGTGGCCATCAAGGGGGTTGAGGTGGGGGCTGTGGGGGTGTAGAGCTCTGGTTGGTGCCCTCTCTGCCCCATGGGAGCCCCATCAGCACCCGCAGGAGGGGGACTCACAGCAGGGTGGGGGCTGCCAGCACTCCCTGCCACCTCCCAGCCTGGGGCCTGTGGGGTGGGCAAGGAAAGATCTGCCCTCTCCATCCCATGGGATTGCCCGCCTGCCTGCGTGTCCCATGTCCTCTCTGGCATTCCTGCCCACCCGTGCTGCTCCGTGGGCTGGGGGGCTGTGCCATGAATGTCACTGGTGATGGCCAGACCCATTTCCCTGGAGTCCTCGTGGCCTCCCCCTGCAGACCCGGCCGTGCCGTGTCCCTCTGTGCTCACACGGCCATCGCTGCTGCTGCCCGGCACTCCCGGCCCATGGGACACATCCACACCGGCACTGCCCCAGCCTGTGGGCACCGGATCAGCGGGGTGGGCATCCCAGGGAGTGAGGCCATGGACTGCGGCATCCTGCCCAGGGCTGGTCCTGGGGGGCACAGCTCCGCGGGGTTCATCCGAGGGTAGGTGGCTGTGGCTGTTTGCAGAGTCGCGGCTCACAGAGCTCTGGGTGGGCAGGTGGTGCTCAGACTGGGGCACAAGCACTGTATCCTCCCCCTCCTCACCCAAAAAGCCAGGGGTGGTGTGTCTGGGAGTGGCTGATCCCACATCCTCGGGGACCATGCTCAGGAGGTTGTTCATGGCTAAATCCCCAGGCTCTGTCTCTGGCTCATCCACAGGAGCAGAAGCCTTTTCCTCATTGGTGCCCCCGCTCTCTCCTCCCAGCTCAGTGGTGAGCGGGGCCTCAGTGGGCAGCTCCCTGGGCCCCTCCATGTCATCAGTGCTCAGCTCTGGCTTTGGCTCCTCGCTTTTGGTCTCCTTCTCCGTGAAGGGATAGTAAGACAGATCCTCATGGAAGTTGATAAAGTTGTAATCGTAGTAAAAATCATCAACAAAGACATTTCCCTTCCTGGTTGAGAAGTCCTCCTCGGTGATGACATTGACATCGTTGGACTCTGGTATGTTTGGGATGAAGGGGTTAAATTTAGCAATGTGGTTGCTGGGGATGTAATGGATTTCATTAAATATCTCCCTGCTGGAGGAGCCACTGCCAGACCAGTCTGCGTTGCCACTGTCCCATTTCTTCTGGCACTGCGGCAAGGAGCAAACCCTTTCGGGGCTGGGTCTCTCCGCAGGGTCACACGCGGCCCCGGTGCTGTTGCTGCAGTGGACAGGGCGTCTCTGGGTCCCATTTCCACAGGTCACAGAGCACTGGGAAGGGAAGAGAGAGGGACAGGTCTGTGGGGCCAGGCTGGGAGCAGTGTCCATGCCCTCACCCTCCGTGAGGGCTCCATTGTCCCCTGTGCCACAGTGCTTTGGGCACAGGGCTCCATGTCACCCTGCCAGCTCCCACCACCCACCTGGGTCCCTGGACAGCTCCTGTGCCAGTCCCAGCCATGGGGTACTGGTCACACTGGTAAGCAGAGCATTACTGCCCAAATTGCCCTCTGGGGCTCCCCCGTTGGAGACCATCCCAGGGCTGGAGCTGTGGGGACTTTGCTCAGGGTGATCCTTGACCTGCACTCCAGCCAGAAACAGTTTTCCCAGGAGATGGACTTGGGGAAGGGCAGGGGTAAGATGATCTAATAGGTCTTTCCTGTGACCTATTGCCATGAATTGCATCTCTTCTTCTAGAAGAGCATTCTTTGAAGCAGGGAATAACAACATGGGTGTTGTCTGAGTAGGGAAAAGGCAAAGGTCAGGAGGGAGCTTTGCTGGGGACACCCCGTCCCCCCATAATGGGCTCTTTGAGATGGATCAGTACAAAAGGAACTGAGAAGCTGCAAAGGAGAACAGCAGCATTTTCTGCTGCATTTGGGCTTGGAGCAACCTGGACTTGTGAAAGATGTTCCTGCCCATGGCAGGGGCGTGGGACGAGATGAGCTTTAAGGTCCCTTCCACCCCAGAGCATTCCAGGATTCTCTGGTAACACCACGTGGCCACCACCAGGCATTTCCAGGAGCTGGAAGCAAACATTACCACACACCAACACCTGTGAGAGGGCTGCAAGGAGCTGCTCCTCCCCCCGGGACAGCACTGCCAGAGGTCAGCTCCCACAAAGCTGAAACCTCCCAGCAAAGGCCTCCAGCTCCATCCAGGAGATAACTCCAGGTATCACAGCACTTGCAGGAGGGAAGGAGGGAGCTTATTTGCCAAGGCTGGGTTATCAGGAAAGCCCTTGGAACACAGATAAGGAATGAGGGCTGCTAGGAGCCTCGTGTGGGAACACACGGAGCTTGCAGGAGGCATCAGGGCTGGCTGGCATGGCGGGATGTGCTCCCGCCAGGACACAGCCATCCCGCTTGGGAACTAAGGAACAACAAACCAGCCTTCCGACTGCATTAACTTCTTTGGAAACTCCATACAGATGGATGTACAGTGCTTCGGGGTCCTTCTAAGGCACTAAGTCCCAGTGTTCAAGCAGTTTGTGGGCCACCCAAGGCCCAGAGAGCCCCTCTGGCGTGGCAGTGCCGGGTGCTCTGGGCACATGTCCTGCCTGGGCCCTGCACGGACAAAGCTGCCCCACCCTGCTGGTACTGCTGACAGAAGGACCACGGTTCTGGGTTCCAAGCCCCTCCAATTCCCCTACTTACGGTGGTGGTGGAAATGGAAAAGAAAGAGGGCTCTCCCTTTAAATTAAAGGACAGAAAAATTACAGAACCTCAAAATCCCAACCACATTTCTCTTGGGCTCGCAAATCCATCGGTGCCAACACCACAGAGGACAACTGTGAGGGCTGGGGCTGGCCCTGCCCAGCACTGACCCACTAACAAGCCGTAATTTTCCCGTTAAACCATTGCATCCATCTTTCTCAGCCCTTAATTGTGGCTTTTATGGGCCCCCAGGAAAATATTTCCAACTCGCTCTCATCTAGCCTTCAAATTCTCTGTTCACATTTGATTCCATTTGTTCCTTAGCAACAAGCTCCATTCCCAGGCTCTCTCCTTTCTCTTCTGACATTTGTCTTCACTCTGAACACTTTTGGAACGGCTGCTTAAATTAGGAGTTATAATTTTTTGGTTGAAACCCTCAGCCTGTGGTTAAGCTGATTCACAGAAACACAAAAATAAATCAAGGTTACACAGAGTGTCACCATTCATCACCCCATGGAATGGTTTGTGTTGGAAGGGACCTTGAAGATCATCCACCTCCACTCCCTGCCATGGGCAGGGACACCTTCCACTACACCAGGCTGCTCCAAGCCATGCCCAGTTGAAAACCTCATTTCTGCCCTCCTTGTGCCAAGCCCAGAGCGTGGCCCTCACCCTGTGTGGGGGAGCTGCAAAGCTCAGAGATGGGGCAGAGTTAAACTGCCCAATGCTCCTTCCTCACTCTGAGACCTCTCCAAGCAATGGAATTCCTGTCTATGGGAGCTGCTGAGCCCACACAGACAAATCCATGGATTTTCTGTGAGCAGGAGCACACCCATCGCCCTCAGGCAGGCTGAGGTGTCTGGGGGCACCTGTCCCCAGCTCCCACCATTTTGCAAGACACTGGGACCTCCCCGATGCTCCCTCTCACCTCAGACCAGTTCCCCACAGCCCACTGGGAGGGACAGGGGACCTCGGGGTGACAGGGCGCGGTGGCATCTGGCTTGGCGAGGTGCTGGCAGTCGGCTGGCTGCAGGGCCCTCTGCTCGTCCAGCCCCACGCTCTGGATGCACAGCACCGTCCTCTTCATCAGCCCTGCCCGGCCGCACGTGGCTGAGCACTTCTGCCACTCACCCACCCACCACCTGCGGAGAGGGAAGGGGAATGGGGAAAGGGGAAGGGGAATTGGGAAAGAGAAAAGGAGAAAGATCTCAGCCAGAGCAAGAGCCGTGCACCAGGATCCATCCCATTGCCTGTTATGTGGGGCCATGGGGAAAGGAGGATCCCAAATGTGTCAGTCCAAGCTCTGGGAGCCCGGAAAGAGGGTCAGGGATGGGACAGACCCTGAGCTGTGCCAGGGTTATGTGCATAGAGGCAGAGAGGAGCATCCTGCCAGGATGGGACCTCCCATGAGGCTCAGCCTGCAGATGGGCAATGCCCTGCAGCAGTCAGGCAATGCCAGGGATGCTGTCATGGACCAACACGGCCTGGGACCCATCCCCAGGGTGAGGGAGAGGGAGGGGCAGGGCAGGGTGGCACCTGGCCGGGCAGGGCTCCTCGCTGCAGGTGCGCTGCTGGTCATCGGGGCGGCTGAGCGCGTCGCAGAACCGCTCCTCCACCAGGCCCGCCAGCCTCTCCACACAGTGCACGACCTGCCGCTGCACCCCTGCGGGCAGGACGGACACTGAGGGCACCCCGAGGGCACCCCGAGGGCACCGACAGGGCACAGGCACCCCTGGGGGCACCGACAGGGCACTGACACCCCCGGGGACACTGACACCACGCAGGCACAAGCTCAGCTTTGGAAACCGGACCGAACCACCCAGCACCCTCTGGCAGCAGGAGGCCCTTGGTGAGCATGAGCCACCAGGGCAGGGGAAAGAGAAGGAGACCACCGCTTGAAGCTGTGAGTTCATGTGTGCCGAGGGCGCGGTGCCCTCACGGAGCCCCATGGCAGTGGTGCAGCTGGCGCGGGACTGCAGGTGGAGGTGCCCTGGCACCACTGCCCCGAGCCACGCCCGGCCGCTGGAGCCTGTGTGCACTGGGAGTTCTGGGGGCTGTGGGGAGCCAAGGGGCAGCACCCAGCTCTTTGGGCAGCCCTACCCCAGCCCAGCCTAGGGACAAATCACTGGCCAAAGCCTCGTGTCCCCAGTCTGCTCACAGGGGTTTTTAAGGGTGACCTCACCACACTGCCTCGCTCCGGCTTCTGTCCCCATTTCTGTAACACGTACTTGACCTTTGACATGGAGAGCTGTCACCACAAGCTCAGCTGAGACTGACAGAACCCTGCTGAAGCTGCTGAGCTGGGCTCTGGCTCAAGCACTTGGGAGCTTATGGGGCCCTGGGACTCACCAGAGGCTCAGTGTGAGCTCTCCCAAATCCACATCTCAGCTCACACCACCACTCAGTGCAGGAAGAGGGGCTCAGCCCTCCTTCAGCTGCTCACCCTCACCCGACTCCTGCCTGATTCACTCCTCTATTTCCCTTCTGTTCTGGAAGCCAAGCACTCAATTCATACAAAGGAAAGCTGGTTTTAAACAAAGCCCACGTCCTGGCACTCTGTGCTACCTAGAAAGCACGACTGTCCTTGAATTCCCCTTTTTCCCAGTGCCAGCTGCTCTCGAGGAAGTGCTTGTTGGTCCCAGCCTCCCCTGGCAGTGTTCCAGAAATGTCCCTCTGCACCAGCGGCCCCAAAAGCTGCCCTGGGGACCCTGGGGTACCCAGTCAGTGGTGCAGTGGGGCAGGGCGAGCGGAAGCAAATGTCCACACACAGACTGTGGGACCCCAGCACTCTCTGTAAAACCCTGGATATTCTCCCCGCTGGAGAGACCCAGCCAGGCAGGAGACCGGCCCTTCCACACTCCCTGATTTCTCTAAAGCTCTTTTGTCTCACTCCCCTGCCGGGTAACAGGACACCGAGCCGGGAGCAAAGTGCTGATAAAGCCCTGGGGTTCCCGGTGAGCACCATGGGGGCACCGGAGCCCTGACCTCAGCAGATGTCCCTTTTTTCTTCCCCTAAGACCTCGTGAAACCCAAGACCCAGGAATTTCTAAGGCTCCCCAGGGATGCTCCCCTGCTCGGAGCGGGTGTCCTGCGGGGCTGCACGCACCTGTCCCACAGGTGGCCGTGCAGGTGGTCCAGGAGCCAAAGCGCCAGAGGAACTCGGGCTGCTCGATCTCGTTCTCGCTGTCGGCCGGGCGCTGGATCGTGTACTGGTACCTCACTCCGGGGTTGGTCTCCTGGAACAGCAGCTGGGGGACACAGGGGACAGTCAGGGGGTGGCTGCGCAGGGCAGTGGGGGCTGGCATTGCCCCGGGGGCTTCTCAGGAGAGAAGGACCTGCCCAGCAGGGCCAGAAGGACATAACCCTGTGCCCCACTCCACACCAGGACTGGGTGGGACTTGGAGTAACCCGGTCTGTGGAAGGTGTCCCTGCCCATGGGTGGAATTCCCTAAATTGTTCCCCACTCCAAACGGGCTCCCGCTGCTGCTGCGGTTGACACAAGTCCTGCTCAAAGCACCTCCCGCACCCGCGCTCACGGGGGCCAGGAGTTCATCCCTGTTTTTCTTAGCCTAAGCACTCCCTTTATTGCCAAAGCTTTGTTGTTCTTGGAGCTTTGGAGGGAGCCAGGGCGTCTTTCCAAAACCACTCCATGAATATCAAAACATTCTTCTCCAAAGGTTTTAATTAGGTTATGAATCCCAGAAAGCGATTTGTGGGTGCTGAGCACGCCAGCATTCCCATTAACAGCAGCCCTTGACGGCAGCGGGCCCAGGATCCCGCTCTCATCCCACCCCAAGCTGCTGCTGAAGGAAGGGCAGAAGGAGATTTTGGCTGCTTGCGGTGGCCAAGCTCTGGGCGAGCCCGTGCAAAGGGGGGATGCTCCGGGGAGCACGTCGGGCTGGGCTGTGACTGCTGGGGCAGCAGGATCCTGGGGGTCCACGGGATGCAGCTCCGTGGCCATCACCACCTCTGCACCACAGCTAGCACCACGAGGGATTTCAGCCTGGTGCCAGCTGTGCCATCATCCGTGGAATGATTCCCACTGGTTTCTCCAGAGGAAGGCTTGGCCTCAGTCACAAGGATATTGACTCCCAACAGCTTCGCATGAACTGCCAGCTCCCTCACTCCTGACTGTCCAGCCCAGCCAGAAGCACTGGGGGCTCTTTCCCTGCTCTTGATAAGATACGGGAAAGGCCTCAGGAAATGGCTCTTTCTCCTCTCTCCCTCTCCTGTGTAAATATTCTGCGGAATGCTGCAAAGGGGACGAGGCTTGGCTGGGAGTGGTGTGGGCTGGAAACGCTCCCCAGGCCGGCAGCGCGTGCTTGGCTGCTCCAGCGTTGGCTCCCGGAGAAACACACCCCGAGGAGGTGCCGAGCCCATCCCCTGGATGAAGGGAGGGGCCATGAGAAACCACGGCAGCTCAGCCCCACAAGGAAGGCAGGATCCATCGTACCTGGATCCACACGGGCTCCACGGTGGGCCCTGGGGAGGTGAGGTTCTCCCAGTTCCCCGTCCTCTTGTAGGTGAAGGTGGTCCCTGCCACCCTGTAGTCCCCATTCCACTGGATGGTCCAGCCGCCATTCAGGAAATACTTCTCCGGGTCCTCGCTCCGCAGCGCCAGGAAATTCCCGGCTTCTGCCACTTCTTCAATCCGGATCTCCCGGGCTCCCACGGGGATAATCCCGATGTCAACATAACCTGGGATGGGAACCAAGTGTTGGTGTTGGTGGAGTCAGAGGTGTCTGAGACGATTTTTGTCCTTGGCTGGGTGCCCGCGTCCCCTGGGTGGGTGCTGTGTCCCCTGGGTGCCAGCACTGTGCTAATCCTTACACCTCTGTGAGGCACCAGTGGGCACCAAACCCTACCTTGCCCTGAGCCCACCTGAGTTCCCTGACATCTTATCCCCAAAAAATTGACAAGTTGGAATTAAACCCCACCTCCAAAGGAGCAGCAGCAGCCCAGCTGTGCTGGACCAAGCATATGGTGTTCTGGGGACAGCAGGAGGTGCCCTTACCCAGGCCCTCGCTGTCCTCGAAGGTCTTGTGGACGGTGTGGCAGGTGGAGCCGTCCCCGTGGCAGACCCCACACCGATCCTCCACCGCGTGCGAGTCAATCTCGTAGTCACAGCCCACGTTCTGCAAGGGAGCCCTGTCAGCCCCACACCAGCATCTCCCACCTCATCCATAGCACCGACTGCGCTGCCTCCAAAGGATTCGTAGAATCATGGGATGGTGCGGGTTGGAAGGGACATTAAAGACAATCCAGTTCCAGCCCCCTTGCCATGGGCAGGAACACCTTCCCCTAGACCAGGCTGCTCCAAGCCCCATCCAGCTTGGCCTGGGTGCTCTGTCTCCTTGAGGCCAGCACAGAGGCTGACACAGCCCATACCACACACCCCATGGGAATCAGGAACACCTCCCAAATGGGGAATGGCAAGAGGAGAGAGCTCAGCATGGGAGAGGGGGGACGCTGAGCACCCAAGGTTGGGTCCTGTCCCCATCTGTGTTTTCCCAGGCCCGGGGTGTCCCTGTCTCCCCCGAGGCCCCACCTTGCAGATGCCGTTGATGCAGACGTCGCGGCTGGCGTCGCTGTCGTAGCAGGGCGTCCCGTCCACCACCGCGTCCCGCAGCTTCTCCGCAAAATACTCGTGCTCGGGCCGGCAGTGCAGCTCGCAGGGGTTAACTGGGGAACAGGCACAGACTCAACCCCAGCACCCGGGGCCATCTCCAAAAACACGAATCAACCCTGCAAGCCCAGCCACAATGTAAAAGGCAAAATACAGCACGAACAGGATGCAAGGCAATGCCGGGACGCAAACAGCCAACTCCAGCCATTTGCGGGACCGTGTCGAAGCGTTTCCAGGATTGAGGTCTCTGCCCTCCACTCACTGTTGTTGGGCACCGGTGTCCACTTGTAGAGCTTCCCTTTGTAGAGCATGGGGTTGAACTGGCTGCACTGGACCTGGCGGAAGGAGGGCTTGTCCGGGGGACAGCGCCTCACGTTGCAGATCCGGAACCGCTTCCGCTCCCCCAGGCAGTACCGGCCCCCGTACTTCGGCCTGTCCGCGGCAGGGAAAAACAGGAGTCACAGAAGGGTTTGGAGTGAAAGAGACTTTAGAATCAGAGAATCCCAGAATGGTTGGGGTTGGAAGGGACCTTAAAGCCAATCCTGTTCCCCCCCCTGCCACAGGCAGGGACACCTTCCACAGACCAGGTTGCTCCAAGTCCTGTCCAGCCTGGTGTCCATCTGGCAGCTCCTGCTTTCCATCCCACCCAGGGTGTCCTCCCAACTCTGCTCCTCTACTGCCCCAGGGAATGGCAAAGCTGACACTGGAGTTTTTAAAGCAAGAGAGACTTGAGAGGCATCAACAACTTTTTCTCAGATGCCAGCAGACCCTCACGACACAGCCATCACCTCCTGCCACACTGCCTTTTCCTTCAGTCACACCACTCTGCATGTCCCAGTGACCTCATGAAAATTCCTCCTCCTGTGCACACTTTGCTGAAGAGAATGAAGCTAATGATTATTTTAGGGCTGTGTTTACAAGCCCTGCCCTGAGGGAATGCCTGTGGAAGGGGGGGATGCCCAGCATACATTTTCTCACTTCATCCCAAGGGCAAAGCTGAAGATTTACCTTCAGTGGCCAAAGCAAACAACTGCCCGGGAAATTCCCAGTGTTTGCTCTCCTGCCTGTCCACAGCTGTGTTTGGAACACTCCATAAACTACCACGGCCACAGAATTTATGTCAAACACAAATCCACGTCTTGATCCGGGACCGAGATGACAGAGAACTTCCCTCAAGAGCCCAAACACATTTGCCAAACTCACCCGAGGAAGAGGATGGGCACAACACATGTCTGGGCACATCAGGAGATCACTCCTGGGGCTGCCAGAGCTCCCCATGCCATGGAAAAACGACTCCCCTGGAACATCACTACAAAGCCCTTTTCCTCCCCATCCTAGGGCACTCTGACACCAGGGCAAGCTGGGGGTTTTGGCTGAATCCAGTGTGACAGTGGTGACCAAGGGGACATCTGGGGAGCAGATGGATCAGCCCAGACATCCCGGGATGGAGGTGGCAGCTCCTCCAGCAGTGCCTGGACACTTCCAGGCAGGAGCCAGTGCTGGCTCATGGAATGCAGCAGGGTGATAAAGTGCAGCAGGATTTTCCAAAACAACTCTGAATCAGGCTCCAAGAATGCCTGGTTTGCTGTTCTGTCACTACAGGACACTGGATGTGTTTTACATCTCCAAGTGTGGAGTCTCTGCCCTTTGTTTGAGTCACACTGCAACGCTCCCAGGGCAGAGGATGGACCAAGGTCCCTTCCAACCCAAACCATCCCAGGGTTCTGTGACTCCTGACTGGTGTCCCGGGGGTCGGGGCAGCCCCGGGGTCAGGGCTGGCTTACGTGGGGTGGCTGCAGTGCCTCTCAGCACTCTGCACTCCTGCACCACAGCTGCGGGAACAGGAGGCCCAGGAGCTCCAGGAGCTCCAGCCGCCGTCGATGGCCTCGGGCCGGTATCCCACGGGAACACACTCGCCATTGAAGCACCACTGCGGGGGGACAGGCAGCAAGAGGAGAACACAAGGTTAAGGATGGGGAGCACTGAGGCCCAGCACACGGACTGTCCTGTGGAAACCCATGCTTCACTTGCGTGGAGGTGCCTGGGGTCAGCTGGGCTCTGCCAGAGCCTGGAGCTCCTCAAGCAATGGGAAACTCACAGATATTGGGCTGTTTGAGGATCTGAGGGAGGCAAAAAACCCAAACCCCCATGGAGGTTTGTGAATCCCCTCCTCAGCAAGGGGATTCACAGCCCAGTGTCAGCCCAGAGGGAAGAGCTGGAGGGCTCAGAAGTGTCTCCCCAGCAGTGGGGAAGATCCCGGGAATGAGCAAGATCCCAGGGATAAGCATCCACCATGGCAGCAGAAGGAGAAGCCTTCTGCTCTCCTGCCAAGGTCATTAACATTCACCTTCCCAAACAATTCAAGCAATCCCAAGTGAGTCACCTTCCCAAGGACTTTTAAGCTTCCCTGAGGGAAGTCCCTGCTGGGAGCAGGGGGTGTTTGGGCAGAGCAAGGGCAGTGGGATGAGCCCACCCCTGCACCGGACCCTGCACAGCTCCTGTGTGTGCAGGCCCAGGGGTCCCCGAGGCCATGGAGGGGTCTCCCCGCTGTTACCTTGCTCTCCCCGCATGCCGTGCCGTCCACAGCCGCGTCCAGCTTGGAGTGACACGTGTTCCCCACCGTGCACCACAGCGTGTTGCAGACGCTCTGTGGGAAGCAGAGGGACACGGTTCCTGCCTGGCACAGATCCATCCCTCTGGCACAGGTCCATTCCTCTGGCACAGGTCCATCCCTCTGGCACAGGCCCATCCCTCCGGCAGGGAGAGCACAGCTCCAGCAAAGCCCCAGCCCAGAGCCCCCTGCCCCTCAGGGGACCCCACTTACGTCCATGTCGTCGCAGAAGGTGGAGTAGGGGCCGTACTGCAGCCGGCACTGGTGGCTCACGTCGTACAGGACGCCCGGGGGCACCAGGGGAAAGTCCAGCACCTCCCGGGCTGGGGGGTCATCCAGGCACAGGCCCCAGCCCCGGCTGGAAGAGAGAGGTCACAGCAGTGTCACCCCAGGCATCCAACACCTCCGGCAGATGCTGGGGGGAACAGCAGCTGATGAATGTCCCAGGATGAGGAGCAATCAGCATTTCCCACTGACACAGCCCTGGCTCTGCAATCGCTGGAGCTGCTCCAGTGTGGATGGGCACCTCCGGGTACCTTTTTGGGGTGGGAGCCCCCCAGAGGGATGCCCCCATGTCCCCCAGGGATGGCAGGACATGGGGAACGCAAAGGGGCAGAGACAGAAGGGGCAACAATCATAAACGTCCCAGTGGACCCACAACCTCCAGAAATGTCCCTGCAGACCCTGCTAACAGCAATAAAGGAGATTATCAGCAGCCAAACGTGCTCACCCCCATACTGCCACCACAGAAGTGCTCAAACCAGGCTGGACAGGATCTCTCTGGAGCAGAGGTTGGAGTGGAGTGGCTGAGGCAGGCGGTGCCTCACGCTGCTCCAACTGCTTTTGCTCTGATACTTCCCAAACACACACAGAATTGTCACCAGTTCAGCCCTCAGTGTCGATTTAAACAAACTTCTTTCCAGCAAGGCCAAGCCTCTGGCAAGGCTGTAGTGACGGATCAGATTACTCGGGTTTGTTGTGATTGGGAACAGCTCTGAATTAACTTGAAATGAGATTCCTTTTTAACCCAAACCAGCAGCACAGAAACAGGGGCTGGAAGCAGGAGAGCTCCTGCTTTGGGGTTCTGGCAGTGCCCGGGGTGATGTCCAGCAGAACCAGCACCCCCTCCTCCCTTTCCCATCCCACCCACTGAGTTCCGCACTGGACACTGCAAACAGCTCCCTTGGCTGGAGACAGCCCCTTCAACTCCCATGAATGCCCTTACTGCAATATACTTATATTTCCCTATGGGAAAAACCAGGAAATCACTTGCTTTCAGCAGCCCAGGGGCTCGAACGTCACCATTTCCAAACTCCCAACAGCAGGAGCATCCTGCAGCTCCCAGCCCAGCAGGAAGAGAAGGATTGCTGTGGGTGATGTGGGGCAAGCCGGGAGGGATGGAGCATGGACTGGGCAGCTGGACACAGGGTCCTGGTGCAGCCTGTGCCAGGCACACAGCTGGGTCACTGCATGGCACCTCCACACACAGCTCCATAGAATCACAGAATCCTGGAATGGTTTGGGTTGGAAGAAGCCTTAAAGCTCATCCCATTCTTTACACTTGGAGTGTTTTCTCTAAAAATGGAAGGAATTGTATCCTTACTGGAAAACGTCCAGGCTCAAGCACTTCATCCTGGATGAGCCCCAGGTGTGACGCTCGTGCAGCTCCGGACTCTTTGCCCTCTGCCTGTTTGCAGCCCAGCACAGGGGCCCCACAGGTCCCCCCCAAACTGTCCCGAGCCTCCTGTTCCTCCAGACTGCTTGGGGCACTCCCTGCACTGCCCCAGCTTACAGAAGGGTCTCTGTCCAGTCTGGGGGTGACTGGGATCTGCCTCAGCTTTCCATCTTTTCCAGAATCTATTTCTTTGTTAAATATTTTACAATCATTCTCCTGGTCTGTTCAATTGGCCAAAACACATCTCCAAACAGGGAAAAATTGGCCTGAGTTTCCCTCTGGCTTTCAGGGATCTGCAGTAAATCCCAGTCCACAGGGAAAGACGCAGGGGCCTGCACTGCTCTGCCTGTTCCAGGCTGTTCCTTAATGAGCTGGAGGATGGAGTGGATGGAACAATGATTAAATCCCCATCTGTGAGCAGGCTGAGAGGATCTGCAGATACATTTGAGAGCAGGATTAAAATTCCAAAAGCTCACAGAGAACTGGAGGAAGGGTCCAAAAAAGCCAGGACAGAATTCAACAAAAACAAAGGCAATGTTTGGAGCTTGGGAAGAATCGGCTGCACAACCATGGAGCTGGTGGAGCTGGCAGAAGAGTGGCACGGGCAGGGGAAGGGCAGTAGGCCCCAGGCCCTGGGGAGAGGAGGATGGTAGAGGAAGAGCTTTAGCCCTGGAAAGAGGCTGAAAATCTGGTTATCTGATGTAGAGCAAAGACTGAAGGGTCCCTCCACTGCAGGAGCATCACCAGCCACCCTTTGCCAGCATCCTACACTGGTCTGAGCGAGGGGACACCCTCTCTGGGGACACTGCTGCCACAGCAGGGACGGGACCTCTCCCAGTGCTCCCTCATGTCCAGGCAGACCCTGACCCTGCAGCCCCAGCTGCAGCCAGTGCTGACCTGCAGCGCCGGGGCCGTGCTGCTGCCGGGAATCTCTTTCAGATGCTCAAACATTCCGCAGTGCTTGTAAAATAATAATAATCTTGTGTAAAATAATAATCATAATCATCTGAGAGTGTGGTTTTTCCAAACGTGAGGTCTGTTCCAAGCACATCCAGCAACCCCAGGTCAGCAGGGTCCCGTTTCCTGGCTCCCTCCTTCCCGTTCTCCTGCCAACATCCCATTATAACACGCTCATGTCGGTGCTGGCCCCGGCCTCTCCCTGGCCCGGGGGTGTCACAGCCGGTGACAGACGCCTGCCGGGCCCTGCGCCGCTCCCAAGGAAGAGCTGCTCCTTCTGGGGGAGCAAAGAGACCAAAACCCCACCAGAGGAGCTTCCAGCTGCTCTGTCTCCCCCATCACAGCTCGCAGCAGCCCAGGGTCATCACAAGCAGGAAATTCTTCATCCCGAAGTGAAGGTTAAAAGCAGAGGGCCAAGAGCACAGCGGATGCGGGAAAGCTCCATTGCTCTGAAAGCCGTAAATCAGCAGCAATTTCCCCTGCACGGGGCCAAGCCCACATGTCCCAGGCTGGGATTTGGGAGCGGGAGCCTGGCCCTGGCAGCCTCCAGACCACAGAACACCGGCCCCTGGCCCAGCTCTCCCCTTGCTGCTCCTCACTGTTTTCAAACCTTCCCATAGCAAGGGAGGAAAATATTCCTCCAGTGCAAGCCACTGGCCGACAAACCAAACTCCGGGCTGTGCTCCTTGGAACTTCCTAACAACAGGCTGAAAAATCAGTCACGGGTGCTAAAAATAAACAAAGGCAGGGAAGAATTTGGCTGGGTCTGGTTTGCCCATGTCAGGCAGAGAGAATTGGAGAGATTCTGAAGAACCTGCAGAGAGCATCAGAGAAGACACTCCGGTTTTATCTTTGCAACCACAGCCCCATGCCTGCCCCAAACTCTCCTGACCCCCCTTCACAGTACAGAGTGAGGCAACCCAGGGAGGATTGACAGAATCATGGAATGGTTTGGTGGGAAGGGACCTTAAATCTCATCTCCTCCCACCCCTCAGAGGCTGGGCTTGGCAGAGACACCTTCTGCCAGCTGCTCTTATCTTACCACCTTATCCCAGGCTGCTCCAAGCCCCGTCCAACCTGGCCTTGGACACCCCCAGGGATCGGGCAGCCACAGCTGCTCTGTGCAAGAGACCCCCAGCACTCTTAGAGAGATGATCTTAGAGTTAAGAGCATCCCCCTGTGCCCTCGGCCCCGACCCCCCAGGCCCCGCAGTGAGGAAGAAGAGGAGGAAGCACTCACTCGAGGAAGCGTGTGATGTACTCGCGGCTGCAGCGGGACCAGGTGAGTGGGGACGTGTCATACAGGAGCTGTGGAGACATGATGAAAGGTCTTTTCCCAACTGGCTCACAGTCATTGCTGCTTCCATCATGCTGAATCCCAAAACTGTGTAAGAGCACAGCCCACGGAGGGGAGGTGAGCCACAAGCACCACAGCCACCACAACCACCGCTCCCGGCACGGCGCGACACCGGGCACGGCCCCGGCCCCGCTCCCGGCACAGGGGCGGGGATCTGCCCTGGGGGACGTGCTACTGACAGCCCTGAACTTTGTCCCGTGCTTTTATTTCAGCTTCCCCACTGGAAACTCAGGTATACTCAACAAGATCATACTGGTGGGTGTTTTCCCACACACAGATGTCTGTTGGGAACTGCAGTGTTCAAGTGACCTTGTCAAAATTTAACTGAAACTGGGGCAAGCAAAATTCTCTTGCTCATACTACAGACAGATCCTACTTTAAAATTTCTCAATGGGCAACCCCTGCTCCAAAACCTTTCCAAACCACCACAGGACAATACACAAGTACATTATCTCCAGGCTGGGAGGGATTACGTGGCTCTCATTAAACCTGGGATAACCCAAAACTCAACTCTGGAATGAAGTCCCCAGGAAGCAAGGGAGGGTTTGCACCAGTTAGGAACCACTTGGGAACCATCTCCCTACTTCCCCCTGTGCCTTCTCCAGCCCCACAGCGCACGCAGAGGAAGAGGAGGAGGACGAGGAGGAGGAGGGTTACCTATGTCCAAGCTCGTGGGCCACGGTGAAGGCAAGGGGCAGCCCCGTGTCCTCGTTGATGTTGCAGCTCCGGTGGGGTTGGCACATCCCGGCCACGTGGGACAGCCCCAGCGTCTCACAGGGCCTGTTCATGGCAGCACAGATGTCCTTCCTTGGCCGAGGGGACGAGGACACACAGACAGACAGACAGACACAGAGCAGAGAGGGCGTTGGAAGGCGGCAGGACCCGGCACACGGACAGCAGCCAAACAGGAGTGAGAATGGAGACATCCAACATCCTTCCACAGGGGAAACATTTATGACCTTTCCTTTCCCCTTTCCTCTCCCAGTATCCCCAGCTCATTATTAAGCCTGATTAATGGGAGCTGCTGGCCAGCCCGGATACATTTACTCCATTGTATAAATAAAGCTGATGCTGGGGATAATCAAGCAATGCTATGGGGAAGCACATCCCAGAGGTGCTGTGGTTTTCCAGGGCAGCTCCAGCCACCCAGGAAGAACAGCTCCATTGAAGTACAAGGCCTGAAGTGCCTCATTTCTGCTACAAAGCAACTTCCCAGAGAAGATAAAGCTGTTGTGGGTTGTGAATCATCACCCAAACCACCACAACAGCCAACTCACAGCAGCCTGAACGCCTCAAACCAGGCTTTGACTGCAAGGTACACAAACTTGGCCAGAGGCAGGAATTCCTGCCAGCTCCGTGGGAGGTCAGGGGCTTCCCAGAGGCTCCTCTGCCAAGCCCAGCCTCTGAGGGGAAAAGGAGAATTAATCCCTGTGTACAACTCCTGGGAGGATCCAGCCATTCTGGGGCTTGGCACCAGAGCCATGGTGAAAACCTGGTTTGGAAACCTCAACTGGGAGCTGTGTCCAGGTTTAAACCTGAGATTTGAGACCAGTTCATAGAATCACAGACTCATGGAAAGGTTTGGGTTGGAAAGGATCTTAAAGATCATCTAATCCCACCCCTGTGTCATGGGCAGGGACACCTTCCATGGCAGTTCCCACCATCAGCACCCAAATATCTCCAGATTTCACATGACAGATCTTACATGCAGGTGTCCAGGCAGGGAGAGTGAGATTTCAACAGCTCCCACAGAGATGTTCTCCTGCCTGCCCCCACCTGCAGCCAGGTGAGTTTTCAGCTGCCAGAGCAGCTCCTACAGCACCAAACCAGCGCGTGGGCTCCTCACCTGGTGAGCAGGACAGCGACGTCGTGGTGCAGGGGGTGGGAGTCTCCCTTCACATTGATGCTCTTCTGCCACTTGCAGAAGCTTTTCAAGGTGTTGTCTGCGTGGTGGGAGATCTTCAAGTCCTCCTGCCAACACAAAGGGAAATCTGCCGGAGCTGTTTGGATTTTGGGATGGGGAGGGGAGAGGTCTGATCCCAGATACATGAGAGCGAAATTGGGAGTGACTGCCATCCAGATGGAATAGCTCCATGTTTATGGCCTGTAGGCTGGGTGGGAAGACAGCCCTTTTCCTGCTTTCTTTTCATCTGTGATTCAACCAAAACATTAAATCATCCAGTAACAGGGGTTAAGAACCACTGCAGGAAAACCCCTTGTGCTGGCTGAGGGTGAAGGATGCAGCTGTGGAGCCCTTGAATGGCCTCAGGCCCCCCAGAGCCACCCCAGCAGCTGGGACACGACCATGCAGTGACCCAGAGCCCTCTGCCACCTCACTGGCGCTGTGTCATCATGAACCCCAAAAACCAGGCTCCTCTGCCCACAGCGCCCCTGGCTCTACCAGCGAGACAAGGAGGCAAACGTGGTCACCTGGATTTCTCTCACACACACTCGCCCAGGCCATGAGGACAGCCCAGCAAGGAGCCTGGTTTTCCAGACCAGCTCCCAGCCCATCCCAGCCTGGCTGCCAGGGCTCAGCCCCCGTTGTGCCCTCACCTCCTCGTGCTCCAGCAGGATGAGCCGCACTATGGCGATGTTGATGGGGTTCCCGATGCTGGCGTGGTGGAACAGCCCTGCCACCTGCAGTGGGACAGCGTGGGAACAGAGCTGGGAGCACACAGCAGCCGGGGACACTGCTGCTGGCACCTCCAGCTGCAGGAACAGCAGCTCCAGGGGAAGCTGCTGCAGGCTGTTGACAGCATCTCGGGAATTCCCCACATGGGAGACAAGAACAGACACGGGCCTGGAGTGAGGCCTGCCATGAAATCCATTTACACTTGATATGATCTCTGTAGACATTGGAACTCAGCCAGAAACGCCTGGGGAACCCCTCTGCTCTCACTCCTCATGGATGTGTTTAACATCTCAAAGGAATTTGGTGCTCTCTGGGTGCCTTCACCACCCCCCAGAAATCCAGGGATGTTACCTGAGGTCTTCTGCCTAATCCCACCCTTTCCCGACATCAACCAAAGCTCTCCTCTGGAATGCAGAGGTGCTACCACGGCAGCAGCAGAGGGGCAGACTGAGCCACCCGTCCTGGACTTATCTGCTTGTTTTATGACACCAGCAAAGCCCCCCCAGATTCCCAGTGGAGAGACCACCACAGCCTGTCTCTCCTTCCCTCAGCTGTCCTCTCTGGCACTTCCCTGGGAGGCCACGTCCCCTGTCCCCAGGAGGGAAGGACAAGGGAACAACCTCCAAGCCGCCCAGGAAGGTGAAATGGCCTTGGCTGAGCTGTCCCTGCCTGCAGGGAGGTTCTGGCCTGAGGTTTGCTGCCACCTGCCCGTTCCCCACGGGGTCGGGGCACTGGGCATGGCAGCAATGCCGAGGGCAGGGTGGGAACAACCTGCTGGTGGGGGTTTGCCAAGGTTCCATCAGGGATCACTCCTGGAAAGCCCTGGGGTCTTTGATGCAGACAGACTGTGGCTGTCCCATCCCTTGAATGGGACAGGGCAGGGGATGGATGGGGCTTGGAGCCACCTGGTCTGTGGAAGCTGACCCTGCCCCTGTCAGGGGGTGCACCTGGATGAGCTTTGAGTCTCTCCCCACCCAAAGCATTCCTTGGTTCCATGGCTCCCCGTGTCCCAGCCCCGCAGGGCCCAGCACTCACCATGTTCATGACGGTCAGCACGTACTTCTCGATGTTGTCACTGCCGTGGAACTCCACCATCTTGGTGTCTGCCACCACCAGCGTCTCCACCCACTTCTCCCTGCTGATGGAGCGCTGCTTGATCCTTCTCCTCCTGTGCTGCTTCTGCTCCCACCTTTCCCTGCGCCTCTCAGACCGCTCCAGGCTTTCCTGCGATTCTGAGGGATTTAAGGGAAAAGAAGGACTTTTTTCCATGATAAAATGCCTGCAACTTTGATAAAATATCTTCTCTTTAAATTCACAGGAATCACCATCGATGTGGAGAAGGCTCCACACTTAGACCCATAACTCAGTAACTCGTGTGCGTTTTGCTGTGCTCTGTTCCAAAGGACTCTGAGCTCAGCCTGCTGCACAGGAGCACGACACAAAAAAAATAAACAAAACATTTGAAGCAATTTCTTTGACCACAACAGAGTTTGCAATATTCCACAAGGAACGAGGGGCCTCCCAGAGCAGTATTAGCATTTGTACTGACACAGGAATTTATAGACAACCCTGCAGAGATGCTTGAGAAACAACCTGAGAAAAACCCTGACGGCTCAACATTTCGGGTCATCCCAAATCCGTGTTTTCAGGAAGGGACAGTTCCCATCACAATAAACTCTGTGCCCCCAAAGCCGGACTGGTGACTGGAGCCAGATCCCACAAGCACCAGAGTCCTGGGCAAGCCGAGACACTGCAGGCCAGCAGAGAGATTCCCTCAGACACACGGAGACCGGACTCTGCTCCTTCCCAAGGGGAAACAATGGGAATGTTGACTGGGCTGAGCGGAGCCCGGAGGCGGAGGAGAGCTCAGCCGCTCCTCACGCACACCAGCAACTGGGAATTCTCCAGCGGGGACTTTTCCTGTGACGCGGCTCCAAGAGCAAGGTCAGGGTCAGCCCCAAGCTGGGTGAAGGCTTTACAAACCTCATCCCACACAGTGGGAATCGCTTTCATGGCCGGTTTCGGAGGGCTCAGCCTCACTTCTCTAACAATGGACTCCTACATTTTCTGGGCTGTACTGAACGTTAGCTGTGAAAGGGCGTTTTATCCCCCAGCCTGAAAAATCCCAACTATCTGGACCACTTGATGAATTGCTAATACCACTGTGACAGTTTAATCGCAGCAGCTTCCTTGGAGCTCATTCCCATTGTGTCCTTGGCTGCTGAGCTCCCAGCCGGGACGTGAGGCTGCTGCAGAGCAGGGGGTGCCCAGGGGTCCTGGGGGGCTCCTGTGGCATTTCCCTCTGGGATGATCCCTGTCAAACACTCGCCCAGCTGTGCACACAGGCGGCCCCGTGTATTGACAGGAGCTAAACAACACCAGCAGCATCTGCCTGCTGTGGGACAAAGCAAACCAGCAGCACAGCAGAGCTCAGTGAGAGGATGGCAGTCACTAAAATCCTACAGACTTTGGGATTCCTTTGGAATTCCTCTCCATGGCAGGCACAGCACATCCACCCCACTAGCTCTGATTACAGAGGAGATCCACATGAATTACACACAAGCCATGCTATACCCAGAGAAAATAATTTTCAAGAACAGACTTCAAAGTCCAGAATGGACTTGAGTCAAGAACAGACTTCAAAGCCTAGAAGAAGCCATTAAGATTATTACCACAGATTAAATAATTAATTTAGATTATCAGAAGAATGCCTGAAGATAACCCTGTTACAGAAACAAACCCCAGTTTGTGAAAGCAGAGAGCTTCAGGATATGTGCAGCACATAATGCACTGCAGCTTCATCAGGGAGTAAAGTGCCCATGAGCTTCTGGGAATGCACTGAATTCCTCAGTACTTGAAATCTTGGATTTAGGAGTTTATCCAACCCATCTGCTCTGGGCAGGGAAGGACCCACATGCACTTTGCCCACCCCGGGAACTCCTGGGGCAGCGACCGAGTTCCACTCCCAAAGTCCAATGCCCTGCCAGGTCAAAAAGTAAAGTTTTCATGGAAATGAAAACAAATGCTCTGTCTCCACATCATCCCCCTGCCTGCAGCAGGGCTGGGAACAGAAGATGAGAGCAAGAGGCCTGAGGTCTAGCACCCATTGAGCCACTGGTGTCACAAACATTGCCAGAAGGCCAGAGGAAGGGACAGTACCTCGCACGCCGCAGGATTCCCGTGGAGCCGGGGGTCTTCTGCCCTGCTCGGCCCTGTCCTTGGGCACCTGGCGCTTGTAGATCCTGTGGGGCTGTGCTGCTCCCTCCTCCCGAGGGCTGCTGGACACGGGCTCGATGAAATAGTCCTCATTCATGAGCTGAAACACACCTTTCTGGCAGGGAGACACAAAGTGGCACTGTGAGGCCACCTGCTCCCCGGCTTACCCTGAGGAACCTGGGACCGGGAGTGATCACGGAATCACGGGATCACAGAATGGTTTGGGTTGGGAGCGACCTTAAAGCTCATCCAGTGCCACCCTCTACCATGGGCAGGGACACCTTCCACTGTCCCAGGCTGCTCCAAGCCCCAGTGTCCAACCTGGCCTTGGACACTGCCAAGGATCCAGGGGCAGCCACAGCTTCTCTGGGCACCCTGTGCCAGGGCCTCCCCACCCTCACAGGGGAGGATTCTTCCCAATATCCCATCTATCCCTGCCCTCTAGCAGTGGGAAACCATGCAGGATCTGATGGAGTTGTTCTCCCTCCAAAGTGAAAGACACCAGCATCAGCACTGCATCATCAGTTATTTGGGGCCATTTCTGCAAACCCTCAGGAGGTTTTAAGCCCTTCCCCTCAAACTGCCACTCTTCCAGGTCACTTTTGCCTTTGGAAACACCTACAATGGAGTAAGGCAGTGGGGAGTTCAGGAAACAGCGAGTAGCTTCACTACCCAGGGGCTGTGCTATCAGTAACACCTCCAGCTCCGAGCCCCTCGTTTCCAGATGTGCTCCTCACATTTATCCCACATTTATGGACTAGAAGGCGGAGAATTGCTCTCTTTGGGAATTTGGACACAAACAAGTAAACCCAGCCCCAGAGAGTTCCCAAACCACTGGAAGCCATGGGAAATTTACAGTCAGCTCATCCATGGCTGCACCAGACCTACAGATGAGATGTTGACTCTGATGCTGCTGGGAATTTGAGTATCACTTTTGGCAGAAGAAAGGGTTTTATCCAGCTCCTGCTATTTCCTTATGGACTAAAGCTCCTTGTGGGTTGGGGCTGTACTCACCAGGCCATCGCAGGTGCTGAGGGCAGCCAGCCCTCTCTGCAGCGCCCGGCTCCGGACCTCCCCGATCATATGGCAGGAGTTGTAGGAGTGAGGCTGGATCTTGGCGCCGGCGATGCCCCCGAAACGCCTCTCGCTGACAAACCCTGGAGCCAGGAGGTGCCTGTTCAGGCTCAGGTTGAATTTCAGGGGTTGCCCTTTGTATTGCAGCTCATAGAAGGCAGGAAGCTTGCTCCTGGAGGCAGGAGACCTCCGGTGAAGGGCCCGGTGGGACAAGTCATAGGACAGGAAGGATCCGCTCTCGTCGACCTTGATGGGATGGACGATGTCGCTGCCGGAGAGCGGCGGGGGCGGCTCTGGGAAGAGCGGGTGCAGTGGTTACCTGCAGGGTTCCTCACCTTTCCTCTCCCATCCCTTCCCCCCGCTGGACGCCGAACTCCCGTGGCGGTGGCGTCAGGCACCCAGACACCAGCTGGATCTGGTAACTGGTGGCCACCGGGACGGCACGGAGCAGGGACAGCAGGGACGGCAGGGACTCCGCCGGCCCCTCCTGCCCTAGGGCGGTCAGGGCCGGGGTTTGCCGTGGGACAGGGCTAAGGTCAGGGTTAGGGGGTGGGTGGGCGAGGGGGGATCGGGCAGCTCCGGAGCTCGGCTCTGCCCCGGCTGGCCCCGGTCACCACGCACACGCTCCCGCTGT